>JANJGN010000018.1:3199071-3416538 GCA_026770705.1 Isurus oxyrinchus
TAAAGTGCCTAGTCAGAAGATGAGGTGTTGTTCCTCCAGTTTGCGTTGGGCTTCACTGGAACAATGCAGCAAGCCAAGGACAGACATGTGGGCAAGAGAGCAGGGTGGAGTGTTAAAATGGCAAGCGACAGGGAGGTTTGGGTAATGCTAGCGGACAGACCAAAGGTGTTCTGCAAAGCGGTCACCCAGTCTGTGTTTGGTCTCTCCAATGTAAAGGAGACCAATGCTGCCAGACCTGCTGAGTTTTTCCAGGTATTTCTGTTTTTGTTTTGGATTTCCAGCATCCACAGTTCTTTGTTTTTATCTGTGTTTAATTGACTGCCACTTCTCTTCAAGAAATGCCTACCTTGAAGAAGCTTTGTTCTACTCTCCATCAGGATTTTTGAATCTCTCTTTTGCCTTGTTCACATTCATTGCTTTCCATTTCTCTCCTGGTGCTTGACAAGGTGTTTACTAAAACCCGCTTTCACAGCCATATCTCCTTTCTCAGTGACTGTCTCACCACCTTCAACACCTCTTTGTTCTTTTGTCTGTGACATCTTTTGGTTATCTCCTCCTATCACTGCTTGCTTGTCCCAACAACACCCACCCCCCTTCTTCCATACTCCCCCCTCCCACAAAGCAGCTTATATTTCACCGCTTTCCTATTTCTACTTAGTTCTGTTGAAGGGTCATGAGGACTCAAAACATTAACTTTGCTCTTCTCCGCCGATGCTGCCAGACCTGCTGAGTTTTTCCAGGTATTTCTGTTTTTGTTTTTACCTAATGAATTGATGGTCTGTGTGCACACACTGAAAATTGAGACCATTGGACTCCAGTGCTTCAGTTGCATTCCTACTCTTCAGCCCTGGCTGCCAAATGGCATTGCAGCTGTTAAAACAGGTACCTCTTCTATCAGTAGCAAAATGTACGTGAGAGCTTCTGCACAGATCTAAAACAGAGTAATATAGAATTACATGTTAGAGAAGTGAGTTAAACCACAGGCCACTTCCTGATTTGTAGAGTTTTTTAAAATCTAAGCTTACTTAAACTTTTTATTTTGTTTAAATGTAGAAATTCTCCTGGAGGGTTTAAATCTCATTCCCATCTCGTGCCAAAATGGAACAGATCATTCCAAACATTTCATGCATTCAACTGTTAAGATAGCTCCTTCAGGTCCACGCTCGAAATTACTGTAAACAGGGATCAGCCAAGGTTATTCCCCAACAGGAACAAGCATTTTCTCATATCTCTTTACTGAACACTTCTAAAGGTGCTTTGTATTTAACAGGATTTTTGATTCCCCTTCAGAGCAGTGATCTTTTTGCATTGCTCACCCCTTTTCACTCTCCACAATGTAGAGCCAGTCCCTGCAATATGGAGAGGGTGAGACTGGCCTTGGGAGGGGGAGGGGCAGGGCAATACAAAATGGGTGCTAGCTAATTGGCAACTCACTTCAAACCGCCTGATTTTCACCCAACCCAAACATAATTTCGTACCAGGAGAATCAAAAATCCTTGAAAAGAGTCAGCACTTTCATAATGGGCTGAATGGCCTCCATCTGTGTGGCATGATACTATGATTAGAGGCCTGAATTTCTTTAGCGATGGCCATAACCCAAATGCTTGACTTAGATTTTTTAAGCCTATCAATTTGGACTGCGTATATAGCCACACCACTATCCCAACCAGAATGGAGATTATTGGTTAATTCATCCATCAATCATGCCTGGAGCCTGCACTGCTGTAAATGACTGAACTGATTTTACATGTATAATTTATAAGTGACTATTCGTCTCTCACTGCAAATTTGCTGGCGGAATCATTTTGGGTTTATAGGAAGATGTTGCAGCAGTTTGCTATAGTTTCTAGGGTCTCTGCTGAGTATATGGGCTTTGTTTGCTATAAAATAGATTCTTTGCTGCAAGACCTTTCCTCAATCCCACTCTGCCTTAATGCATTGACAGGGTGACAGTGCTGTCAACAGACATTCTGATAGTTTCCTACGGACTGGTTGGCTCACATTATAGGGTGCAGGCAATGGGGTAATGACTGTGCAATTGCACATGGCTGCACTTGGCTAGTGTAAAAGCACCTAATGACTCACAACAATCTGTGATCTTTTGTCAATAACAAAATATCCTGGGTCCAAATAGGGAGCTAAAGCACTCAGTAAATAATTTTCTAAATTTAACTGCCTTGGCGTAGCTTTGAGTATTATTGGTCACCTTAACAGCAGGAAGCAAGATGGTGGTGTAGTGATAATGTAACATGACTAGTGGCTGAGGCTAATGTTCTGGGGACTTGAGTTCAAATCCCATCATAGCAGTTGGTGGAATTGCTTTTTCCAAATCTAGAATTGAAAGCTGGTCTCAGTGCAGGTAGGCGGAATGGTCCAGGATTAGCACTAAGTGCAGCACAGCTGCAACCCGCCTTTTCATACATTAATTATACATCCTGAGGAAACACACCATTTCCATGGCGGGCACGCTTTCGTTTACCCACCAAGCTACCATCTCGCCACTTCATCACGCCGGATGCCATATTTAAAGTGCAGCCACATGCACATCTCTCACTGCTTCCAGCCCAGGGCTGCTGCAAAGATATGGCCCTGAAAGGCAAAGAGACTGCAGCCCCCAGGCTCAGTGCTGCATCCCTCGAGCACCTTTCGGACATAGTGGCGGCTCGCCATGATGTCCTCTACCCCCACTCTGGCCACAGGATGGGCAGCAACATTACCAAACCGGCTTGGAGTGCTGTGGCAGTGGTGGTCAGCGCCGACACCCTACAAAAGAGGACAGCCACCAGCTGCCCAGTGCCACAACAGGGTGAATGATCTCAGTTCCGCCAGGGTAAGTCACTCCTCTCAGCTCACACTCTCACAAACCCAGCACACACCCACAGGGCCCTCACTCACTGCCAGTGCGAGGGACATCACCATTCACTCTCCCACACTTACCGTCATTGTCCTCATACTGTCCATGGGACCACTCACCACCCACACAGGCCAGGAATACTTATCATCTGGCCTGGCAGGTGTCCTGCTAACACTCTCTCCATCTCTATTCATGCAGGACAAGCTGGCACTCAACAAGAGAGAGAGGTCATTTACCGGTGACGGAATGTCTGAAATCAAGGATCTCACAGAATTTGAAAACAGAGCCATCCAGCTGGCCGGTGATGACCGGGACCGGTCCTGTGCTGACAGTGAGGTCAGTGCTGCTCTACCAAGTGAGGATCCAGCAGTGTAACATCCATCAGACAGCCATGCTGTGAGTGATGTGTCCTGTTTCACAGGCCACTGCCAGGCACTAATTATCTCCCCTTCCTTCCACAGGCACATCTGGGAAACAGCCGACAGAGTCCATGACCCAGGGCCAACAATCAAGCCCCGAAGAAACCTCTGAAGAGGAATCTGGAGACACCCTCCCTGTAGTTCCGTCACAGCCTCACCCACACCCTCCACCAGCGCAGAGACACACACCTCGGTGGGATCTAGCTTCAGAGTAGCCTCGGGATCACAATCTGGTGAGAACATCGCACTGTCTGATCCACAGCAGGTGGAGGCCGGGACTTCCCAGGTCCCTGGCACTCGGAGGATTACTGGAGGCCAGAACGTTGCTGAGTCAGATGATGAGCCTCTGGACTGGGTCATGTCACAGTTGCTGGAGCTGCTAAGACAAGCTCGGGAACATCAGGAAGGGATGTCCACTGCACTCCTCAGATTGCAAGGCATGATGGAGGAGTCTGTCCACCTTCAGGCTGAGGTGATAGCTCCAGTATTGCAATGCACCGAGGTCAACACTGGTGGGATGGTAGCTGCCATGGAGACCTTGGTCTAGGACATCACTACTGCACTGCTGCGTGGGCTCAACTCCATCGCTGATGCCATATTTGGCCTCCAACAGTGTGGAAACGAGAGAGGTGAGGGGCATCTTGATCTCACTCCAGCTACCCCTTCTCCTCAAGGAGTCAGCCTGGGGCCCCCTGGGCACCCATAGGGAGGAGGATCAGCAAGTGCACAGCCCAGGTTCATCCACCCAGGTGTCTCCGGGACTGTCCAGCCCATCCAAATCCCACCTTTCTGTGACCCCAGCAGCTCCAGCTCCACAGGTTGAGGAGGGAGCCACTGCCACACAGCAGGACCCCGAAAGCAGGCCGGGGCCCTCCAAGTCTCAGCCCTCCAGAGGACGCCTGCCAAGGTCATCACAGACAGGGCGTCACAGTCAGCAGGCTGCCCCCACCTCTGCTGTGGATGTCCAGGGAGCACCAAGATGTAGCAGCAGGGTTAGGAAGGTTAAGGAGAACTAGTTGCACAGCCTGGGCACAGGAGTTAATCACTTGTACATACTGTTCACTATTGTCAATAAACTCCTAAGAATGTCTCCCTGCCTGTGGCTCCTTGTTCTGATGAGCTGTGTTCTTGTCACTCAGATGTGAAACCTTTCTACACAAGATAAAGGCAGGTGTCTCAGTCCAGGGCCTCTTCCCTGTGTCTGTGCAGCCTTCAGACCACAGTGATGGTCCAGCCTCACACTCCCTGGACACATTACTGATGCCTGCAGCTTGATGGTGCTGGTCATTGCTGCCAGAATGTAGTGGGCAGGCAGCACCGAGTTCTCTCATTCTCCCTGTGTGCTCTCAGCACCTTCAGCACCTTTAAGGTGGGGCTGGCCCCCACCTCTTCAGCATCTGTGCCCAGTGACACTCTGCTCCTGAAGGGGACAGTTGCTGAAGGCTGATAAAGGGTCAAGTGCTTTTAAAGTTTCATAGCTGCATCTCGATGAAGTGACCCTAATCGCAGAGCGCAAGCGAGCTGCCCTTGGCCAAACAGGAATCAAACATTCTCAGAGGCTATGTGATGATCTATGGATAGTCCTCCTGCAATCGAGTAACTATTAGGGCTTCCACTGCTTCTCCATGACAGGAGCATTATAAGACGATAAAACAGAGGAGCAGAAATTAGGCCATTCGGCCCATCGAGTCTGCTCCGCCATTCAATCATGGCTGATAAGTTTCTCAACCCCATTCTCCCGCCTTCTCCCCGTAACCTTTGATCCCCTTACCAATCAAGAACCTATCTATCTCGGTCTTAAATACACTCAATGACCTGGCCTCCACAGTCTTCTGTGGCAATGAATTCCATAGATTCACCACTCTCTGGCTAAAGAAGTTTCTCCTCATCTCTGTTCTAAAAGGTCTTCCCTTTACTCTGAGGCTGTGCCCTCGGGTCCTAGTCTCTCCTACTAACGGAAACATCTTCCCCACGTCCACTCTATCCAGGCCTTTCAGTATTCTGTAAGTTTCAATCAGATCCCCCCCTTGTCCTTCTAAACTCCATCGAGTATAAACCCAGAGTCCTCAACGTTCCTCATATGTTAAGCCTTTCATTCCTGGGATCGTTCTCGTGAACCTCCTCTGGACCCTCTCCAGGGCCAGCACATCCTTCCTGAGATACGGGGCCCAAAATTGCTCACAATATTCTAAATGTGGTCTGACCAGAGCCTTATAAAGCCTCAGCAGCACATCCCTGCTTTTACATTCTAGTCCTCTCGAAATAAATGCCAACATTGCATTTGCCTTCCTAACTACCGACTCAACCAGCAAGTTAACCTTAAGAGAATCCTGGGCTGGGATTCCCAAGTCCCTTTGCACTCCAGATTTATGAATTCTCTCCCCATTTAGAAACTAGTTCATGCCTCTATTCTTCCTACCAAAGTGCATGACCTCACACTTCCCCACGTTGTATTCCATCTGCCACTTCTTTGCCCATTCTCCTAACCTGTCCAAATCCTTCTGCAGCCTCCCCTCCTCCTCAATACTACCTGTCCCTCCACCTATCTTTGTATCATCTGCAAACTTAGCCAGGATGCCCTCAGTTCCTTCATTTAGATCATTAATGTATAAAGTGAAAAGTTGTCGTCCCAACACCGACCCCTGCGGAACTCCACTAGTCACCGACCGCCATCCTGAGAAGGACCCCCTTATCCCCACTCTCTGCCTCCTGCCAAACAGCCAATCTTCTATCCATGCTAGTACCTTGCCTCTAACACCATGGGCTCTTATCTTACTGAGCAGCCTCCTGTGCGGCACCTTGTCAAAGGCCTTCTGGAAGTCCAAGTAGATAACATCCATTGGCTCTCCTTTGTCTAACCTGCTCGTTACCTCCTCAAAGAATTCTAACAGATTTGTCAGGCATGACCTCCCCTTGATGAAACCATGCTGACTTTGCCCTATGTTACCATGCACTTCCAAGTATTCTGAAATCTCATCCTTAATAATGGACTCTAAAATCTTACCAACGACCGAGGTCAGGCTAATTGGCCTGTAATTTCCCGTCTTTTGCCTCACTCCCTTCTTAAACGGGGGGTTACATTAGCAATTTTCCAGTCCTCAGGGTCCCTCCCTGACTTCAGTGATTCCTGAAAGATCGCCACTAACGCCTCCAGTATCTCTTCAGCTATCTCCTTCAGAACTCTGGGGTATAATCCATCTGGTCCTGGTGATTTATCCACCTTCAGACCTTTCAGTTTTCCTAGCACCTTCTCCTTGGTAATGGCCACCATACTCACCTCTGCCCCCTGACTCTCTTGAACTTTGGGGATGTTACTCATGTCTTCCACCGTGAAGACTGATGCAAAGTACCTATTCAGTTCCTCCGCCATTTCTTTGTTCCCCACTACTACTTCTCCAGCGTCATTTTCCAGCGGCCCAATGTCCACTTTTGCTTCTCTCTTACCCTTTATATATCTAAAAAAACCTCTTGCAATCTTCTTTTATATTACTGGCTAGTTTACCCTCATATTTAATCTTCTCCCTCCTTATTTCTTTTTTAGTTGTCCTCTGTTGGTCTTTGTAGGCTTCCCAATCCCCTGGTTATCACAGAGGGTATTCACGCTGCCATAAGCCAGACTGGAGTCAAACATTCCCAGATGCAATGTGAGGATCTATGGGGTCACCTCACTGCCTGTCGTCATCACCCTCCACAAAGCTAGCAGTGACGAGGGCCTCCTGTGCATGCCTGCCTCGTCTGGTCAGTAGGAGGGTCTCATCCCCGTCATCGTCACCTTCAAGGACCACCTCACCCTCCCCTGTCAACATCCTCCTCATTGAAGACCTCCAGCTCCTCCATCTCCTCCTCAGGCAGCTCCTCTCCCCATTGCAGCGCCAGGTTGTAAAGGGCACAGCAGACAACAACGATGTGTGACACCCTCTGTGGACTATATTGCAGGGCTCCACCAGACCGGTCCAGATGCTGGAACCTCATCTTCGGCATCCTGATGGTCTGCTTCACCAAGTTGCGAGTTGCAGCATGAGCCTCATTATACCTTTGCACGGGTGTCATTAACCACCTCCTCTGCGGGTAGCATTTTGACCCTGATGTGTGACCAACTGAGGTTGTAGGAGCCGTGCACACTCCCTGGAAACTGGGCGCAGAGCTACAGGAAGCTGTAGTGGTGGTTGCACACCAGCTGCACATTCAGTGAATGTGAGCGAAGACGATGGAGAAGAGAGTGATGGAGGGTTGCAGTTGACATAGCTGACCACGTATTGCGATGGAGGTATGAGCGCCACATGAGTACAGTCGATGGCACCCTGCACCCATGGGAAACCCGAGATCTGGACAAATCCAATCGCTCTTGCATCCTGGCTGTCCTAATCCTGGGCAAAATGCACAAAGTTGTGTGCCCTCAAGAAGATGGCATCCATGAGATCATGGATGCATTTGTGGGTGGTGGATTGTGAAATCCCACAGAGGTCACCTGTGGAGCCCTGAAAGGAGCTATTGGTGTTGAAATTGAGCACCGCATCACTTTCACAGCTACAGGCAGTGGATGCCCTCCATGTCCCTGTGGTGTCAAATCCTGCAGTAAGTGGCAGATGTGACTGACCAATTCCCTAGACATGCACAGTCTTCGGCGACACTGGTTCTCGGTCATCTGCAGGAACGAAAGGCGGCATCTATAGACCCTGGGTGTCGCTAGGTGCTGACCAGTGACATCTCACTGTGGCTCTTGGGCAGCATTGCGGGACCACCAGCTGCTCCTTCTTCCTGAGGTTGCTGCTCCTCTCTCTGTGCAGGCAGGCACCTCCGTCACTCTCTTCTCCATCGTCTTCGCTCTCTGGAGACCTCTAGGCCTACAGCCAGTTCACCAGGCTCCATGCTGCTGATGTACTCCCCCTGCAGGATGAAAGAGGGAGAGACACGTGGGTTAAGAACCTCGTTTGGTTCAGTCTGAAGGCCCCTCGATGCATCCTGGAGAGTGCTGGCCACCACTTGGATGGCCAGAGTTTAGTGCGCTGCATGGCTGCTCAAAGCCCCACTACCTCCTCCCCACTCCACCCGACCGATTGGTAGCAGCTTTGCCCACTGGACTGCACGCTCTGCTCTCAGCTCAGACACAGGCATTCTCCTAACCCGTTCAATGCAAGGCTGCACTGTTAGCTTGAACCAAGGGAGGAGACTGGTGCAAACCGGGACGCTGAGCGCACCTCCTCCAGTGACTGCCCCACAGCTATCTTTAGCAAGGAGATAGTACAACATGCCCAGTTGTCCAAGTGTCCTGCAGTCTGCTAACAAGCTCATTAGTCTGCAGTCTGAGCCCAAGGGTGAAAAGATTTGGAGCACTTGGTGGTACTTTGATGCCTCTGTGTTGCTTGAGTGGGCAGATACGCTAGGAGCCTGACTTCAATTATATCAATCTGGCTGTGCCTGAACTGTCTCAGCTGCATTATACAAGGTTCCCCTAATGCCTGGCTGGTTCCTTCACCCACTGCCCCCACCAAACTCCACATGGTTCTTGTGTGCTATCTTCAACTGCAGAGCAGCCTTTGTACCCTCCCCCCACCCCTGCCAAAGTGTGGGGGGGTGCCACACAGGGCAGCTCTTTCACAACCCCCTTCCCCTACTAAACTTGCCTCAACCACAGGGCAGCCTTTGCCCCACCCCCAACATGCCTCAACCTTGTAGTCCAAAAGGCCTCCCTTGTGAGCGCTCTGCAACATGTACACTCACCTCCAAGTACCCCTCAGAGTGCAGGCTGCCAAGTGCACACCTTTTATATGCTGCTGTGAAACACATCGGTGTGGGTGGGTGAATGATCCAGCAAGGGGCTCGGGTGGGGTGAGTCTGGTACTTATATGCCGATGTGTTACATTGAGGCTCTGGACCCCCAGTGGTGGGAAAGGCAGTCACCATCGACTGCAAACTGGCTTTGCGACATTGTGAAACCGATTGATGACTTTCTTGCCATATTGTCCGCTCACACCATCGAATACGCCCGATGCCAGCACACATGGACAATTCTGCCTGGTAACCATGAAACTATCATCAATGGTTGTTAAAAACCCACCTGGTTCACTAATATGTCCTTACCTGGTCTGGCCTAGACTTCAGATCCACAGCAATGTGGTTGACTCGAAACTGCCCTCTGAAATGGCCTAGGCCACTCAGCTCAAGGGCAATTAAGGATGGGCAACAAATGCTGGCCTTGCAGTGACACCCACAGCCCATGAAAGAGAAAAAGGTTTCTGCAGGAGCCTTTTTTTTAAAAAAAAGCAGGTATTTCCCAGCAGGACCACCAGTTGAGGCAATATACTTCCAAAAAAACACAAAAATATACTTAAAATAAAAAAATGCACTGCTTTTTAAATTAGCAATATTCGTTACTCTCCTCGAGGTAGAGAATTTTGTAACCCACTTCAAGCACTCATGCTGTGGATGAGCCAAGTCAGTGAATGCTGGCTGGCTGCAATTATGACAGGAGTCAGATGTGCTCTCACCTAGTACCTACACATATTCACTTTCCAACTAGATCAATGGATAATGATCAGGGGCCTTTGCTGATTATTTTTGTATCTTCCTAGCCAGGGAGTGCTGAGACTATTTCGCAGTGCTCCTATCCTCAACTCCGATCAAATAACTCAGTACAACTGAGGCAATTTGATGTGAAACCTTAAATTCTGTTCAGAATGGCACAGTTCCAGACCAAGCATACATTAATCAATAGATCTCCAGTCTGTGAAATACTAGCTCACAGATAGAATAGCTGGTGCAAGTGTGATTAGAGCAAAGCTCTGTGCTCTGGAGGCTGCTTTATATGTGTATCTTTCTAAACTCAAGAGGAGAAACAACAAACATCATGATGAAAGCTGAAAGTGAGCCTTTAAAAATAAACTGAATTTTGAAACTATCCTATTGCCACCAAAAGGAAGTGGACAAATCGAGAACCAAAACCGGAGAAGTAAGATAGAAGTTTATAAATGAGGAAACAAAGCCCCTTACAACAACCAACACAATTAAACTGAAATGCCAGTTCCAATCGGCAGGAAAGATTTGAAAATGTGCCTATGCCAGATTTGCTTGATCATTGCATGTGAAGTAGAAAGCAGTTACTGGGCCTTTACATTCTCTTCACCAACCAGCCAAGAACGGGATCTGTTTTGGAAGTTCCTTTATCCTAAACAAACACAATATGAGATATATTTTGCTTTGTGTGTAGAGTTAAAGGTCCCTTTTCTCACTAAAGTATTATTATAACCCTCCTGATTTTAGTGAAATATTATTTTCTTTAATTTTACACACATGCCACTCAGTCAAAAGCATCTCATGAGCTAACATTGTCTTGTGACAGGAAACGCTGACTTCCTCTTTCATACCTTAATGGAGAAGCAGTAACTAAATTGGCAGCTCAGTCCTTGTTGCTTGCTGTATGAAGCAAGATTTAATATCAGTTCAACAAGAGCTGAACTGTCATGTGCTAGACTACCTTTAGAAATTTCTTTCACCTGTTTGCATTACTGTGTCATCTTATTAGGAGATGGCTTTAAGACATCTTTAATGTGCAGCAACTCGAAGTGTTTTTGCAATGTGGATTCCAGTGCAAAGTGATGTGAAAATCAAGCATTATTCTTTTCTTAAATAAATAAAGGCAAAATACTGCTGATGCTGGAAACCTGAAACAAAAACAAAAAGTGCTGGAAAAACTCAGCAGGTCTGAGAGCATCTGTAGAGAGAAAGACAGAGTTGACATTTTGGACTCGAAACGTTAACTCTGTCTTTCTCTCCGTTATTCTTTTCTGTTCAGTTTTGATCAGTTGGATGTCATGAGTTGCCATGTCTAAGATTCTAATAAGCAATAGATAATAAGCTTTGATGCAGGCTGTCAGAACCAGCACTTCAGGACCCTTGGGTGCACACAGGGGAGCTGGCTGGGATTACTCAGCTAAACTAACTGCGTCTTACTGGTACAAAAAAACTGTTCTACCCCTGATACTTCTCTAGGTAGGACCCCACCAGACATTGACGTACAGAGATTTGTGGAGCTCAGTAAAAAGAATTCCAGCATGCATTGGCACATCTCACCCATTTTTCTTTGTTTATTCATGGGATCTGAGCATCGCTGGCAAGGCCAGCATTTTTTGCCCATCCCTAATTGCCCTTGGAAAGGTGGTGGTGAGATGTCTTCTTGAACTGTTAAGTCCACATGGTGTTCCATTTGTTATCCAAGTTTGTTGATCACTCAGTGGTGCCCTGGAGAATTAGGGACAGTCCTGATTCAAGTGTTGGATTACCAAGTCAACTACAGACAGATAACTACAAACTTTCATCATCAGATATACCAGCTTTGAGTTACCTTCACTCCAGAGAAACCCAGTATACCTCCCACATCCCCCATTACCCCTTAGGAATATTGGCCAGGATTTCCCAGTCCTGTGACGCTCGAAGTCAACTTTGGCTAGTCGTCAAATTTTCTATCCTGCCCGTGACAATCCCTGCCACAGGCAGGGCTGGAAAATCCCAGCCATTGTTTTCCCTTCTCTCAAAAAGTATTATAGTCGAAAGGTCTTCAGCTTGTACTTAGATTGTGCATCAGTCATAATCGGGAATTCCAGGATAGAAGTTTTTGTAAGTCCCTGAGTGGAATGCCCCAAGTACACAGTTGAAAGCTTGGACCAAGTCATGCGATGTAATTAAGGGCTATCATTCTAATATATTGATGTGTAAGGATCATTGTACATCAACACTTATAACATGATAAATCAGTAACAAATATCTTTGGAGTAGTAAATATATGATCCTCTATGTACCATTTTTCAGGACAATAGGCCACTAAATGAAAGCTACGGCAAAGCAATGAGTTAAGGTATTTGCATACAGAGTGAGAACATCCCTAAGCAACCCTTTTCAAAGTATTGTCAGAAGATAGCATTGGAATGAATTCGACTTTATTTAAAATACTATTAATGCTGTCATCCTCTGACATTCAGTTTGATGTCATTTTCACAATAATTGATCAATTTTAACATCCATATTTGTAAATCACTCTGAACTACTGTAGGCACTACAATTTCACACCCTTCCACGAAGTTTTTCTCTGTGCCTCTTTAATCCTCTTCATGCCCCCTTACTCTATTCCAGTCACCGAGAAGGGAAATAGGCAACCTGTTCCCAGGCAGCTCTCTATAACCTTTCGAACATAGCCAGTGACCTCTAATTCTTTCTCCTTTCCACAGCATGACAACCTGACTGAGATTAGAAACTCAGCATGACTGTACAATCCAGGTGGTGACCCATGTCCTTTCTCTCTGTATGTTATGCTATAGACTCTGGATGGGTCATAAAGCAAAAAGGACATTAATTCCTATTGCTAATGAGCAGACTTCCTGAAAACCTGCAAAGAATAATGACTCGTCACATTTTTGAAGTTTATTTCCATAGTTCTCCACCAATACATTTAGAAAGCAATTGCTCCATAATTATCTCATTTGATGTTCAATTGTAAAAAGATTGTTAATTTTTTTTGAGCATCTGAATTTCTCTACAGACCCTATGGGTCATCACTCATTATCTATCAATGTTAATGCTCAGGGAGACTCTTCCTCCAATCTTTTTTCTCACCCCCTCCTATCCCCTCATTCTTTTGATGGTAACTGGTATGTTAGCCTTCACTCCCTTGTTCTCCAATTCTGCAACATGTCTATATCATTCCCCATATTAGGTTTTACTTGTTAATCACCCCTGTCCTCAATGAGTTACTTTATAACCTTAGCTTGGAATCCACTCCCCCGATTTGTTTCCTGAAGCACTTTCACTTCTATAATTCTCACATCACTTTTACAAAGCATTCAGGCCCATCTTTGGGTAACACACCTAATCTCTTCCTTTATGGTTCAGCATCCATTTTCTTATTTAATTCTTATTTGTGAAGTGTACTTGGGTGAACCTTGTAGATTAAAGACACTATATAAATACAGATGGTTTTTGCTATGGGTTAAAACTGATAAAAGAACAGTGGCGGGCAAATGGTAGGAAGAACTTGTTCACGCTAAGGGTTAAATAATACGGGATGGGGCAGATGGCTGGTCCCCTTCCCCTCACCACCCCCCCACCACCACCCCCCTCAAACCCCACCCCCCCACGCCCATACCCTCCTCCGAGCCCCTGAAGCAAAGTTGGCACACAGATACGCTGCAGGTGGGCTGAACAAGACTTGAGTGGGACTTGTGCCCATCAACTGGGGAGGAAACCCTGCCCTCTGGAGCTGCCGGCCGATCAGGCTGGTGTTAGCGGTCACTGCCAGCACCTCAAGAGGAGGAAGAAGGTGGCCCTGGATCCCTGGAACCAGGTAAATCCAGGGTCTTGGGCAGGGAGGGTTTGGGCAAGTCAAGGGGGTGGGGTGGGGGGCTGGGGCGAGGGGGTGGGTTTTAACTGCGGGCGGGTAGGAAGAAAGGGGGGATTCCATTTCAGAGGGGCCGTCTGCCAATCGGCAAAGGGCACCCCTGAAAGATAGAACCCCCCTTCCTTCTCACCTTTTAAAGAAATCATTTTTAAATAATCGAGCTGCCCACACTGGCCCGAGCGCCCAGACCAAACCCTTTATGGCCAGTGGGCAGCGTATGATCAGGGTTCATTGGCTTGGTAACAAGCCTAATTGATTACCTACTGAAATATGGCAGGCAGGTTGCCGGTTTCAGGGGTGAGCTCGGGGGTGGGTGGGGTGGGGACCCTTCCTATTTTGTGTGCCCCCCCCCCCACCTCCCCCACCAAAAACATGCCAGGTGGGGGCATGTAAAATACAGCCCAAGGCGTGATTAATAGTGTATTCTGGATAGAAAAGTAATGGCAAATCACCACAGACCAATTCAAGGCAACATGACCTAGTGGAAGGCTAGATTTTGTTTACTGGAAGGAATAGGTGGAGATGGCATGAATGGCCTCCAACATCTGGATTGGTCATGTGATTTGGAATGGTTTTCTGAAGAGGCCAATACCTTTACTAACTGCTCGTCAACCATTTCACTTCATTCTGGAGGGGTTGAGAGGTACTCAGCAGGGGAGGGGAAAATCTGGACTCAATTAGCGAGGTTCAGACATCAGCACAAAGGAGGGGGAAGCTTTTTGGATTTGTTTTGCTATCATTTCAATGTGCGTTTGCTACTGCTGATATTTTCACCCCTGATTTCATGCCTGAAGACACTGACCTTTCACTTGCATTTTTGCCTTGAATTCCAATACTTTATCGATTTACAGATACCTTCTGGTTCTGTTCCTGCTTCACTGTCAGTCTCACTGGGGTGTATCTATTATGTACAACCACTGCATGTGGTGGTGCTTAAAAATTCTCATATTATTTTGTCAGATGCGTATTTATTTACACAGAATTCCAATTCATTTTAGTTGAACAACTACCAAAATCAGAGTAGGCTGTAGCTATTGTCATGTCCTGGTAGTTTATGCCCAAAAATTTATGTAAAAGGTGGACCCTTCACTTTTAAAACACAGAATGGAAAATAGACATTTTACCCTGATACGCGATGGAATCAAGGGTGTCAGGTAACTCCTCACTTGTCTGCACATTTACATGAAACTACCCAAGGCTAGAAGTAGCCTGTTTGTATGGTCAAGACATTAAAGTGTAAATGACCTTTTGGACATTCTTTTGTGGGGACCTGAAAAATGCAACATATCTCTCCTGCAGACTTAGCAGCTATTGTCTAAATGCCTATCAAAGCTGTTGTACAATGGCTGCATAAGCTTAACGGCTGTGGACTGAAATTCCTTAAAATGGGTGGGAGGAAAACCACTATATATCACAAGAAGGAACAAATGGTTGAGATTCAAACTCCCATTGTGTGTCAATGCCAACATCATCAACGACCATCTGTGTAGGTGATGGGAACACTGATATTATGGTCACCTGACAGACACCAGTGTGTGATAAGAAACACTTTATTAACAAACATGTTGAAAGCAACCTCAGGTTAGTCAGTCTGAGAGACAGGGACCCCAGAGGGAAGAGATACTATGCAGAAAAAGGAGGGGCCCCTGCTATAATCCTGACAGGCAGAAAAGTGGGAGATTATCCTTTTACCTACAGATTCACAGAACCAAGCCAGAAACCTACTGTTACTAGGTCTAAGCCACTGTGAATCCATCACCAATAACTTCCCATCTCAATTTTCTTCAGTGAACCAAAGAGAACCATCAGGCCTGCAACATTTCCAGCTAGCATCTCGAAAACCAAAAGTAATAGTGACTTGTTGACTCTTTAAAATACCTAGTACTCTTTTATAATCACCTTTTCTGAACGTGTGTTTCTTTTGTGAATGCGTGGCTGCTGCTGCGATTGCAATTCAGGTGTCGAGAAATAAATGTTTATTCTTTCTTTCAATTTAAACTTGTGAGAAAGCCTGTCTTGTGTCTGTTTCTGGGGGTCACAGCACTCAAGAGGTTAAAACACTTCTTTGAAAACACATCTTGTTGCGGTTAGTGGAGACGTGGAGAAAGAGGGGACTATCCTACCATCTCTCCTCCATCTGGAACAGTTTGCTGTCTGCTCACTTTAACAGCTCCTGGAAACTCCAATCATTTCTGAAAAAAAATCAGAAAGCCCCACAAGCATATTACTTAGGATTCCTTTGGGCTTGTCACTGTAAATACTTCACCACTTTTTCAATTTATTACATAAAGCACCTACTGCCTTTGACATCATGACACCGCTCAATTTTTAAATACGACATAGGTGATTGGTGAAAAATGCCCCTCATATTTACATTTAAAACATTGTTTGCTTGTATTTTAAATGACAGAGAATCCCTCTTTGCAGGCAATCAATGAAGCATCACATTCCACTCATTCTGAGGCACCTTATTAGGAGCAACAACATACTGAAATGCAAGGAGAGTCTTTGTATATGCCCCTGTAGGGTTAAGAATTGTATTCTACGAGGGGGATAAAGAATGTAATGCAAAGTTTAATCAAATACTGTCCTCTGCTGAAGGAAGGTATAACCTGCACTGATCACCTGGCACATCACTTGGATGCACCATCAGGCTGTGAATAGGAGGGGTTTTCTGTATTCACACCTGGTAGGAGGCTGTCTATGGGAAAGCTCGAAAGGCCATACATTAGAGTGGCTTAGTTTCACATGGCACTGTCATGTTTCACATGGCACTGTGGCACTGTCATATGTTTCACATGGCACTGTCATATGTTTCACATGGCACTGTGGCACTGTCATATGTTTCACATGGCACTGTCATATGTTTCACATGGCACTATCATATGTTTCACATGGCACTGTCATTTATTTCACATGGCACTGTCATATGTTTCACATGGCACTGTCATATGTTTCACATGGCACTGTCATTTGTTTCACATGGCACTGTCATATGTTTCACATGGCACTGTCATATGTTTCACATGGCACTGTCATATGTTTCGCATGGCACTGTCATTGACACAGGAGCAGGGTCTTTGGAAGCAACAGGTAAAGTGAACAACTGAGCCTCACAGATTCTCCATCACTGAGCTGGTGTTTTGGGGCCTAACTTTCAGGGAGAGAAAGGGTGTGGTTATGTCTTTATTGCAGCTTGAAATTATCCGTGCTATTAAACAAGTAGTTTCCCATCCATCATCATGCAAGGTCTTGATCAAGGTCTTGATGCAAAACTGCTTTTGCTACATTTTTGTATTCTGAGCATGTGGAAATTAATGTTGCATATTTCTGACAGATTAGCTTAGCTAATAAAGTTCCCCAGGGTTTGGTGTATGGACCTCTGCTCTTTCTGACATATATTTATGACCTAGACCTTGGTGTACAGGGTGCAATTTCAAAATTTGCAGAAGATGCAAAATTTGGAAGCATTGTGACCTTTCAGGAGAAGAGTGCAGAATTCCAAAAGGATACAGACAGTTTGGAGAAATGGCTGGGCAAGTGGCAGATGAAACTTAATGCAGAGAAGTCTGAAGTGATTCATTTTGGTGGGGTGAATACAGAGAGACAATATAAAATAAGGAGTACGTTTCCAAAAAGGGGGGTGCAGGAGGAGAGAGAGCTCTGTGTGCAGGAGAAGAGGGAGCTCTGTGTGCAGGAGGAGAGTGAGCTCTGTGTTCAGGAGGAGAGGGAGCTCTGTGTGCAGGAGGAGAGTGAGCTCTGTGTTCAGGAGGAGAGGGAGCTTTGTGTGCAGGAGGAGAGGGAGCTCTGTGTGCAGGAGGAGAGGGAGCTCTGTGTGCAGGAGCAGAGTGAGCTCTGTGTGCAGGAGGAGAGGGAGCTCTGTGTGCAGGAGGAGAGGGAGCTCTGTGTGCACGAGGAGAGTGAGCTCTGTGTGCAGGAGGAGAAGGAGCTCTGTGTGCAGGAGGAGAGAGAGCTCTGTCTGCAGGAGGAGAGGGAGCTCTGTGTGCAGGAGGAGAGGGAGCTCTGTCTGCAGGAGGAGAGGGAGCTCTGTGTGCAGGAGGAGAGGGAGCTCTGTGTGCAGGAGGAGAGGGAGCTCTGTGTGCAGGAGGAGAGGGAGCTCTGTGTGCAGGAGGAGAGGGAGCTCTGTGTGCAGGAGGAGAGGGAGCTCTGTGTGCACGAGGAGAGGGAGCTCTGTGTGCAGGAGGAGCGAGAGCTCTGTGTGCACGAGGAGAGGGAGCTCTGTGTGCAGAGGGGAGAGGGAGCTATGTGTGCAGGAGGAGAGGGAGCTCTGTGTGCAGGAGGAGAGGGAGCTCTGTGTGCAGGAGGAGAGGGAGCTCTGTGTGCAGGAGGAGAGGGAGCTCTGTGTGCAGGAGGAGAGGGAGCTCTGTGTGCAGGAGGAGAGGGAGCTCTGTGTGCAGGAGGAGAGGGAGCTCTGTGTGCAGGAGGAGAGGGAGCTCTGTGTGCAGGAGGAGAGTGAGCTCTGTGTGCAGGAGGAGAGTGAGCTCTGTGTGCAGGAGGAGAGGGAGCTCTGTGTGCAGGAGGAGAGTGAGATCTGTGTGCAGGAGGAGAGGGAGCTCTGTGTGCAGGAGGAGAGGGAGCTCTGTGTGCAGGAGGAGAGGGAGCTCTGTGTGCAGGAGGAGAGGGAGCTCTGTGTGCAGGAGGAGGGTGAGATCTGTGTGCAGGAGGAGAGGGAGCTCTGTGTGCAGGAGGAGAGGGAGCTCTGTGTTCAGGAGGAGAGTGAGCTCTGTGTGCAGGAGGAGAGTGAGCTCTGTGTGCAGGAGGAGAAGGAGGTCTGTGTGCAGGAGGAGAGGGAGCTCTGTGTGCAGGAGGAGAGGGAGCTCTGTGTGCAGGAGGAGAGGGAGCTCTGTGTGCAGGAGGAGAGGGAGCTCTGTGTGCAGGAGGAGAGTGAGATCTGTGTGCAGGAGGAGAGGGAGCTCTGTGTGCAGGAGGAGAGGGAGCTCTGTGTGCAGGAGGAGAGGGAGCTCTGTGTGCAGGAGGAGAGTGAGCTCTGTGTGCAGGAGGAGAGGGAGCTCTGTGTGCAGGAGGAGAAGGAGCTCTGTCTGCAGGAGGAGAGGGAGCTCTGTGTGCAGGAGGAGAAGGAGCTCTGTCTGCAGGAGGAGAGGGAGCTCTGTGTGTACGAGGAGAGGGAGCTCTGTGTGCAGGAGGAGAGGGAGCTCTGTGTGCAGGAGGAGAGGGAGCTCTGTGTGCAGGAGGAGAGGGAGCTCTGTGTGCAGGAGGAGAGGGAGCTCTGTGTGCAGGAGGAGAGGGAGCTCTGTGTGCAGGAGGAGAGTGAGCTCTGTGTGTACGAGGAGAGGGAGCTCTGTGTGCAGGAGGAGAGTGAGCTCTGTGTGTACGAGGAGAGGGAGCTCTGTGTGCAGGAGGAGAGGGAGCTCTGTGTGCAGGAGGAGAGTGAGCTCTGTGTGCACGAGGAGAGGGAGCTCTGTGTGCAGGAGGAGAGGGAGGTCTGTGTGCACGAGGAGAGGGAGCTCTGTGTGCAGGAGGAGATGGAGCTCTGTGTGCAGGAGGAGAGGGAGCTCTGTGTGCAGGAGGAGAGGGAGCTCTGTGTGCAGGAGGAGAGGGAGCTTTGTGTGCAGGAGGAGAGGGAGCTCTGTGTGCAGGAGGAGAGGGAGCTCTGTGTGCAGGGGGAAAGGGAGTTTGTGTGCAGGAGGAGAGGGAGCTCTGTATGCAGGAGGAGAGTGAGCTCTGTGTGCAGGAGGAGAGGGAGCTCTGTGTGCACGAGGAGAGGGAGCTCTGTGTGCAGGAGGAGAGGGAGCTCTGTGTGCAGGAGGAGAGGGAGCTCTGTGTGCAGGAGGAGAGGGAGCTCTGTGTGCAGGAGGAGATGGAGCTCTGTGTGCAGGAGGAGAGAGAGCTCTGTGTGCAGGAGGAGAGGGAGCTCTGTGTGCAGGAGGAGAGGGAGCTCTGTGTGGAGGAGGAGAGAGAGCTCTGTGTGCAGGAGGAGAGGGAGCTTAGTGTGCAGGAGGAGAGGGAGTTCTGCATGCGGGAGTGGAGGGAGCTTTGTGTGCAGGAGGAGAGGGAGCTCTGTCTGCAGGAGGAGAGGGAGCTCTGTGTGCAGGAGGAGAGGGAGCTCTGTGTGCAGGAGGAGAGTGAGCTCTGTGTGCAGGAGGAGAGGGAGCTCTGTGTGCAGGAGGAGAGGGAGCTCTGTGTGCAGGAGGAGAGGGAGCTCTGTGTGCAGGAGGAGAGGGAGCTCTGTGTGCAGGAGGAGAGGGAGCTCTGTGTGCACGAGGAGAGGGAGCTCTGTGTGCAGGAGGAGAGGGAGCTCTGTGTGCAGGAGGAGAGGGAGCTCTATGTGCACGAGGAGAGGGAGCTCTGTGTGCAGGAGGAGAGGGAGCTCTGTGTGTAGGAGGAGAGGGAGCTCTGTGTGCAGGAGGAGAGGGAGCTCTGTGTGCAGGAGGAGCGAGAGCTCTGTATGCAGGAGGAGAGTGAGCTCTGTGTGCAGGAGGAGAGGGAGCTCTGTGTGCAGGAGGAGAGGGAGCTCTGTGTGCAGGAGGAGAGGGAGCTCTGTGTGCAGGAGGAGATGGAGCTCTGTGTGCAGGAGGAGAGGGAGCTCTGTGTGAAGGAGGAGAGCGAGCTCTGTGTGCAGGAGGAGAGGGAGCACTGTGTGCAGGAGGAGCGAGAGCTCTGTGTGCAGGACGTGAGTGAGCTCTGTGTGCAGGAGGAGAGGGAGCTCTGTGTGCAGGAGGAGATGGCGCTCTGTGTGCAGGAGGAGAGGGAGCTCTGTGTGCAGGAGGAGAGGGAGCTCTGTGTGCAGGAGGAGAGTGAGATCTGTGTGCAGGAGGAGAGGGAGCTCTGTGTGCAGGAGGAGAGGGAGCTCTGTGTGCAGGAGGAGAGGGAGCTCTGTGTGCAGGAGGAGAGTGAGCTCTGTGTGCAGGAGGAGAGGGAGCTCTGTGTGCAGGAGGAGAAGGAGCTCTGTCTGCAGGAGGAGAGGGAGCTCTGTGTGCAGGAGGAGAAGGAGCTCTGTCTGCAGGAGGAGAGGGAGCTCTGTGTGTACGAGGAGAGGGAGCTCTGTGTGCAGGAGGAGAGGGAGCTCTGTGTGCAGGAGGAGAGGGAGCTCTGTGTGCAGGAGGAGAGGGAGCTCTGTGTGCAGGAGGAGAGGGAGCTCTGTGTGCAGGAGGAGAGGGAGCTCTGTGTGCAGGAGGAGAGTGAGCTCTGTGTGTACGAGGAGAGGGAGCTCTGTGTGCAGGAGGAGAGTGAGCTCTGTGTGTACGAGGAGAGGGAGCTCTGTGTGCAGGAGGAGAGGGAGCTCTGTGTGCAGGAGGAGAGTGAGCTCTGTGTGCACGAGGAGAGGGAGCTCTGTGTGCAGGAGGAGAGGGAGGTCTGTGTGCACGAGGAGAGGGAGCTCTGTGTGCAGGAGGAGATGGAGCTCTGTGTGCAGGAGGAGAGGGAGCTCTGTGTGCAGGAGGAGAGGGAGCTCTGTGTGCAGGAGGAGAGGGAGCTTTGTGTGCAGGAGGAGAGGGAGCTCTGTGTGCAGGAGGAGAGGGAGCTCTGTGTGCAGGGGGAAAGGGAGTTTGTGTGCAGGAGGAGAGGGAGCTCTGTATGCAGGAGGAGAGTGAGCTCTGTGTGCAGGAGGAGAGGGAGCTCTGTGTGCACGAGGAGAGGGAGCTCTGTGTGCAGGAGGAGAGGGAGCTCTGTGTGCAGGAGGAGAGGGAGCTCTGTGTGCAGGAGGAGAGGGAGCTCTGTGTGCAGGAGGAGATGGAGCTCTGTGTGCAGGAGGAGAGAGAGCTCTGTGTGCAGGAGGAGAGGGAGCTCTGTGTGCAGGAGGAGAGGGAGCTCTGTGTGGAGGAGGAGAGAGAGCTCTGTGTGCAGGAGGAGAGGGAGCTTAGTGTGCAGGAGGAGAGGGAGTTCTGCATGCGGGAGTGGAGGGAGCTTTGTGTGCAGGAGGAGAGGGAGCTCTGTCTGCAGGAGGAGAGGGAGCTCTGTGTGCAGGAGGAGAGGGAGCTCTGTGTGCAGGAGGAGAGTGAGCTCTGTGTGCAGGAGGAGAGGGAGCTCTGTGTGCAGGAGGAGAGGGAGCTCTGTGTGCAGGAGGAGAGGGAGCTCTGTGTGCAGGAGGAGAGGGAGCTCTGTGTGCAGGAGGAGAGGGAGCTCTGTGTGCACGAGGAGAGGGAGCTCTGTGTGCAGGAGGAGAGGGAGCTCTGTGTGCAGGAGGAGAGGGAGCTCTATGTGCACGAGGAGAGGGAGCTCTGTGTGCAGGAGGAGAGGGAGCTCTGTGTGTAGGAGGAGAGGGAGCTCTGTGTGCAGGAGGAGAGGGAGCTCTGTGTGCAGGAGGAGCGAGAGCTCTGTATGCAGGAGGAGAGTGAGCTCTGTGTGCAGGAGGAGAGGGAGCTCTGTGTGCAGGAGGAGAGGGAGCTCTGTGTGCAGGAGGAGAGGGAGCTCTGTGTGCAGGAGGAGATGGAGCTCTGTGTGCAGGAGGAGAGGGAGCTCTGTGTGAAGGAGGAGAGCGAGCTCTGTGTGCAGGAGGAGAGGGAGCACTGTGTGCAGGAGGAGCGAGAGCTCTGTGTGCAGGACGTGAGTGAGCTCTGTGTGCAGGAGGAGAGGGAGCTCTGTGTGCAGGAGGAGATGGCGCTCTGTGTGCAGGAGGAGAGGGAGCTCTGTGTGCAGGAGGAGAAGGAGTTCTGTGTGCAGGAGGAGAGGGAGCTCTGTGCGCAGGAGGAGAGAGAGCTCTGTGTGCAGGAGGAGAAGTGAGCTCTGTGTGCAGGAGGAGAGGGAGCTCTGTGTGCAGGAGGAGAGAGAGCTCTGTGTGCAGGAGGAGAGGGAGCTCTGTGTGCAGGTGGAGAGGGAGCTCTGTGTGTAGGAGGAGAGGGAGTTCTGTGTGCAGGATGAGAGGGAGTTCTGTGTGCACGAGGAGAGTGAGCTCTGTGTGCACGAGGAGAGTGAGCTCTGTGTGCAGGAGGAGAGGGAGCTCTGTGTGCAGGAGGAGAGGGAGCTCTGTGTGCAGGAGGAGAGGGAGCTTAGTGTGCAGGAGGAGAGGGAGTTCTGCATGCGGGAGTGGAGGGAGCTTTGTGTGCAGGAGGAGAGGGAGCTCTGTCTGCAGGAGGAGAGGGAGCTCTGTGTGCAGGAGGAGAGGGAGCTCTGTGTGCAGGAGGAGAGTGAGCTCTGTGTGCAGGAGGAGAGGGAGCTCTGTGTGCAGGAGGAGAGGGAGCTCTGTGTGCAGGAGGAGAGGGAGCTCTGTGTGCACGAGGAGAGGGAGCTCTGTGTGCAGGAGGAGAGGGAGCTCTGTGTGCAGGAGGAGAGGGAGCTCTATGTGCACGAGGAGAGGGAGCTCTGTGTGCAGGAGGAGAGGGAGCTCTGTGTGTAGGAGGAGAGGGAGCTCTGTGTGCAGGAGGAGAGGGAGCTCTGTGTGCAGGAGGAGCGAGAGCTCTGTATGCAGGAGGAGAGTGAGCTCTGTGTGCAGGAGGAGAGGGAGCTCTGTGTGCAGGAGGAGAGGGAGCTCTGTGTGCAGGAGGAGAGGGAGCTCTGTGTGCAGGAGGAGATGGAGCTCTGTGTGCAGGAGGAGAGGGAGCTCTGTGTGCAGGAGGAGAGCGAGCTCTGTGTGCAGGAGGAGAGGGAGCACTGTGTGCAGGAGGAGCGAGAGCTCTGTGTGCAGGAGGTGAGTGAGCTCTGTGTGCAGGAGGAGAGGGAGCTCTGTGTGCAGGAGGAGATGGCGCTCTGTGTGCAGGAGGAGAGGGAGCTCTGTGTGCAGGAGGAGAGGGAGTTCTGTGTGCAGGAGGAGAGGGAGCTCTGTGCGCAGGAGGAGAGAGAGCTCTGTGTGCAGGAGGAGAAGGAGCTCTGTGTGCAGGAGGAGAGGGAGCTCTGTGTGCAGGAGGAGAGGGAGCTCTGTGTGCAGGAGGAGAGGGAGCTCTGTGTGCAGGAGGAGAGGGAACTCTGTGTGCAGGTGGAGAGGGAGCTCTGTGTGTAGAAGGAGAGGGAGCTCTGTGTGCAGGATGAGATGGAGTTCTGTGTGCAGGAGGAGAGTGAGCTCTGTGTGCACGAGGAGAGTGAGCTCTGTGTGCAGGAGGAGAGGGAGCTCTGGGTGCAGGAGGAGAGGGAGCACTGTGTGCAGGAGGAGCGAGAGCTCTGTGTGCAGGAGGAGAGGGAGCTCTGTGTGCAGGAGGAGAGGGAGCTCTGTGTGCAGGAGGAGAGGGAGCTCTGTGTGCAGGAGGAGAGGGAGCTCTGTGTGCAGGAGGAGAGGGAGCTCTGTGCGCAGGAGGAGAGAGAGCTCTGTGTGCAGGAGGAGAGGGAGCTCTGTGTGCAGGAGGAGAGGGAGCTCTGTGTGCAGGAGGAGAGGGAGCTCTGTGTGCAGGAGGAGAGTGAGCTCTGTGTGCAGGAGGAGAGGGAGCTCTGTGTGCAGGAAGAGAGGGAGCTCTGTGTGCAGGAGGAGAGGGAGCTCTGTGTGCAGGAGGAGAGGGAGCTCTGTGTGCAGGAGGAGAAGGAGCTCTGTGTGCAGGAGGAGAGTGAGCTCTGTGTGCACGAGGAGAAGGAGCTCTGTGTGCAGGAGGAGAGGGAGCTCTGTGTGCAGGAGGAGAGGGAGCTCTGTGTGCAGGAGGAGAGTGAGCTCTGTGTGCAGGAGGAGAGAGAGCTCTGTGTGCAGGAAGAGAGGGAGCTCTGTGTGCAGGAGGAGAGGGAGCTCTGTGTGCAGGAGGAGAGGGAGCTCTGTGTGCAGGAGGAGAAGGAGCTCTGTGTGCAGGAGGAGAGTGAGCTCTGTGTGCACGAGGAGAAGGAGCTCTGTGTGCAGGAGGAGAGGGAGCTCTGTGTGCAGGAGGAGAGGGAGCTCTGTGTGCAGGAGGAGAGTGAGCTCTGTGTGCAGGAGGAGAGAGAGCTCTGTCTGCAGGAGGAGAGGGAGCTCTGTGTGCATGAGGAGAGGGAGCTCTGTGTGCAGGAGGAGAGGGAGCTCTGTGTGCAGGAGGAGAGGGAGCTCTGTGTGCAGGAGGAGAGGGAGCTCTGTGTGCAGGAGGAGAGGGAGCTCTGTGTGCAGGAGGAGAGGGAGTTCTGTGTGCACGAGGAGAGGGAGCTCTGTGTGGAGGAGGAGAGAGAGCTCTGTGTGCAGGAGGAGAGGGAGCTTAGTGTGCAGGAGGAGAGGGAGTTCTGCATGCTGGAGTGGAGGGAGCTTTGTGTGCAGGAGGAGAGGGAGCTCTGTCTGCAGGAGGAGAGGGAGCTCTATGTGCAGGAGGAGAGGGAGCTCTGTGTGCAGGAGGAGAGTGAGCTCTGTGTGCAGGAGGAGAGGGAGCTCTGCGTGCAGGAGGAGAGGGAGCTCTGTGTGCAGGAGGAGAGGGAGCTCTGTCTGCAGGAGGAGAGGGAGCTCTGTGTGCAGGAGGAGAGGGAGCTCTGTGTGCACGAGGAGAGGGAGCTCTGTGTGCAGGAGGAGAGGGAGCTCTGTGTGCAGGAGGAGAGGGAGCTCTATGTGCACGAGGAGAGGGAGCTCTGTGTGCAGGAGGAGAGGGAGCTCTGTGTGTAGGAGGAGAGGGAGCTCTGTGTGCAGGAGGAGAGGGAGCTCTGTGTGCAGGAGGAGCGAGAGCTCTGTATGCAGGAGGAGAGTGAGCTCTGTGTGCAGGAGGAGAGGGAGCTCTGTGTGCAGGAGGAGAGGGAGCTCTGTGTGCAGGAGGAGAGGGAGCTATGTGTGCAGGAGGAGAGGGAGCTCTGTGTGCAGGAGGAGAGGGAGCTCTGTGTGCAGGAGGAGAGCGAGCTCTGTGTGCAGGAGGAGAGGGAGCACTGTGTGCAGGAGGAGCGAGAGCTCTGTGTGCAGGAGGTGAGTGAGCACTGTGTGCAGGAGGAGAGGGAGCTCTGTGTGCAGGAGGAGATGGCGCTCTGTGTGCAGGAGGAGAGGGAGCTCTGTGTGCAGGAGGAGAGGGAGTTCTGTGTGCAGGAGGAGAGGGAGCTCTGTGCGCAGGAGGAGAGAGAGCTCTGTGTGCAGGAGGAGAAGGAGCTCTGTGTGCAGGAGGAGAGGGAGCTCTGTGTGCAGGAGGAGAGGGAGCTCTGTGTGCAGGAGCAGAGGGAGTTCTGTGTGCAGGAGGAGAGGGAGTTCTGTGTGCAGGAGGAGAGAGAGCTCTGTATGCAGGAGGAGAGTGAGCTCTGTGTGCAGGAGGAGAGGGAGCTCTGTGTGCAGGAGGAGAGGGAGCTCTGTGTGCAGGAGGAGAGGGAGCTCTGTGTGCAGGAGGAGATGGAGCTCTGTGTGCAGGAGGAGAGGGAGCTCTGTGTGCAGGAGGAGAGCGAGCTCTGTGTGCAGGAGGAGAGGGAGCACTGTGTGCAGGAGGAGCGAGAGCTCTGTGTGCAGGAGGTGAGTGAGCTCTGTGTGCAGGAGGAGAGGGAGCTCTGTGTGCAGGAGGAGATGGCGCTCTGTGTGCAGGAGGAGAGGGAGCTCTGTGTGCAGGAGGAGAGGGAGTTCTGTGTGCAGGAGGAGAGGGAGCTCTGTGCGCAGGAGGAGAGAGAGCTCTGTGTGCAGGATGAGAAGGAGCTCTGTGTGCAGGAGGAGAGGGAGCTCTGTGTGCAGGAGGAGAGGGAGCTCTGTGTGCAGGAGGAGAGGGAGCTCTGTGTGCAGGAGGAGAGGGAACTCTGTGTGCAGGTGGAGAGGGAGCTCTGTGTGTAGAAGGAGAGGGAGCTCTGTGTGCAGGATGAGATGGAGTTCTGTGTGCAGGAGGAGAGTGAGCTCTGTGTGCACGAGGAGAGTGAGCTCTGTGTGCAGGAGGAGAGGGAGCTCTGGGTGCAGGAGGAGAGGGAGCACTGTGTGCAGGAGGAGCGAGAGCTCTGTGTGCAGGAGGAGAGGGAGCTCTGTGTGCAGGAGGAGAGGGAGCTCTGTGTGCAGGAGGAGAGGGAGCTCTGTGTGCAGGAGGAGAGGGAGCTCTGTGTGCAGGAGGAGAGGGAGCTCTGTGCGCAGGAGGAGAGAGAGCTCTGTGTGCAGGAGGAGAGGGAGCTCTGTGTGCAGGAGGAGAGGGAGCTCTGTGTGCAGGAGGAGAGGGAGCTCTGTGTGCAGGAGGAGAGTGAGCTCTGTGTGCAGGAGGAGAGGGAGCTCTGTGTGCAGGAAGAGAGGGAGCTCTGTGTGCAGGAGGAGAGGGAGCTCTGTGTGCAGGAGGAGAGGGAGCTCTGTGTGCAGGAGGAGAAGGAGCTCTGTGTGCAGGAGGAGAGTGAGCTCTGTGTGCACGAGGAGAAGGAGCTCTGTGTGCAGGAGGAGAGGGAGCTCTGTGTGCAGGAGGAGAGGGAGCTCTGTGTGCAGGAGGAGAGTGAGCTCTGTGTGCAGGAGGAGAGAGAGCTCTGTGTGCAGGAAGAGAGGGAGCTCTGTGTGCAGGAGGAGAGGGAGCTCTGTGTGCAGGAGGAGAGGGAGCTCTGTGTGCAGGAGGAGAAGGAGCTCTGTGTGCAGGAGGAGAGTGAGCTCTGTGTGCACGAGGAGAAGGAGCTCTGTGTGCAGGAGGAGAGGGAGCTCTGTGTGCAGGAGGAGAGGGAGCTCTGTGTGCAGGAGGAGAGTGAGCTCTGTGTGCAGGAGGAGAGAGAGCTCTGTCTGCAGGAGGAGAGGGAGCTCTGTGTGCATGAGGAGAGGGAGCTCTGTGTGCAGGAGGAGAGGGAGCTCTGTGTGCAGGAGGAGAGGGAGCTCTGTGTGCAGGAGGAGAGTGAGCTCTGTGTGCAGGAGGAGAGGGAGCTCTGTGTGCAGGAGGAGAGGGAGTTCTGTGTGCACGAGGAGAGGGAGCTCTGTGTGGAGGAGGAGAGAGAGCTCTGTGTGCAGGAGGAGAGGGAGCTTAGTGTGCAGGAGGAGAGGGAGTTCTGCATGCTGGAGTGGAGGGAGCTTTGTGTGCAGGAGGAGAGGGAGCTCTGTCTGCAGGAGGAGAGGGAGCTCTATGTGCAGGAGGAGAGGGAGCTCTGTGTGCAGGTGGAGAGTGAGCTCTGTGTGCAGGAGGAGAGGGAGCTCTGCGTGCAGGAGGAGAGGGAGCTCTGTGTGCAGGAGGAGAGGGAGCTCTGTCTGCAGGAGGAGAGGGAGCTCTGTGTGCAGGAGGAGAGGGAGCTCTGTGTGCACGAGGAGAGGGAGCTCTGTGTGCAGGAGGAGAGGGAGCTCTGTGTGCAGGAGGAGAGGGAGCTCTATGTGCACGAGGAGAGGGAGCTCTGTGTGCAGGAGGAGAGGGAGCTCTGTGTGTAGGAGGAGAGGGAGCTCTGTGTGCAGGAGGAGAGGGAGCTCTGTGTGCAGGAGGAGCGAGAGCTCTGTATGCAGGAGGAGAGTGAGCTCTGTGTGCAGGAGGAGAGGGAGCTCTGTGTGCAGGAGGAGAGGGAGCTCTGTGTGCAGGAGGAGAGGGAGCTATGTGTGCAGGAGGAGAGGGAGCTCTGTGTGCAGGAGGAGAGGGAGCTCTGTGTGCAGGAGGAGAGGGAGCTCTGTGTGTAGGAGGAGAGGGAGCTCTGTGTGCAGGAGGAGAGGGAGCTCTGTGTGCAGGAGGAGCGAGAGCTCTGTATGCAGGAGGAGAGTGAGCTCTGTGTGCAGGAGGAGAGGGAGCTCTGTGTGCAGGAGGAGAGGGAGCTCTGTGTGCAGGAGGAGAGGGAGCTATGTGTGCAGGAGGAGAGGGAGCTCTGTGTGCAGGAGGAGAGGGAGCTCTGTGTGCAGGAGGAGAGCGAGCTCTGTGTGCAGGAGGAGAGGGAGCACTGTGTGCAGGAGGAGCGAGAGCTCTGTGTGCAGGAGGTGAGTGAGCACTGTGTGCAGGAGGAGAGGGAGCTCTGTGTGCAGGAGGAGATGGCGCTCTGTGTGCAGGAGGAGAGGGAGCTCTGTGTGCAGGAGGAGAGGGAGTTCTGTGTGCAGGAGGAGAGGGAGCTCTGTGCGCAGGAGGAGAGAGAGCTCTGTGTGCAGGAGGAGAAGGAGCTCTGTGTGCAGGAGGAGAGGGAGCTCTGTGTGCAGGAGGAGAGGGAGCTCTGTGTGCAGGAGCAGAGGGAGTTCTGTGTGCAGGAGGAGAGGGAGTTCTGTGTGCAGGAGGAGAGAGAGCTCTGTATGCAGGAGGAGAGTGAGCTCTGTGTGCAGGAGGAGAGGGAGCTCTGTGTGCAGGAGGAGAGGGAGCTCTGTGTGCAGGAGGAGAGGGAGCTCTGTGTGCAGGAGGAGATGGAGCTCTGTGTGCAGGAGGAGAGGGAGCTCTGTGTGCAGGAGGAGAGCGAGCTCTGTGTGCAGGAGGAGAGGGAGCACTGTGTGCAGGAGGAGCGAGAGCTCTGTGTGCAGGAGGTGAGTGAGCTCTGTGTGCAGGAGGAGAGGGAGCTCTGTGTGCAGGAGGAGATGGCGCTCTGTGTGCAGGAGGAGAGGGAGCTCTGTGTGCAGGAGGAGAGGGAGTTCTGTGTGCAGGAGGAGAGGGAGCTCTGTGCGCAGGAGGAGAGAGAGCTCTGTGTGCAGGAGGAGAAGGAGCTCTGTGTGCAGGAGGAGAGGGAGCTCTGTGTGCAGGAGGAGAGGGAGCTCTGTGTGCAGGAGGAGAGGGAGCTCTGTGTGCAGGAGGAGAGGGAACTCTGTGTGCAGGTGGAGAGGGAGCTCTGTGTGTAGAAGGAGAGGGAGCTCTGTGTGCAGGATGAGATGGAGTTCTGTGTGCAGGAGGAGAGTGAGCTCTGTGTGCACGAGGAGAGTGAGCTCTGTGTGCAGGAGGAGAGGGAGCTCTGGGTGCAGGAGGAGAGGGAGCACTGTGTGCAGGAGGAGCGAGAGCTCTGTGTGCAGGAGGAGAGGGAGCTCTGTGTGCAGGAGGAGAGGGAGCTCTGTGTGCAGGAGGAGAGGGAGCTCTGTGTGCAGGAGGAGAGGGAGCTCTGTGTGCAGGAGGAGAGGGAGCTCTGTGCGCAGGAGGAGAGAGAGCTCTGTGTGCAGGAGGAGAGGGAGCTCTGTGTGCAGGAGGAGAGGGAGCTCTGTGTGCAGGAGGAGAGGGAGCTCTGTGTGCAGGAGGAGAGTGAGCTCTGTGTGCAGGAGGAGAGGGAGCTCTGTGTGCAGGAAGAGAGGGAGCTCTGTGTGCAGGAGGAGAGGGAGCTCTGTGTGCAGGAGGAGAGGGAGCTCTGTGTGCAGGAGGAGAAGGAGCTCTGTGTGCAGGAGGAGAGTGAGCTCTGTGTGCACGAGGAGAAGGAGCTCTGTGTGCAGGAGGAGAGGGAGCTCTGTGTGCAGGAGGAGAGGGAGCTCTGTGTGCAGGAGGAGAGTGAGCTCTGTGTGCAGGAGGAGAGAGAGCTCTGTGTGCACGAGGAGAAGGAGCTCTGTGTGCAGGAGGAGAGGGAGCTCTGTGTGCAGGAGGAGAGGGAGCTCTGTGTGCAGGAGGAGAGTGAGCTCTGTGTGCAGGAGGAGAGAGAGCTCTGTCTGCAGGAGGAGAGGGAGCTCTGTGTGCATGAGGAGAGGGAGCTCTGTGTGCAGGAGGAGAGGGAGCTCTGTGTGCAGGAGGAGAGGGAGCTCTGTGTGCAGGAGGAGAGTGAGCTCTGTGTGCAGGAGGAGAGGGAGCTCTGTGTGCAGGAGGAGAGGGAGTTCTGTGTGCACGAGGAGAGGGAGCTCTGTGTGGAGGAGGAGAGAGAGCTCTGTGTGCAGGAGGAGAGGGAGCTTAGTGTGCAGGAGGAGAGGGAGTTCTGCATGCTGGAGTGGAGGGAGCTTTGTGTGCAGGAGGAGAGGGAGCTCTGTCTGCAGGAGGAGAGGGAGCTCTATGTGCAGGAGGAGAGGGAGCTCTGTGTGCAGGTGGAGAGTGAGCTCTGTGTGCAGGAGGAGAGGGAGCTCTGCGTGCAGGAGGAGAGGGAGCTCTGTGTGCAGGAGGAGAGGGAGCTCTGTCTGCAGGAGGAGAGGGAGCTCTGTGTGCAGGAGGAGAGGGAGCTCTGTGTGCACGAGGAGAGGGAGCTCTGTGTGCAGGAGGAGAGGGAGCTCTGTGTGCAGGAGGAGAGGGAGCTCTATGTGCACGAGGAGAGGGAGCTCTGTGTGCAGGAGGAGAGGGAGCTCTGTGTGTAGGAGGAGAGGGAGCTCTGTGTGCAGGAGGAGAGGGAGCTCTGTGTGCAGGAGGAGCGAGAGCTCTGTATGCAGGAGGAGAGTGAGCTCTGTGTGCAGGAGGAGAGGGAGCTCTGTGTGCAGGAGGAGAGGGAGCTCTGTGTGCAGGAGGAGAGGGAGCTATGTGTGCAGGAGGAGAGGGAGCTCTGTGTGCAGGAGGAGAGGGAGCTCTGTGTGCAAGAGGAGAGCGAGCTCTGTGTGCAGGAGGAGAGGGAGCACTGTGTGCAGGAGGAGCGAGAGCTCTGTGTGCAGGAGGTGAGTGAGCACTGTGTGCAGGAGGAGAGGGAGCTCTGTGTGCAGGAGGAGATGGCGCTCTGTGTGCAGGAGGAGAGGGAGCTCTGTGTGCAGGAGGAGAGGGAGTTCTGTGTGCAGGAGGAGAGGGAGCTCTGTGCGCAGGAGGAGAGAGAGCTCTGTGTGCAGGAGGAGAAGGAGCTCTGTGTGCAGGAGGAGAGGGAGCTCTGTGTGCAGGAGGAGAGGGAGCTCTGTGTGCAGGAGCAGAGGGAGTTCTGTGTGCAGGAGGAGAGGGAGTTCTGTGTGCAGGAGGAGAGAGAGCTCTGTGTGCAGGAGGAGAAGGAGCTCTGTGTGCAGGAGGAGAGGGAGCTCTGTGTGCAGGAGGAGAGGGAGCTCTGTGTGCAGGAGGAGAGGGAGCTCTGTGTGCAGGAGGAGAGGGAGCTCTGTGTGCAGGTGGAGAGGGAGCTCTGTGTGTAGGAGGAGAGGGAGCTCTGTGTGCAGGATGAGAGGGAATTCTGTGTGCAGGAGGAGAGTGAGCTCTGTGTGCACGAGGAGAGTGAGCTCTGTGTGCAGGAGGAGAGGGAGCTCTGTGTGCAGGAGGAGAGGGAGCTCTGTGTGCAGGAGGAGAGTGAGCTCTGTGTGCAGGAGGAGAGGGAGCTCTGTGTGCAGGATGAGAGGGAGCTCTGTGTGCAGGAGGAGAGGGAGCTCTGTGTGCAGGAGGAGAGGGAGCTCTGTGTGCAGGAGGAGAGGGAGCTCTGTGTGCAGGAGGAGAGGGAGCTCTGTGCGCAGGAGGAGAGAGAGCTCTGTGTGCAGGAGGAGAGGGAGCTCTGTGTGCAGGAGGAGAGGGAGCTCTGTGCGCAGGAGGAGAGGGAGCTCTGTGTGCAGGAGGAGAGTGAGCTCTGTGTGCAGGAGGAGAGGGAGCTCTGTGTGCAGGAGGAGAGGGAGCTCTGTGTGCAGGAGGAGAGGGAGCTCTGTGTGCAGGAGGAGAGGGAGCTCTGTGTGCAGGAGGAGAAGGAGCTCTGTGTGCAGGAGGAGAGTGAGCTCTGTGTGCACGAGGAGAGGGAGCTCTGTGTGCACGAGGAGAAGGAGCTCTGTGTGCAGGAGGAGAGGGAGCTCTGTGTGCAGGAGGAGAGGGAGCTCTGTGTGCAGGAGGAGAGTGAGCTCTGTGTGCAGGAGGAGAGAGAGCTCTGTCTGCAGGAGGAGAGGGAGCTCTGTGTGCATGAGGAGAGGGAGCTCTGTGTGCAGGAGGAGAGGGAGCTCTGTGTGCAGGAGGAGAGGGAGCTCTGTGTGCAGGAGGAGAGTGAGCTCTGTGTGCAGGAGGAGAGGGAGCTCTGTGTGCAGGAGGAGAGTGAGCTCTGTGTGCAGGAGGAGAGGGAGCTCTGTGTGCAGGAGGAGAGGGAGCTCTGTGTGCAGGAGGAGAGTGAGCTCTGTGTGCAGGAGGAGAGGGAGCTCTGTGTGCAGGAGGAGAGGGAGTTCTGTGTGCAGGAGGAGAGGGAGCTCTGTGTGCAGGAGGAGAGGGAGCTCTGTGTGCAGGAGGAGAAGGAGCTCTGTGTGCAGGAGGAGAGTGAGCTCTGTGTGCACGAGGAGAGGGAGCTCTGTGTGCACGAGGAGAAGGAGCTCTGTGTGCAGGAGGAGAGGGAGCTCTGTGTGCAGGAGGAGAGGGAGCTCTGTGTGCAGGAGGTGAGTGAGCTCTGTGTGCAGGAGGAGAGAGAGCTCTGTCTGCAGGAGGAGAGGGAGCTCTGTGTGCATGAGGAGAGGGAGCTCTGTGTGCAGGAGGAGAGGGAGCTCTGTGTGCAGGAGGAGAGGGATCTCTGTGTGCAGGAGGAGAGTGAGCTCTGTGTGCAGGAGGAGAGGGAGCTCTGTGTGCAGGAGGAGAGGGAGCTCTGTGTGCAGGAGGAGAGTGAGCTCTGTGTGCAGGAGGAGAGTGAGATCTGTGTGCAGGAGGAGAGGGAGCTCTATGTGCACGAGGAGAGGGAGCTCTGTGTGCAGGAGGAGAGGGAGCTCTGTGTGTAGGAGGAGAGGGAGCTCTGTGTGCAGGAGGAGAGGGAGCTCTGTGTGCAGGAGGAGCGAGAGCTCTGTATGCAGGAGGAGAGTGAGCTCTGTGTGCAGGAGGAGAGGGAGCTCTGTGTGCAGGAGGAGAGGGAGCTCTGTGTGCAGGAGGAGAGGGAGCTCTGTGTGCAGGAGGAGATGGAGCTCTGTCTGCAGGAGGAGAGGGAGCTCTGTGTGCAGGAGGAGAGCGAGCTCTGTGTGCAGGAGGAGAGGGAGCTCTGTGTGCAGGAGGAGCGAGAGCTCTGTGTGCAGGAGGTGAGTGAGCTCTGTGTGCACGAGGAGAGGGAGCTCTGTGTGCAGGAGGAGATGGCGCTCTGTGTGCAGGAGGAGAGGGAGCTCTGTGTGCAGGAGGAGAGGGAGTTCTGTGCGCAGGAGGAGAGGGAGCTCTGTGCGCAGGAGGAGAGAGAGCTCTGTGTGCAGGAGGAGAAGGAGCTCTGTGTGCAGGAGGAGAGGGAGCTCTGTTTGCAGGAGGAGAGGGAGCTCTGTGTGCAGGAGGAGAGGGAGCTCTGTGTGCAGGAGGAGAGGGAGCTCTGTGTGCAGGTGGAGAGGGAGCTCTGTGTGTAGGAGGAGAGGGAGCTCTGTGTGCAGGATGAGAGGGAGTTCTGTGTGCAGGAGGAGAGTGAGCTCTGTGTGCAGGAGGAGAGGGAGCTCTGTGTGCAGGAGGAGAGGGAGCTCTGTGTGCAGGAGGAGAGGGAGCTCTGTATGCAGGAGGAGAAGGAGCTCTGTGTGCAGGAGGAGAGGAAGCTCTGTGTGCAGGAGGAGAGTGAGCTCTGTGTGCAGGAGGAGAGGGAGCTCTGTGTGCACGAGTAGAGGGAGCTCTGTGTGCAGGAGGAGAGGGAGCTCTGTGTGCAGGAGGAGAGGGAGCTCTGTGTGCAGGAGGAGAGAGAGCACTGTGTGCAGGAGGAGAGTGAGCTCTGTGTGCAGGAGGAGAGTGAGATCTGTGTGCAGGAGGAGAGGGAGCTCTGTGTGCAGGAGGAGAGGGAGCTCTGTGTGCTGGAGGAGAGGGAGCTCTGTGTGCAGGAGGAGAGGGAGCTCTGTGTGCAGGAGGAGAGGGAGCTCTGTGTGCAGGAGGAGAGGGAGCTCTGTGCGCAGGAGGAGAGAGAGCTCTGTGTGCAGGAGGAGAGGGAGCTCTGTGTGCAGGAGGAGAGGGAGCTCTTTGTGCAGGAGGAGAGGGAGCTCTGTGTGCAGGAGGAGAGGGAGCTCTGTGTGCAGGAGGAGAAGGAGCTCTGTGTGCAGGAGGAGAGGGAGCTCTGTGTGCAGGAGGAGAGGGAGTTCTGTGTGCAGGAGGAGAGGGAGCTCTGTGCGCATGAGGAGAGGGAGCTCTGTGTGCAGGAGGAGAGGGAGCTCTGTGCGCAGGAGGAGAGGGAGATCTGTATGCACGAGGAGAGGGAGCTCTGTGTGCAGGAGGAGAGGGAGCTCTGTGTGCAGGAGGAGAGTGAGCTCTTTGTGCAGGAGGAGAGGGAGCTCTGTGTGCAGGAGGAGAGGGAGCTCTGTGTGCAGGAGGAGAAGGAGCTCTGTGTGCAGGAGGAGAGGGAGCTCTGTGTGCAGGAGGAGAGGGAGCTCTGTGTGCAGGAGGAGAGGGAGCTCTGTCTGCAGGAGGAGAGTGAGCTCTGTGTGCAGGAGGAGAGGGAGCTCTGTGTGCAGGAGGAGAGGGAGCTCTGTGTGCAGGAGGAGAGGGAGCTCTGTGTGCAGGAGGAGAGGGAGCTCTGTGTGCAGGTGGAGAGTGAGCTCTGTGTGCAGGAGGAGAGTGAGCTCTGTGTGCAGGAGGAGAGTGAGCTTGTGTGCAGGAGGAGAAGGAGCTCTGTGTGCAGGAGGAGAGTGAGCTCTGTGTGCAGGAGGAGAGGGAGCTCTGTGTGCACGAGGAGAAGGAGCTCTGTGTGCAGGAGGAGAGGGAGCTCTGTGTGCAGGAGGAGAGGGAGCTCTGTGTGCAGGAGGAGAGGGAGCCCTGTGTGCAGGAGGAGAGGGAGCTCTGTATGCAGGAGGAGAAGTAGCTCTCTGTGCAGGAGGAGAGGAAGCTCTGTGTGCAGGAGGAGAGTGAGCTCTGTGTGCACGAGTAGAGGGAGCTCTGTGTGCAGGAGGAGAGGGAGCACTGTGCAGGAGGAGAGTGAGCTCTGTGTGCAGGAGGAGAGTGAGCTCTGTGTGCAGGAGGAGAGTGAGCTCTGTGTGCAGGAGGAGAGGGAGCTCTGTGTGCAGGAGGAGAAGGAGCTCTGTGTGCAGGAGGAGATGGAGCTCTGTCTGCAGGAGGAGAGTGAGCTCTGTGTGCAGGAGTAGAGTGAGCTCTGTGTGCAGGAGCAGAGTGAGCTCTGTGTGCAGGAGGAGAGTGAGCTCTGTGTGCTGGAGGAGAGGGAGCTCTGTGTGCAGGAGGAGATGGAGCTCTGTGTGCAGGAGGAGAGGGAGCTCTGTGTGCAGGAGGAGAGGGAGCTCTGTGTGCAGGAGGAGAGGGAGCTCTGTGTGCAGGAGGAGAGGGAGCTCTGTGTGCAGGAGGAGAGTGAGCTCTGTGTGCAGGAGGAGAGGGAGCTCTGTGTGCAGGAGGAGAGTGAGCTCTCTGTGCAGGAGGAGAGGGAGCTCTGTGTGCAGGAGGAGAGGGAGCTCTGTGTGCAGGAGGAGAGTGAGCTCTGTGTGCAGGAGGAGAGGGAGCTCTGTGTGCAGGAGGAGAGGGAGCTCTGTGTGCAGGAGGAGAGGGAGCTCTGTGTGCATGAGGAGAAGGAGCTCTGTGTGCAGGAGGAGAGTGAGCTCTGTGTGCACGAGGAGAGGGAGCTCTGTGTGCACGAGGAGAAGGAGCTCTGTGTGCAGGAGGAGAGGGAGCTCTGTGTGCAGGAGGAGAGGGAGCTCTGTGTGCAGGAGGAGAGTGAGCTCTGTGTGCAGGAGGACAGAGATCTCTGTCTGCAGGAGGAGAGGGAGCTCTGTGTGCATGAGGAGAGCGAGCTTTGTGTGCAGGAGGAGAGGGAGCTCTGTGTGCAGGAGGAGAGGGAGCTCTGTGTGCAGGAGGAGAGTGAGCTCTGTGTGCAGGAGGAGAGGGAGCTCTGTGTGCAGGAGGAGAGGGAGCTCTGTGTGCAGGAGGAGAGTGAGCTCTGTGTGCAGGAGGAGAGTGAGATCTGTGTGCAGGAGGAGAGGGAGCTCTATGTGTACGAGGAGAGGGAGCTCTGTGTGCAGGAGGAGACGGAGCTCTGTGTGTAGGAGGAGAGGGAGCTCTGTGTGCAGGAGGAGAGGGAGCTCTGTGTGCAGGAGGAGCGAGAGCTCTGTATGCAGGAGGAGAGTGAGCTCTGTGTGCAGGAGGAGAGGGAGCTCTGTGTGCAGGAGGAGTGGGAGCTCTGTGTGCAGGAGGAGAGGGAGCTCTGTGTGCAGGAGGAGATGGAGCTCTGTGTGCAGGAGGAGAGGGAGTTCTGTGTGCAGGAGGAGAGCGAGCTCTGTGTGCAGGAGGAGAGGGAGCACTGTGTGCAGGTGGAGAGGGAGCTCTGTGTGCAGGTGGAGAGGGAGCTCTGTGTGCAGGAGGAGATGGAGCTCTGTGTGCAGGAGGAGAGGGAGTGCTGTGTGCAGGAGGAGAGCGAGCTCTGTGTGCAGGAGGAGAGCGAGCTCTGTGTGCAGGAGGAGAGGGAGCTCTGTGTGCAGGTGGAGAGGGAGCTCTGTGTGTAGGAGGAGAGGGCGCTCTGTGTGCAGGATGAGAGGGAGTTCTGTGTGCAGGAGGAGAGTGAGCTCTGTGTGCAGGAGGAGAGTGAGCTCTGTGTGCAGGAGGAGAGGGAGCTCTGTGTGCAGGAGGAGAGGGAGCTCTGTGTGCAGGAGGAGAGGGAGCTCTGTGTGCAGGAGGAGAGGGAGCTCTGTATGCAGGAGGAGTAGGAGCTCTGTGTGCAGGAGGAGAGGAAGCTCTGTGTGCAGGAGGAGAGTGAGCTCTGTGTGCACGAGTAGAGGGAGCTCTATGTGCAGGAGGAGAGGGTGCTCTGTGTGCAGGAGGAGAGGGAGCTCTGTGTGCAGGAGGAGAGAGAGCACTGTGTGCAGGAGGAGAGTGAGCTCTGTGTGCAGGAGGAGAGTGAGCTCTGTGTGCAGGAGGAGAGGGAGCTCTGTGTGCAGGAGGAGAGGGAGCTCTGTGTGCAGGAGGAGAGGGAGCTCTGTGTGCAGGAGGAGAGGGAGCTCTGTGTGCAGGAGGAGAGGGAGCTCTGTGTGCAGGAGGAGAGGGAGCTCTGTGCGCAGGAGGAGAGAGAGCTCTCTGTGCAGGAGGAGAGGGAGCTCTGTGTGCAGGAGGAGAGGGAGCTCTGTGTGCAGGAGGAGAGGGAGCTCTGTGTGCAGGAGGAGAGTGAGCTCTGTGTGCAGGAGGAGAGGGAGCTCTGTGTGCAGGAGGAGAGGGAGCTCTGTGTTCAGGAGGAGAGGGAGCTCTGTGTGCAGGAGGAGAGGGAGCTCTGTGTGCAGGAGGAGAAGGAGCTCTGTGTGCAGGAGGAGAGTGAGCTCTGTGTGCACGAGTAGAGGGAGCTCTGTGTGCAGGAGGAGAGGGAGCTCTGTGTGCAGGAGGAGAGGGAGCTCTGTGTGCAGGAGGAGAGTGAGCTCTGTGTGCAGGAGGAGAGTGAGCTCTGTGTGCAGGAGGAGAGTGAGCTCTGTGTGCAGGAGGAGAGGGAGCTCTGTGTGCAGGAGGAGAAGGAGCTCTGTGTGCAGGAGGAGAGGGAGCTCTGTGTGCAGGAGGAGAGTGAGCTCTGTGTGCGGGAGGAGAGGGAGCTCTGTGTGCACGAGGAGAGGGAGCACTGTGTGCACGAGGAGAGGGAGCTCTGTGTGCAGGAGGAGATGGAGCTCTGTGTGCAGGAGGAGAGGGAGCTCTGTGTGCAGGAGGAGAGGGAGCTCTGTGTGCAGGTGGAGAGGGAGCTCTGTCTGCAGGAGGAGAGTGAGCTCTGTGTGCAGGAGTAGAGTGAGCTCTGTGTGCAGGAGCAGAGTGAGCTCTGTGTGCAGGAGGAGAGTGAGCTCTGTGTGCTGGAGGAGAGGGAGCTCTGTGTGCAGGAGGAGATGGAGCTCTGTGTGCAGGAGGAGAGGGAGCTCTGTGTGCAGGAGGAGAGGGAGCTCTGTGTGCAGGAGGAGAGTGAGCTCTGTGTTCAGGAGGAGAGGGAGGTCTGTGTGCAGGAGGAGAGGGAGCTCTGTGTGCAGGAGGAGAGGGAGCTCTGTGTGCAGGAGGAGAGTGAGCTCTGTGTGGAGGAGGAGAGGGAGCTCTGTGTGCAGGAGTAGAGGGAGCTCTGTGTGCATGAGGAGAGGGAGCTCTGTGTGCAGGAGGAGAGGGAACTCTGTGTGCAGGAGGAGAAGGAGCTCTGTGTGCAGGAGCAGAGTGAGCTCTGTGTGCAGGAGGAGAGGGAGCTCTGTGTGCAGGAGGAGAGGGAGCTCTGTGTGCAGGAGGAGAGGGAGCTCTGTGTGCAGGAGGAGAGGGAGCTCTGTGTGCAGGAGGAGAGTGAGCTCTGTGTTCAAGAGGAGAGGGAGCTCTGTGTGCAGGAGGAGAGGGAGCTCTGTGTGCAGGAGGAGAGTGAGCTCTGTGTTCAAGAGGAGAGGGAGCTCTGTGTGCAGGAGGAGAGGGAGCTCTGTGTGCAGGAGGAGAGGGAGCTCTGTGTGCAGGAGGAGAGTGAGCTCTGTGTGCAGGAGGAGAGAGAGCTCTGTGTGCAGGAGGAGAGTGAGCTCTGTGTGCAGGAGGAGAGTGAGCTCTGTGTTCAGGAGGAGAGGGAGCTCTGTGTGCAGGAGGAGAGGGAGCTCTGTGTGCAGGAGGAGAGGGAGCTCTGTGTGCAGGAGGAGAGTGAGCTCTGTGCGCAGGAGGAGAGAGAGCTCTGTGTGCAGGAGGAGGGGGAGCTCTGTGTGCAGGAGGAGAGGGAGCTCTGTGTGCAGGAGGAGAGGGAGCTCTGTGTGCAGGAGGAGCGAGAGCTCTGTATGCAGGAGGAGAGTGAGCTCTGTGTGCAGGATGAGAGGGAGCTCTGTGTGCAGGAGGAGAGGGAGCTCTGTGTGCAGGAGGAGAGGGAGCTCTGTGTGCAGGAGGAGATGGAGCTCTGTGTGCAGGAGGAGAAGGAGTTCTGTGTGCAGGAGGAGAGCGAGCTCTGTGTGCAGGAGGAGAGGGAGCACTGTGTGCAGGTGGAGCGAGAGCTCTGTGTGCAGGAGGTGAGTGAGCTCTGTGTGCAGGAGGAGAGGGAGCTCTGTGTGCAGGAGGAGATGGCGCTCTGTGTGCAGGAGGAGAGGGAGCTCTGTGTGCAGGAGGAGAGGGTGTTCTGTGTGCAGGAGGAGAGGGAGCTCTGTGCGCAGAAGGAGAGAGAGCTCTGTGTGCAGGAGGAGAGGGAGCTCTGTGTGCAGGAGGAGAGGGAGCTCTGTGTGCAGGAGGAGAGGGAGCTCTGTGTGCAGGAGGAGAGGGAGCTCTGTGTGCAGGAGGAGAGGGAGCTCTGTGTGCAGGTGGAGAGGGAGCTCTGTGTGTAGGAGGAGAGGGAGCTCTGTGTGCAGGATGAGAGGGAGTTCTGTGTGCAGGAGGAGAGTGAGCTCTGTGTGCAGGAGGAGAGTGAGCTCTGTGTGTAGGAGGAGAGGGAGCTCTGTGTGCAGGAGGAGAGGGAGCTCTGTGTGCAGGAGGAGAGGGAGCTCTGTGTGCAGGAGGAGAGGGAGCTCTGTATGCAGGAGGAGAAGGAGCTCTGTGTGCAGGAGGAGAGGAAGCTCTGTGTGCAGGAGGAGAGTGAGCTCTGTGTGCACGAGTAGAGGGAGCTCTGTGTGCAGGAGGAGAGGGAGCTCTGTGTGCAGGAGGAGAGGGAGATCTGTGTGCAGGAGGAGAGAGAGCACTGTGTGCAGGAGGAGAGTGAGCTCTGTGTGCAGGAGGAGAGTGAGCTCTGTGTGCAGGAGGAGAGGGAGCTCTGTGTGCAGGAGGAGAGGGAGCTCTGTGTGCAGGAGGAGAGTGAGCTCTGTGTGCAGGAGGAGAGGGAGCTCTGTGTGCAGGAGGAGAGGGAGCTCTGTGTGCAGGAGGAGAGGGAGCTCTGTGCGCAGGAGGAGAGAGAGCTCTCTGTGCAGGAGGAGAGGGAGCTCTGTGTGCAGGAGGAGAGGGAGCTCTGTGTGCAGGAGGAGAGGGAGCTCTGTGTGCAGGAGGAGAGTGAGCTCTGTGTGCAGGAGGAGAGGGAGCTCTGTGTGCAGGAGGAGAGGGAGCTCTGTGTGCAGGAGGAGAGGGAGCTCTGTGTGCAGGAGGAGAGGGAGCTCTGTGTGCAGGAGGAGAAGGAGCTCTGTGTGCAGGAGGAGAGTGAGCTCTGTGTGCACGAGTAGAGGGAGCTCTGTGTGCAGGAGGAGAGGGAGCTCTGTGTGCAGGAGGAGAGGGAGCTCTGTGTGCAGGAGGAGAGTGAGCTCTGTGTGCAGGAGGAGAGTGAGCTCTGTGTGCAGGAGGAGAGTGAGCTCTGTGTGCAGGAGGAGAGGGAGCTCTGTGTGCAGGAGGAGAAGGAGCTCTGTGTGCAGGAGGAGAGGGAGCTCTGTGTGCAGGAGGAGAGTGAGCTCTGTGTGCGGGAGGAGAGGGAGCTCTGTGTGCACGAGGAGAGGGAGCACTGTGTGCACGAGGAGAGGGAGCTCTGTGTGCAGGAGGAGATGGAGCTCTGTGTGCAGGAGGAGAGGGAGCTCTGTGTGCAGGAGGAGAGGGAGCTCTGTGTGCAGGAGGAGAGGGAGCTCTGTCTGCAGGAGGAGAGTGAGCTCGGTGTGCAGGAGTAGAGTGAGCTCTGTGTGCAGGAGCAGAGTGAGCTCTGTGTGCAGGAGGAGAGTGAGCTCTGTGTGCTGGAGGAGAGGGAGCTCTGTGTGCAGGAGGAGATGGAGCTCTGTGTGCAGGAGGAGAGGGAGCTCTGTGTGCAGGAGGAGAGGGAGCTCTGTGTGCAGGAGGAGAGTGAGCTCTGTGTTCAGGAGGAGAGGGAGGTCTGTGTGCAGGAGGAGAGGGAGCTCTGTGTGCAGGAGGAGAGTGAGCTCTGTGTGGAGGAGGAGAGGGAGCTCTGTGTGCAGGAGGAGAGTGAGCTCTGTGTGCAGGAGTAGAGGGAGCTCTGTGTGCATGAGGAGAGGGAGCTCTGTGTGCAGGAGGAGAGGGAACTCTGTGTGCAGGAGGAGAAGGAGCTCTGTGTGCAGGAGCAGAGTGAGCTCTGTGTGCAGGAGGAGAGGGAGCTCTGTGTGCAGGAGGAGAGGGAGCTCTGTGTGCAGGAGGAGAGGGAGCTCTGTGTGCAGGAGGAGAGGGAGCTCTGTGTGCAGGAGGAGAGTGAGCTCTGTGTTCAAGAGGAGAGGGAGCTCTGTGTGCAGGAGGAGAGGGAGCTCTGTGTGCAGGAGGAGAGTGAGCTCTGTGTTCAAGAGGAGAGGGAGCTCTGTGTGCAGGAGGAGAGGGAGCTCTGTGTGCAGGAGGAGAGGGAGCTCTGTGTGCAGGAGGAGAGTGAGCTCTGTGTGCAGGAGGAGAGAGAGCTCTGTGTGCAGGAGGAGAGTGAGCTCTGTGTGCAGGAGGAGACTGAGCTCTGTGTTCAGGAGGAGAGGGAGCTCTGTGTGCAGGAGGAGAGGGAGCTCTGTGTGCAGGAGGAGAGGGAGCTCTGTGTGCAGGAGGAGAGGGAGCTCTGTGCGCAGGAGGAGAGAGAGCTCTGTGTGCAGGAGGAGGGGGAGCTCTGTGTGCAGGAGGAGAGGGAGCTCTGTGTGCAGGAGGAGAGGGAGCTCTGTGTGCAGGAGGAGATGGATCTCTGTATGCAGGAGGAGAGGGAGCTCTTTGTGCAGGAGGAGAGGGAGCTCTGTGTGCAGGAGGAGAGGGAGCTCTGTGTGCAGGAGGAGAGTGAGCTCTGTGTGCAGGTGGAGAAGGAGCTCTGTGTGCAGGAGGAGAGTGAGCTCTGTGTGCACGAGTTGAGGGAGCTCTGTGTGCAGGAGGAGAGGGAGCTCTGTGTGCAGGAGGAGAGGGAGCTCTGTGTGCAGGAGGAGAGTGAGCTCTGTGTGCAGGAGGAGAGTGAGCTCTGTGTGCAGGAGGAGAGTGAGCTCTGTGTGCAGGAGGAGAGTGAGCTCTGTGTGCAGGAGGAGAAGGAGCTCTGTGTGCAAGAGGAGAGGGAGCTCTGTGTGCAGGAGGAGAGTGAGCTCTGTGTGCGGGAGGAGAGGGAGCTCTGTGTGCACGAGGAGAGGGAGCACTGTGTGCACGAGGAGAGGGAGCTCTGTGTGCAGGAGGAGATTGAGCTCTGTGTGCAGGAGGAGAGGGAGCTCTGTGTGCAGGAGGAGAGGGAGCTCTGTGTGCAGGAGGAGAGGGAGCTCTGTCTGCAGGAGGAGAGTGAGCTCTGTGTGCAGGAGTAGAGTGAGCTCTGTGTGCAGGAGCAGAGTGAGCTCTGTGTGCAGGAGGAGAGTGAGCTCTGTGTGCTGGAGGAGAGGGAGCTCTGTGTGCAGGAGGAGATGGATCTCTGTGTGCAGGAGGAGAGGGAGCTCTGTGTGCAGGAGGAGAGGGAGCTCTGTGTGCAGGAGGAGAGTGAACTCTGTGTTCAGGAGGAGAGGGAGGTCTGTGTGCAGGAGGAGAGGGAGCTCTGTGTGCAGGAGGAGAGGGAGCTCTGTGTGCAGGAGGAGTGTGAGCTCTGTGTGGAGGAGGAGAGGGAGCTCTGTGTGCAGGAGGAGAGTGAGCTCTGTGTGCAGGAGTAGAGGGAGCTCTGTGTGCATGAGGAGAGGGAGCTCTGTGTGCTGGAGGAGAGGGAACTCTGTGTGCAGGAGGAGAAGGAGCTCTGTGTGCAGGAGCAGAGTGAGCTCTGTGCGCAGGAGGAGAGGGAGCTCTGTGTGCAGGAGGAGAGGGAGCTCTGTGTGCAGGAGGAGAGGGAGCTCTGTGTGCAGGAGGAGAGGGAGCTCTGTGTGCAGGAGGAGAGTGAGCTCTGTGTTCAAGAGGAGAGGGAGCTCTGTGTGCAGGAGGAGAGGGAGCTCTGTGTGCAGGAGGAGAGTGAGCTCTGTGTTCAAGAGGAGAGGGAGCTCTGTGTGCAGGAGGAGAGGGAGCTCTGTGTGCAGGAGGAGAGGGAGCTCTGTGTGCAGGAGGAGAGTGAGCTCTGTGTGCAGGAGGAGAGAGAGCTCTGTGTGCAGGAGGAGAGTGAGCTCTGTGTGCAGGAGGAGAGTGAGCTCTGTGTTCAGGAGGAGAGGGAGCTCTGTGTGCAGGAGGAGAGGGAGCTCTGTGTGCAGGAGGAGAGGGAGCTCTGTGTGCAGGAGGAGAGTGAGCTCTGTGCGCAGGAGGAGAGAGAGCTCTGTGTGCAGGAGGAGGGGGAGCTCTGTGTGCAGGAGGAGAGGGAGCTCTGTGTGCAGGAGGAGAGGGAGCTCTGTGTGCAGGAGGAGAGGGAGCTCTGTGTGCAGGAGGAGAGTGAGCTCTGTGTGCAGGAGGAGAGGGAGCTCTGTGTGCAGGAGGAGAGGGAGCTCTGTGTGCAGGAGGAGAGGGAGCTCTGTGTGCAGGAGGAGAGGGAGCTCTGTGTGCAGGAGGAGAAGGAGCTCTGTGTGCAGGAGGAGAGTGAGCTCTGTGTGCAGGAGGAGAGGGAGCTCTCTGTGCAGGAGGAGAGTGAGCTCTGTGTGCAGGAGGAGAGAGAGCTCTGTCCGCAGGAGTAGAAGGAGCTCTGTGCGCATGAGGAGAGTGAGCTCTGTGTGCAGGAGGAGAGGGAGCTCTGTGCGCAGGAGGAGAGGGAGCTCTGTATGCACGAGGAGAGGGTGCTCTGTGTGCAGGAGGAGAGGGAGCTCTGTGTGCGGGAGGAGAGGGAGCTCTGTGTGCAGGAGGAGAGTGAGCTCTGTGTGCAGGAGGAGAGGGAGCTCTGTGTGCAGGAGGAGAGGGAGCTCTGTGTGCAGGAGGAAAGTGAGCTCTGTGTGCAGGAGGAGAGTGAGATCTGTGTGCAGGAGGAGAGGGAGCTCTGTGTGCAGGAGGAGAGGGAGCTCTGTGTGCAGGAGGAGAGGGAGCTCTTTGTGCAGGAGGAGAGGGAGCTCTGTGTGCAGGAGGAGAGGGAGCTCTGTGTGCAGGAGGAGAAGGAGCTCTGTGTGCAGGAGGAGAGGGAGCTCTGTGTGCAGGAGGAGAGGGAGCTCTGTGTGCAGGAGGAGAGGGATCTCTGTGCGCATGAGGAGAGGGAGCTCTGTGTGCAGGAGGAGAGGGAGCTCTGTGCGCAGGAGGAGAAGGAGCTCTGTATGCACGAGGAGAGGGAGCTCTGTGTGCAGGAGGAGAGGGAGCTCTGTGTGCAGGAGGAGAGGGAGCTCTTTGTGCAGGAGGAGAGGGAGCTCTGTGTGCAGGAGGAGAGGGAGCTCTGTGTGCAGGAGGAGAAGGAGCTCTGTGTGCAGGAGGAGAGGGAGCTCTGTGTGCAGGAGGAGAGGGAGCTCTGTGTGCAGGAGGAGAGGGAGCTCTGTCTGCAGGAGGAGAGTGAGCTCTGTGTGCAGGAGGAGAGGGAGCTCTGTGTGCAGGAGGAGAGGGAGCTCTGTGTGCAGGAGGAGAGGGAGCTCTGTGTGCAGGAGGAGAGGGAGCTCTGTGTGCAGGTGGAGAGTGAGCTCTGTGTGCAGGAGGAGAGTGAGATCTGTGTGCAGGAGGAGAGTGAGCTCTGTGTGCAGGAGGAGAAGGAGCTCTGTGTGCAGGAGGAGAGTGAGCTCTGTGTGCAGGAGGAGAGGGAGCTCTGTGTGCACGAGGAGAAGGAGCTCTGTGTGCAGGAGGAGAGGGAGCTCTGTGTGCAGGAGGAGAGGGAGCTCTGTGTGCAGGAGGAGAGGGAGCTCTGTGTGCAGGAGGAGAGGGAGCTCTGTGTGCAGGAGGAGAGGGAGCTCTGTGTGCAGGAGGAGAGTGAGCTCTGTGTGCAGGAGGAGAGTGAGCTCTGTGTGCAGGAGGAGAGGGAGCTCTGTGTGCAGGAGGAGAGGGAGCTCTGTGTGCAGGAGGAGAGGGAGCTCTGTGTGCAGGAGGAGAAGGAGCTCTGTGTGCAGGAGGAGAGTGAGCTCTGTGTGCAGGAGGAGAGGGAGCTCTGTGTGCAGGAGGAGAGTGAGCTCTGTGTGCAGGAGGAGAGAGAGCTCTGTCCGCAGGAGGAGAAGGAGCTCTGTGCGCATGAGGAGAGTGAGCTCTGTGTGCAGGAGGAGAGGGAGCTCTGTATGCACGAGGAGAGGGTGCTCTGTGTGCAGGAGGAGAGGGAGCTCTGTGTGCGGGAGGAGAGGGAGCTCTGTGTGCAGGAGGAGAGGGAGCTCTGTGTGCAGGAGGAGAGGGAGCTCTGTGTGCAGGAGGAAAGTGAGCTCTGTGTGCAGGAGGAGAGTGAGATCTGTGTGCAGGAGGAGAGGGAGCTCTGTGTGCAGGAGGAGAGGGAGCTCTGTGTGCAGGAGGAGAGGGAGCTCTTTGTGCAGGAGGAGAGGGAGCTCTGTGTGCAGGAGGAGAGGGAGCTCTGTGTGCAGGAGGAGAAGGAGCTCTGTGTGCAGGAGGAGAGGGAGCTCTGTGTGCAGGAGGAGAGGGAGCTCTGTGTGCAGGAGGAGAGGGAGCTCTGTGCGCATGAGGAGAGGGAGCTCTGTGTGCAGGAGGAGAGGGATCTCTGTGCGCAGGAGTAGAAGGAGCTCTGTATGCACGAGGAGAGGGAGCTCTGTGTGCAGGAGGAGAGGGAGCTCTGTGTGCAGGAGGAGAGGGAGCTCTTTGTGCAGGAGGAGAGGGAGCTCTGTGTGCAGGAGGAGAGGGAGCTCTGTGTGCAGGAGGAGAAGGAGCTCTGTGTGCAGGAGGAGAGGGAGCTCTGTGTGCAGGAGGAGAGGGAGCTCTGTGTGCAGGAGGAAAGGGAGCTCTGTCTGCAGGAGGAGAGTGAGCTCTGTGTGCAGGAGGAGAGGGAGCTCTGTGTGCAGGAGGAGAGGGAGCTCTGTGTGCAGGAGGAGAGGGAGCTCTGTGTGCAGGAGGAGAGGGAGCTCTGTGTGCAGGTGGAGAGTGAGCTCTGTGTGCAGGAGGAGAGTGAGATCTGTGTGCAGGAGGAGAGGGAGCTCTGTGTGCAGGAGGAGAGGGTGCTCTGTGTGCAGGAGGAGAGGGAGCTCTTTGTGCAGGAGGAGAGGGAGCTCTGTGTGCAGGAGGAGAGGGAGCTCTGTGTGCAGGAGGAGAAGGAGCTCTGTGTGCAGGAGGAGAGGGAGCTCTGTGTGCAGGAGGAGAGGGAGCTCTGTGTGCAGGAGGAGAGGGAGCTCTGTCTGCAGGAGGAGAGTGAGCTCTGTGTGCAGGAGGAGAGGGAGCTCTATGTGCAGGAGGAGAGGGAGCTCTGTGTGCAGGAGGAGAGGGAGCTCTGTGTGCAGGGGGAGAGGGAGCTCTGTGTGCAGGTGGAGAGTGAGCTCTGTGTGCAGGAGGAGAGTGAGCTCTGTGTGCAGGAGGAGAGTGAGCTCTGTGTGCAGGAGGAGAAGGAGCTCTGTGTGCAGGAGGAGAGTGAGCTCTGTGTGCAGGAGGAGAGGGAGCTCTGTGTGCACGAGGAGAAGGAGCTCTGTGTGCAGGAGGAGAGGGAGCTCTGTGTGCAGGAGGAGAGGGAGCTCTGTGTGCAGGAGGAGAGGGAGTTCTGTGTGCAGGAGGAGAGGGAGCTCTGTATGCAGGAGGAGAAGGAGCTCTGTGTGCAGGAGGAGAGGAAGCTCTGTGTGCAGGAGGAGAGTGAGCTCTGTGTGCAGGAGGAGAGTGAGCTCTGTGTGCAGGAGGAGAGTGAGCTCTGTGTGCAGGAGGAGAGGGAGCTCTGTGTGCAGGAGGAGAGGGAGCTCTGTGTGCAGGAGGAGAAGGAGCTCTGTGTGCAGGAGGAGAGGGAGCTCTGTGTGCAGGAGGAGAGTGAGCTCTGTGTGCGGGAGGAGAGGGAGCTCTGTGTGCACGAGGAGAGGGAGCTCTGTGTGCAGGAGGAGATGGAGCTCTGTGTGCAGGAGGAGATGGAGCTCTGTGTGCAGGAGGAGAGGGAGCTCTGTGTGCAGGAGGAGAGGGAGCTCTGTCTGCAGGAGGAGAGTGAGCTCTGTGTGCAGGAGTAGAGTGAGCTCTGTGTGCAGGAGCAGAGTGAGCTCTGTGTGCAGGAGGAGAGGGAGCTCTGTGTGCTGGAGGAGAGTGAGCTCTGTGTTCAGGAGGAGAGGGAGGTCTGTGTGCAGGAGGAGAGGGAGCTCTGTGTGCAGGAGGAGAGGGAGCTCTGTGTGCAGGAGGAGAGTGAGCTCTGTGTGCAGGAGGAGAGAAGGCTCTGTGTGCAGGAGGAGAGTGAGCTCTGTGTGCAGGAGTAGAGTGAGCTCTGTGTGCATGAGGAGAGGGAGCTCTGTGTGCAGGAGGAGAGGGAACTCTGTGTGCAGGAGGAGAAGGAGCTCTGTGTGCAGGAGCAGAGTGAGCTCTGTGTGCAGGAGGAGAGGGAGCTCTGTGTGCAGGAGGAGAGGGAGCTCTGTGTGCAGGAGGAGAGGGAGCTCTGTGTGCAGGAGGAGAGGGAGCTCTGTGTGCAGGAGGAGAGTGAGCTCTGTGTTCAAGAGGAGAGGGAGCTCTGTGTGCAGGAGGAGAGGGAGCTCTGTGTGCAGGAGGAGAGTGAGCTCTGTGTTCAAGAGGAGAGGGAGCTCTGTGTGCAGGAGGAGAGGGAGCTCTGTGTGCAGGAGGAGAGGGAGCTCTGTGTGCAGGAGGAGAGTGAGCTCTGTGTGCAGGAGGAGAGAGAGCTCTGTGTGCAGGAGGAGAGTGAGCTCTGTGTGCAGGAGGAGAGTGAGCTCTGTATTCAGGAGGAGAGGGAGCTCTGTGTGCAGGAGGAGAGGGAGCTCTGTGTGCTGGAGGAGAGGGAGCTCTGTGTGCAGGAGGAGAGTGAGCTCTGTGCGCAGGAGGAGAGAGAGCTCTGTGTGCAGGAGGAGGGGGAGCTCTGTGTGCAGGAGGAGAGGGAGCTCTGTGTGCAGGAGGAGAGGGAGCTCTGTGTGCAGGAGGAGAGGGAGCTCTGTGTGCAGGAGGAGAGTGAGCTCTGTGTGCAGGAGGAGAGGGAGCTCTGTGTGGAGGAGGAGAAGGAGCTCTGTGTGCAGGAGGAGAGGGAGCTCTGTGTGCAGGAGGAGAGGGAGCTCTGTGTGCAGGAGGAGAAGGAGCTCTGTGTGCAGGAGGAGAGTGAGCTCTGTGTGCAGGAGGAGAGGGAGCTCTGTGTGCATGAGGAGAGTGAGCTCTGTGTGCAGGAGGAGAGAGAGCTCTGTCCGCAGGAGGAGAAGGAGCTCTGTGCGCATGAGGAGAGTGAGCTCTGTGTGCAGGAGGAGAGGGAGCTCTGTGCGCAGGAGGAGAGGGAGCTCTGTATGCACGAGGAGAGGGTGCTCTGTGTGCAGGAGGAGAGGGAGCTCTGTGTGCAGGAGGAGAGGGAGCTCTGTGTGCAGGAGGAGAGTGAGCTCTGTGTGCAGGAGGAGAGGGAGCTCTGTGTGCAGGAGGAGAGGGAGCTCTGTGTGCAGGAGGAGAGTGAGCTCTGTGTGCAGGAGGAGAGGGAGCTCTGTGTGCAGGAGGAGAGGGAGCTCTGTGTGCAGGAGGAGAGGGAGCTCTGTCTGCAGGAGGAGAGTGAGCTCTGTGTGCAGGAGTAGAGGGAGCTCTGTGTGCATGAGGAGAGGGAGCTCTGTGTTCAGGAGGAGAGGGAGCTCTGTGTGCAGGAGGAGAAGGAGCTCTGTGTGCAGGAGCAGAGTGAGCTCTGTGTGCAGGAGGAGAGTGAGCTCTGTGTGCAGGAGGAGAGGGAGCTCTGTGTGCAGGAGGAGAGGGAGCTCTGTGTGCAGGAGGACAGGGAGCTCTGTGTGCAGGAGGAGAGGGAGCTCTGTGTGCAGGAGGAGAGTGAGCTCTGTGTTCTGGAGGAGAGGGAGCTCTGTGTGCAGGAGGAGAGGGAGCTCTGTGTGCAGGAGGAGAGTGAGCTCTGTGTTCAGGAGGAGAGGGAGCTCTGTGTGCAGGAGGAGAGGGAGCTCTGTGTGCAGGAGGAGAGGGAGCTCTGTGTGCAGGAGGAGAGGGAGCTCTGTCTGCAGGAGGAGAGGGAGCTCTGTGTGCAGGATGAGAGTGAGCTCTGTGCGCAGGAGGAGAGGGAGCTCTGTGTGCAGGAGGAGAGGGAGCTCTGTGTGCAGGAGGAGAGGGAGCTCTGTGTGCAGGAGGAGAGGGAGCTCTGTGTGCAGGAGGAGAGGGAGCACTGTGTGCAGGAGGAGAGTGAGCTCTGTGTGCAGGAGGAGAGGGAGCTCTGTGTGCAGGAGGAGAGGGAGCTCTGTGTGCAGGAGGAGAGGGAGCTCTGTGTGCAGGAGGAGAGGGATCTCTGTGTGCAGGAGGAGTAGGAGCTCTGTGTGCAGGAGGAGAGTGAGCTCTGTGTGCAGGAGGAGAGGGAGCTCTGTGTGCAGGAGGAGAGAGAGCTCTGTCTGCAGGAGGAGAGGGAGCTCTGTGTGCAGGAGGAGAGAGAGCTCTGTGTGCAGGAGGAGAGGGAGCTCTGTGTGCACGAGGAGGGGGAGCTCTGTGTGCTGGAGGAGAGGGAGCTCTGTGTGCAGGAGGAGAGAGAGCTCTGTCTGCAGGAGGAGAGGGAGCTCTGTGTGCATGAGGAGAGGGAGCTCTGTGTGCAGGAGGAGAGGGAGCTCTGTGCGCAGGAGGAGAGGGAGCTCTGTATGCACGAGGAGAGGGAGCTCTGTGTGCAGGAGGAGAGGGAGCTCTGTGTGCAGGAGGAGAGGGAGCTCTGTGTGCAGGAGGAGAGGGAGCTCTGTGTGCAGGAGGAGAAGGAGCTCTGTGTGCAGGAGGAGAGTGAGCTCTGTGTGGAGGAGGAGAGGGAGCTCTGTGTGCAGGAGGAGAGGGAGCTCTGTCTGCAGGAGGAGAGTGAGTTCTGTGTGCAGGAGTAGAGGGAGCTCTGTGTGCATGAGGAGAGGGAGCTCAGTGTGCAGGAGGAGAGGGAGCTCTGTGTGCAGGAGGAGAAGGAGCTCTGTGTGCAGGAGCAGAGTGAGCTCTGTGTGCAGGAGGAGAGTGAGCTCTGTGTGCAGGAGGAGAGGGAGCTCTGTGTGCAGGAGGAGAGGGAGCTCTGTGTGCAGGAGGAGAGGGAGCTCTGTGTGCAGGAGGAGAGGGAGCTCTGTGTGCAGGAGGAGAGTGAGCTCTGTGTTCAGGAGGAGAGGGAGCTCTGTGTGCAGGAGGAGAGGGAGCTCTGTGTGCAGGAGGAGAGGGAGATCTGTGTGCAGGAGGAGAGTGAGCTCTGTGTGCAGGAGGAGAGAGAGCTCTGTGTGCAGGAGGAGAGGGAGCTCTCTGTGCAGGAGGAGAGGGAGCTCTGTGTGCAGGAGGAGAGTGAGCTCTGTGTTCAGGAGGAGAGGGAGCTCTGTGTGCAGGAGGAGAGGGAGCTTTGTGTGCAGGAGGAGAGTGAGCTCTGTGTTCAGGAGGAGAGGGAGCTCTGTGTGCAGGAGGAGAGGGAGCTCTGTGTGCAGGAGGAGAGGGAGCTCTGTGCGCAGGAGGAGAGTGAGCTCTGTGTGCACGAGGAGAGTGAGCTCTGTGTGCAGGAGGAGAGTGAGCTCTGTGTGCAGGAGGAGAGGGAGCTCTGTGTGCAGGAGGAGAGGGAGCTCTGTGTGCAGAAGGAGAGGGAGCTCTGTGTGCAGGAGGAGAGGGAGCTCTGTGTGCTGGAGGAGAGTGAGCTCTGTGTGCAGGAGGAGAGTGAGCTCTGTGTGCAGGAGGAGAGGGAGCTCTGTGTGCAGGAGGAGAGGGAGCTCTGTGTGCAGGAGGAGAGGGAGCTCTGTGTGCAGGAGGAGAAGGAGCTCTGTGTGCAGGAGGAGAGTGAGCTCTGTGTGCAGGAGGAGAGGGAGCTCTGTGTGCAGGAGGAGAGTGAGCTCTGTGTGCAGGAGGAGAGGCAGCTCTGTGTGCAGGAGGAGAGGGAGCTCTTTGTGCAAGAGGAGAGTGAGCTCTGTGTGCAGGAGGAGAGGGAGCTAAGTGTGCAGGAGGAGAGTGAGCTCTGTGTGCAGGAGGAGAGTGAGCTCTGTGTGCAGGAGGAGAGGGAGCTCTGTGTGCAGGAGGAGAGTGAGCTCTGTGTGCAGGAGGAGAGGGAGCTCTGTGTGCAGGAGGAGAGGGAGCTCTGTGTGCAGGAGGAGAGGGAGCTCTGTGTGCAGGAGGAGTGGAAGCTCTGTGTGCAGGAGGAGAGGGAGCTCTCTGTGCAGGAGGAGAGTGAGCTCTGTGTGCAGGAGGAGAGGGAGCTCTGTGTGCAGGAGGAGAAGGAGCTCTGTGTGCACGAGGAGAGTGACCTCTGTGTGCAGGAGGAGAGGGAGCTCTGTGTGAAGGAGGAGAGGGAGCTCTGTGTGCAGGAGGAGAGTGAGCTCTGTGTGCAGGAGGAGAGGGAGCTCTGTGTGCAGGAGGAGAGTGAGCTCTGTGTGCAGGAGGAGAGTGAGCTCTGTGTGCAGGTTGAGAGGGAGCTCTGTGTGCAGGAGGAGAGGGAGCTCTGTGTGCAGGAGGAGAGGGAGGTCTGTGTGCAGGAGGAGAGTGAGCTCTGTGTGCAGGAGGAGAAGGAGCTCTGTATGCAGGAGGAGAGGGAGCTCTGTGTGCAGGAGGAGAGTGAGCTCTGTGTGCAGGAGGAGAGGGAGCTCTGTGTGCACGAGGAGAGGGAGCTCTGTGTGCAGGAGGAGAGTGAGCTCTGTGTGCAGGAGGAGAGTGAGCTCTGTGTGCAGGAGGAGAGTGAGCTCTGTGTGCAGGAGGAGAGGGAGCTCTGTGTGCAGGAGGAGAGGGAGCTCTGTCTGCAGGAGGAGAGGGAGCTCTGTGTGCAGGAGGAGCGAGAGCTCTGTGTGCAGGAGGAGAGAGAGCTCTGTGTGCAGGAGGAGAGTGAGCTCTGTGTTCAGGAGGAGAGGGAGCTCTGTGTGCAGGAGGAGAGGGAGCTCTGTGTGCAGGAGGAGAGGGAGCTCTGTGTGCAGGAGGAGAGGGAGCTCTGTGTGCAGGATGAGAGTGAGCTCTGTGCGCAGGAGGAGAGGGAGCTCTGTGTGCAGGAGGAGAGGGAGCTCTGTCTGCAGGAGGAGAGGGAGCTCTGTGTGCAGGATGAGAGTGAGCTCTGTGCGCAGGAGGAGAGGGAGCTCTGTGTGCAGGAGGAGAGGGAGCTCTGTGTGCAGGAGGAGAGGGAGCTCTGTGTGCAGGAGGAGAGGGAGCTCTGTGTGCAGGAGGAGAGGGAGCTCTGTGTGCAGGAGGAGAGTGAGCTCTGTGTGCAGGAGGAGAGGGAGCTCTGTGTGCAGGAGGAGAGGGAGCTCTGTGTGCAGGAGGAGAGGGAGCTCTGTGTGCAGGAGGAGAGGGAGCTCTGTGTGCAGGAGGAGAAGGAGCTCTGTGTGCAGGAGGAGAGTGAGCTCTGTGTGCAGGAGGAGAGGGAGCTCTGTGTGCATGAGGAGAGTGAGCTCTGTGTGCAGGAGGAGAGAGAGCTCTGTCCGCAGGAGGAGAAGGAGCTCTGTGCGCATGAGGAGAGTGAGCTCTGTGTGCAGGAGGAGAGGGAGCTCTGTGCGCAGGAGGAGAGGGAGCTCTGTGCGCAGGAGGAGAGGGAGCTCTGTATGCACGAGGAGAGTGTGCTCTGTGTGCAGGAGGAGAGGGAGCTCTGTGTGCAGGAGGAGAGGGAGCTCTGTGTGCAGGAGGAGAGTGAGCTCTGTGTGCAGGAGGAGAGGGAACTCTGTGTGCAGGAGGAGAGGGAGCTCTGTGTGGAGGAGGAGAGGGAGCTCTGTCTGCAGGAGGAGAGTGAGCTCTGTGTGCAGGAGTAGAGGGAGCTCTGTGTGCATGAGGAGAGGGAGCTCTGTGTGCAGGAGGAGAGGGAGCTCTGTGTGCAGGAGGAGAAGGAGCTCTGTGTGAGGAGCAGAGTGAGCTCTGTGTGCAGGAGGAGAGTGAGCTCTGTGTGCAGGAGGAGAGGGAGCTCTGTGTGCAGGAGGAGAGGGAGCTCTGTGTGCAGGAGGAGAGGGAGCTCTGTGTGCAGGAGGAGAGGGAGCTCTGTGTGCAGGAGGAGAGTGAGCTCTGTGTTCTGGAGGAGAGGGAGCTCTGTGTGCAGGAGGAGAGGGAGCTCTGTGTGCAGGAGGAGAGGGAGATCTGTGTGCAGGAGGAGAGTGAGCTCTGTGTGCAGGAGGAGAGAGAGCTCTGTGTGCAGGAGGAGAGGGAGCTCTGTGTGCAGGAGGAGAGTGAGCTCTGTGTTCAGGAGGAGAGGGAGCTCTGTGTGCAGGAGGAGAGGGAGCTCTGTGTGCAGGAGGAGAGGGAGCTCTGTGTGCAGGAGGAGAGGGAGCTCTGTCTGCAGGAGGAGAGGGAGCTCTGTGTGCAGGATGAGAGTGAGCTCTGTGCGCAGGAGGAGAGGGAGCTCTGTGTGCAGGAGGAGAGGGAGCTCTGTGTGCAGGAGGAGAGGGAGCTCTGTGTGCAGGAGGAGAGGGAGCTCTGTGTGCAGGAGGAGAGGGAGCTCTGTGTGCAGGAGGAGAGTGAGCTCTGTGTGCAGGAGGAGAGGGAGCTCTGTGTGCAGGAGGAGAGGGAGCTCTGTGTGCAGGAGGAGAGGGAGATCTGTGTGCAGGAGGAGAGGGATCTCTGTGTGCAGGAGGAGTAGGAGCTCTGTGTGCAGGAGGAGAGTGAGCTCTGTGTGCAGGAGGAGAGGGAGCTCTGTGTGCAGGAGGAGAGAGAGGTCTGTCTGCAGGAGGAGAGGGAGCTCTGTGTGCAGGAGGAGAGAGAGCTCTGTGTGCAGGAGGAGAGGGAGCTCTGTGTGCACGAGGAGAGGGAGCTCTGTGTGCTGGAGGAGAGGGAGCTCTGTGTGCAGGAGGAGAGAGAGCTCTGTCTGCAGGAGGAGAGGGAGCTCTGTGTGCATGAGGAGAGGGAGCTCTGTGTGCAGGAGGAGAGGGAGCTCTGTGCGCAGGAGGAGAGGGAGCTCTGTATGCACGAGGAGAGGGAGCTCTGTGTGCAGGAGGAGAGGGAGCTCTGTGTGCAGGAGGAGAGGGAGCTCTGTGTGCAGGAGGAGAGGGAGCTCTGTGTGCAGGAGGAGAAGGAGCTCTGTGTGCAGGAGGAGAGTGAGCTCTGTGTGGAGGAGGAGAGGGAGCTCTGTGTGCAGGAGGAGAGGGAGCTCTGTCTGCAGGAGGAGAGTGAGTTCTGTGTGCAGGAGTAGAGGGAGCTCTGTGTGCATGAGGAGAGGGAGCTCAGTGTGCAGGAGGAGAGGGAGCTCTGTGTGCAGGAGGAGAAGGAGCTCTGTGTGCAGGAGCAGAGTGAGCTCTGTGTGCAGGAGGAGAGTGAGCTCTGTGTGCAGGAGGAGAGGGAGCTCTGTGTGCAGGAGGAGAGGGAGCTCTGTGTGCAGGAGGAGAGGGAGCTCTGTGTGCAGGAGGAGAGGGAGCTCTGTGTGCAGGAGGAGAGTGAGCTCTGTGTTCAGGAGGAGAGGGAGCTCTGTGTGCAGGAGGAGAGGGAGCTCTGTGTGCAGGAGGAGAGGGAGATCTGTGTGCAGGAGGAGAGTGAGCTCTGTGTGCAGGAGGAGAGAGAGCTCTGTGTGCAGGAGGAGAGGGAGCTCTCTGTGCAGGAGGAGAGGGAGCTCTGTGTGCAGGAGGAGAGTGAGCTCTGTGTTCAGGAGGAGAGGGAGCTCTGTGTGCAGGAGGAGAGGGAGCTTTGTGTGCAGGAGGAGAGTGAGCTCTGTGTTCAGGAGGAGAGGGAGCTCTGTGTGCAGGAGGAGAGGGAGCTCTGTGTGCAGGAGGAGAGGGAGCTCTGTGCGCAGGAGGAGAGTGAGCTCTGTGTGCACGAGGAGAGTGAGCTCTGTGTGCAGGAGGAGAGTGAGCTCTGTGTGCAGGAGGAGAGGGAGCTCTGTGTGCAGGAGGAGAGGGAGCTCTGTGTGCAGAAGGAGAGGGAGCTCTGTGTGCAGGAGGAGAGGGAGCTCTGTGTGCAGGAGGAGAGTGAGCTCTGTGTGCAGGAGGAGAGTGAGCTCTGTGTGCAGGAGGAGAGGGAGCTCTGTGTGCAGGAGGAGAGGGAGCTCTGTGTGCAGGAGGAGAGGGAGCTCTGTGTGCAGGAGGAGAAGGAGCTCTGTGTGCAGGAGGAGAGTGAGCTCTGTGTGCAGGAGGAGAGGGAGCTCTGTGTGCAGGAGGAGAGTGAGCTCTGTGTGCAGGAGGAGAGGCAGCTCTGTGTGCAGGAGGAGAGGGAGCTCTTTGTGCAAGAGGAGAGTGAGCTCTGTGTGCAGGAGGAGAGGGAGCTAAGTGTGCAGGAGGATAGTGAGCTCTGTGTGCAGGAGGAGAGTGAGCTCTGTGTGCAGGAGGAGAGGGAGCTCTGTGTGCAGGAGGAGAGTGAGCTCTGTGTGCAGGAGGAGAGGGAGCTCTGTGTGCAGGAGGAGAGGGAGCTCTGTGTGCAGGAGGAGAGGGAGCTCTGTGTGCAGGAGGAGTGGAAGCTCTGTGTGCAGGAGGAGAGGGAGCTCTCTGTGCAGGAGGAGAGTGAGCTCTGTGTGCAGGAGGAGAGGGAGCTCTGTGTGCAGGAGGAGAAGGAGCTCTGTGTGCACGAGGAGAGTGACCTCTGTGTGCAGGAGGAGAGGGAGCTCTGTGTGCAGGAGGAGAGGGAGCTCTGTGTGCAGGAGGAGAGTGAGCTCTGTGTGCAGGAGGAGAGGGAGCTCTGTGTGCAGGAGGAGAGTGAGCTCTGTATGCAGGAGGAGAGTGAGCTCTGTGTGCAGGATGAGAGGGAGCTCTGTGTGCAGGAGGAGAGGGAGCTCTGTGTGCAGGAGGAGAGGGAGGTCTGTGTGCAGGAGGAGAGTGAGCTCTGTGTGCAGGAGGAGAAGGAGCTCTGTATGCAGGAGGAGAGGGAGCTCTGTGTGCAGGAGGAGAGTGAGCTCCGTGTGCAGGAGGAGAGGGAGCTCTGTGTGCACGAGGAGAGGGAGCTCTGTGTGCAGGAGGAGAGTGAGCTCTGTGTGCAGGAGGAGAGTGAGCTCTGTGTGCAGGAGGAGAGTGAGCTCTGTGTGCAGGAGGAGAGGGAGCTCTGTGTGCAGGAGGAGAGGGAACTCTGTGTGCAGGAGGAGAGTGAGCTCTGTGTGCAGGAGGAGAGGGAGCTCTGTGTGCAGGAGGAGAGGGAGCTCTGTGTGCAGGAGGAGAGTGAGCTCTGTGTGCAGGAGGAGAGGGAGCTCTGTGTGCAGGAGGAGAGGGAGCTCTGTGTGCTGGAGGAGAGAGAGCTCTGTGTGCAGGAGGAGAGGGAGCTCTGTGTGCAGGAGGAGAGTGAGCTCTGTGTGCAGGAGGAGAGGGAGCTCTGTGTGCAGGAGGAGAGGGAGCTCTGTGTGCAGGAGATGAGGGAGCTCTGTGTGCAGGAGGAGAGAGAGCTCTGTGTGCACGAGGAGAGGGAGCTCTGTGTGCAGGAGGAGAAGGAGCTCTGTGTGCAGGAGGAGATGGAGCTCTGTGTGCAGGAGGAGAGGGAGCTCTGTGTGCAGGAGGAGAAGGAGCTTTGTGTGCAGGAGGAGAGTGAGCTCTGTGTGCAGGAGGAGAGTGAGCTCTGTGTGCAGGAGGAGAGAGAGCTCTGTGTGCAGGAGGAGAGGGAGCTCTGTGTGCAGGAGGAGAGGTAGCTCTGTGTGCAGGAGGAGAGGGAGCTCTGTCTGCAGGAGGAGAGGGAGCTCTGTGTGCAGGAGGAGCGAGAGCTCTGTGTGCAGGAGGAGAGAGAGCTCTGTGTGCAGGAGGAGAGTGAGCTCTGTGTTCAGGAGGAGAGGGAGCTCTGTGTGCAGGAGGAGAGGGAGCTCTGTGTGCAGGAGGAGAGGGAGCTCTGTGTGCAGGAGGAGAGGGAGCTCTGTCTGCAGGAGGAGAGGGAGCTCTGTGTGCAGGATGAGAGTGAGCTCTGTGCGCAGGAGGAGAGGGAGCTCTGTGTGCAGGAGGAGAGGGAGCTCTGTGTGCAGGAGGAGAGGGAGCTCTGTGTGCAGGAGGAGAGGGAGCTCTGTGTGCAGGAGGAGAGGGAGCTCTGTGTGCAGGAGGAGAGTGAGCTCTGTGTGCAGGAGGAGAGGGAGCTCTGTGTGCAGGAGGAGAGGGAGCTCTGTGTGCAGGAGGAGAGGGAGATCTGTGTGCAGGAGGAGAGGGATCTCTGTGTGCAGGAGGAGTAGGAGCTCTGTGTGCAGGAGGAGAGTGAGCTCTGTGTGCAGGAGGAGAGGGAGCTCTGTGTGCAGGAGGAGAGAGAGGTCTGTCTGCAGGAGGAGAGGGAGCTCTGTGTGCAGGAGGAGAGAGAGCTCTGTGTGCAGGAGGAGAGGGAGCTCTGTGTGCACGAGGAGAGGGAGCTCTGTGTGCTGGAGGAGAGGGAGCTCTGTGTGCAGGAGGAGAGAGAGCTCTGTCTGCAGGAGGAGAGGGAGCTCTGTGTGCATGAGGAGAGGGAGCTCTGTGTGCAGGAGGAGAGGGAGCTCTGTGCGCAGGAGGAGAGGGAGCTCTGTATGCACGAGGAGAGGGAGCTCTGTGTGCAGGAGGAGAGGGAGCTCTGTGTGCAGGAGGAGAGGGAGCTCTGTGTGCAGGAGGAGAGGGAGCTCTGTGTGCAGGAGGAGAAGGAGCTCTGTGTGCAGGAGGAGAGTGAGCTCTGTGTGGAGGAGGAGAGGGAGCTCTGTGTGCAGGAGGAGAGGGAGCTCTGTCTGCAGGAGGAGAGTGAGTTCTGTGTGCAGGAGTAGAGGGAGCTCTGTGTGCATGAGGAGAGGGAGCTCAGTGTGCAGGAGGAGAGGGAGCTCTGTGTGCAGGAGGAGAAGGAGCTCTGTGTGCAGGAGCAGAGTGAGCTCTGTGTGCAGGAGGAGAGTGAGCTCTGTGTGCAGGAGGAGAGGGAGCTCTGTGTGCAGGAGGAGAGGGAGCTCTGTGTGCAGGAGGAGAGGGAGCTCTGTGTGCAGGAGGAGAGGGAGCTCTGTGTGCAGGAGGAGAGTGAGCTCTGTGTTCAGGAGGAGAGGGAGCTCTGTGTGCAGGAGGAGAGGGAGCTCTGTGTGCAGGAGGAGAGGGAGATCTGTGTGCAGGAGGAGAGTGAGCTCTGTGTGCAGGAGGAGAGAGAGCTCTGTGTGCAGGAGGAGAGGGAGCTCTCTGTGCAGGAGGAGAGGGAGCTCTGTGTGCAGGAGGAGAGTGAGCTCTGTGTTCAGGAGGAGAGGGAGCTCTGTGTGCAGGAGGAGAGGGAGCTTTGTGTGCAGGAGGAGAGTGAGCTCTGTGTTCAGGAGGAGAGGGAGCTCTGTGTGCAGGAGGAGAGGGAGCTCTGTGTGCAGGAGGAGAGGGAGCTCTGTGCGCAGGAGGAGAGTGAGCTCTGTGTGCACGAGGAGAGTGAGCTCTGTGTGCAGGAGGAGAGTGAGCTCTGTGTGCAGGAGGAGAGGGAGCTCTGTGTGCAGGAGGAGAGGGAGCTCTGTGTGCAGAAGGAGAGGGAGCTCTGTGTGCAGGAGGAGAGGGAGCTCTGTGTGCAGGAGGAGAGTGAGCTCTGTGTGCAGGAGGAGAGTGAGCTCTGTGTGCAGGAGGAGAGGGAGCTCTGTGTGCAGGAGGAGAGGGAGCTCTGTGTGCAGGAGGAGAGGGAGCTCTGTGTGCAGGAGGAGAAGGAGCTCTGTGTGCAGGAGGAGAGTGAGCTCTGTGTGCAGGAGGAGAGGGAGCTCTGTGTGCAGGAGGAGAGTGAGCTCTGTGTGCAGGAGGAGAGGCAGCTCTGTGTGCAGGAGGAGAGGGAGCTCTTTGTGCAAGAGGAGAGTGAGCTCTGTGTGCAGGAGGAGAGGGAGCTAAGTGTGCAGGAGGATAGTGAGCTCTGTGTGCAGGAGGAGAGTGAGCTCTGTGTGCAGGAGGAGAGGGAGCTCTGTGTGCAGGAGGAGAGTGAGCTCTGTGTGCAGGAGGAGAGGGAGCTCTGTGTGCAGGAGGAGAGGGAGCTCTGTGTGCAGGAGGAGAGGGAGCTCTGTGTGCAGGAGGAGTGGAAGCTCTGTGTGCAGGAGGAGAGGGAGCTCTCTGTGCAGGAAGAGAGTGAGCTCTGTGTGCAGGAGGAGAGGGAGCTCTGTGTGCAGGAGGAGAAGGAGCTCTGTGTGCACGAGGAGAGTGACCTCTGTGTGCAGGAGGAGAGGGAGCTCTGTGTGCAGGAGGAGAGGGAGCTCTGTGTGCAGGAGGAGAGTGAGCTCTGTGTGCAGGAGGAGAGGGAGCTCTGTGTGCAGGAGGAGAGTGAGCTCTGTATGCAGGAGGAGAGTGAGCTCTGTGTGCAGGATGAGAGGGAGCTCTGTGTGCAGGAGGAGAGGGAGCTCTGTGTGCAGGAGGAGAGGGAGGTCTGTGTGCAGGAGGAGAGTGAGCTCTGTGTGCAGGAGGAGAAGGAGCTCTGTATGCAGGAGGAGAGGGAGCTCTGTGTGCAGGAGGAGAGTGAGCTCCGTGTGCAGGAGGAGAGGGAGCTCTGTGTGCACGAGGAGAGGGAGCTCTGTGTGCAGGAGGAGAGTGAGCTCTGTGTGCAGGAGGAGAGTGAGCTCTGTGTGCAGGAGGAGAGTGAGCTCTGTGTGCAGGAGGAGAGGGAGCTCTGTGTGCAGGAGGAGAGGGAACTCTGTGTGCAGGAGGAGAGTGAGCTCTGTGTGCAGGAGGAGAGGGAGCTCTGTGTGCAGGAGGAGAGGGAGCTCTGTGTGCAGGAGGAGAGTGAGCTCTGTGTGCAGGAGGAGAGGGAGCTCTGTGTGCAGGAGGAGAGGGAGCTCTGTGTGCTGGAGGAGAGAGAGCTCTGTGTGCAGGAGGAGAGGGAGCTCTGTGTGCAGGAGGAGAGTGAGCTCTGTGTGCAGGAGGAGAGGGAGCTCTGTGTGCAGGAGGAGAGGGAGCTCTGTGTGCAGGAGATGAGGGAGCTCTGTGTGCAGGAGGAGAGAGAGCTCTGTGTGCACGAGGAGAGGGAGCTCTGTGTGCAGGAGGAGAAGGAGCTCTGTGTGCAGGAGGAGATGGAGCTCTGTGTGCAGGAGGAGAGGGAGCTCTGTGTGCAGGAGGAGAAGGAGCTTTGTGTGCAGGAGGAGAGTGAGCTCTGTGTGCAGGAGGAGAGTGAGCTCTGTGTGCAGGAGGAGAGAGAGCTCTGTGTGCAGGAGGAGAGGGAGCTCTGTGTGCAGGAGGAGAGGTAGCTCTGTGTGCAGGAGGAGAGGGAGCTCTGTCTGCAGGAGGAGAGGGAGCTCTGTGTGCAGGAGGAGCGAGAGCTCTGTGTGCAGGAGGAGAGAGAGCTCTGTGTGCAGGAGGAGAGTGAGCTCTGTGTTCAGGAGGAGAGGGAGCTCTGTGTGCAGGAGGAGAGGGAGCTCTGTGTGCAGGAGGAGAGGGAGCTCTGTGTGCAGGAGGAGAGGGAGCTCTGTCTGCAGGAGGAGAGGGAGCTCTGTGTGCAGGATGAGAGTGAGCTCTGTGCGCAGGAGGAGAGGGAGCTCTGTGTGCAGGAGGAGAGGGAGCTCTGTCTGCAGGAGGAGAGGGAGCTCTGTGTGCAGGATGAGAGTGAGCTCTGTGCGCAGGAGGAGAGGGAGCTCTGTGTGCAGGAGGAGAGGGAGCTCTGTGTGCAGGAGGAGAGGGAGCTCTGTGTGCAGGAGGAGAGGGAGCTCTGTGTGCAGGAGGAGAGTGAGCTCTGTGTGCAGGAGGAGAGGGAGCTCTGTGTGCAGGAGGAGAGGGAGCTCTGTGTGCAGGAGGAGAGGGAGCTCTGTGTGCAGGAGGAGAGGGAGCTCTGTGTGCAGGAGGAGTAGGAGCTCTGTGTGCAGGAGGAGAGTGAGCTCTGTGTGCAGGAGGAGAGGGAGCTCTGTGTGCAGGAGGAGAGAGAGCTCTGTCTGCAGGGGGAGAGGGAGCTCTGTGTGCAGGAGGAGAGAGAGCTCTGTCTGCAGGAGGAGAGGGAGCTCTGTGTGCATGAGGAGAGGGAGCTCTGTGTGCAGGAGGAGAGGGAGCTCTGTGCGCAGGAGGAGAGGGAGCTCTGTATGCACGAGGAGAGGGAGCTCTGTGTGCAGGAGGAGAGGGAGCTCTGTGTGCAGGAGGAGAGGGAGCTCTGTGTGCAGGAGGAGAGGGAGCTCTGTGTGCAGGAGGAGAAGGAGCTCTGTGTGCAGGAGGAGAGTGAGCTCTGTGTGGAGGAGGAGAGGGAGCTCTGTGTGCAGGAGGAGAGGGAGCTCTGTCTGCAGGAGGAGAGTGAGCTCTGTGTGCAGGAGTAGAGGGAGCTCTGTGTGCATGAGGAGAGGGAGCTCTGTGTGCAGGAGGAGAGGGAGCTCTGTGTGCAGGAGGAGAGGGAGCTCTGTGTGCAGGAGCAGAGTGAGCTCTGTATGCAGGAGGAGAGTGAGCTCTGTGTGCAGGAGGAGAGGGAGCTCTGTGTGCAGGAGGAGAGGGAGCTCTGTGTGCAGGAGGAGAGGGAGCTCTCTGTGCAGGAGGAGAGGGAGCTCTGTGTGCAGGAGGAGAGTGAGCTCTGTGTTCAGGAGGAGAGGGAGCTCTGTGTGCAGGAGGAGAGGGAGCTCTGTGTGCAGGAGGAGAGGGAGATCTGTGTGCAGGAGGAGAGTGAGCTCTGTGTGCAGGAGGAGAGAGAGCTCTGTGTGCAGGAGGAGAGGGAGCTCTCTGTGCAGGAGGAGAGGGAGCTCTGTGTTCAGGAGGAGAGTGAGCTCTGTGTTCAGGAGGAGAGGGAGCTCTGTGTGCAGGAGGAGAGGGAGCTTTGTGTGCAGGAGGAGAGTGAGCTCTGTGTTCAGGAGGAGAGGGAGCTCTGTGTGCAGGAGGAGAGGGAGCTCTGTGTGCAGGAGGAGAGGGAGCTCTGTGCGCAGGAGGAGAGTGAGCTCTGTGTGCACGAGGAGAGTGAGCTCTGTGTGCAGGAGGAGAGTGAGCTCTGTGTGCAGGAGGAGAGGGAGCTCTGTGTGCAGGAGGAGAGGGAGCTCTGTGTGCAGGAGGAGAGGGAGCTCTGTGTGCAGGAGGAGAGGGAGCTCTGTGTGCAGGAGGAGAGTGAGCTCTGTGTGCAGGAGGAGAGTGAGCTCTGTGTGCAGGAGGAGAGGGAGCTCTGTGTGCAGGAGGAGAGGGAGCTCTGTGTGCAGGAGGAGAGGGAGCTCTGTGTGCAGGAGGAGAAGGAGCTCTGTGTGCAGGAGGAGAGTGAGCTCTGTGTGCAGGAGGAGAGGGAGCTCTGTGTGCAGGAGGACAGTGAGCTCTGTGTGCAGGAGGAGAGAGAGCTCTGTGTGCAGGAGGAGAGGGAGCTCTGTGTGCAGGAGGAGAGGGAGCTCTGTGTGCAGGAGGAGAGGGAGCTCTGTGTGCAGGAGTAGAGGGAGCTCTGTGCGCAGGAGGAGAGGGAGCTCTGTATGCACGAGGAGAGGGAGCTCTGTGTGCAGGAGGAGAGGCAGCTCTGTGCAGGAGGAGAGGGAGCTCTTTGTGCAAGAGGAGAGTGAGCTCTGTGTGCAGGAGGAGAGGGAGCAAAGTGTGCAGGAGGAGAGTGAGCTCTGTGTGCAGGAGGAGAGTGAGCTCTGTGTGCAGGAGGAGAGGGAGCTCTGTGTGCAGGAGGAGAGTGAGCTCTGTGTGCAGGAGGAGAGGGAGCTCTGTGTGCAGGAGGAGAGGGAGCTCTGTGTGCAGGAGGAGAGGGAGCTCTGTGTGCAGGAGGAGTGGGAGCTCTGTGTGCAGGAGGAGAGGGAGCTCTCTGTGCAGGAGGAGAGTGAGCTCTGTGTGCAGGAGGAGAGTGAGCTCTGTGTGCAGGAGGAGAAGGAGCTCTGTGTGCACGAGGAGAGTGACCTCTGTGTGCAGGAGGAGAGGGAGCTCTGTGTGCAGGAGGAGAGGGAGCTCTGTGTGCAGGAGGAGAGTGAGCTCTGTGTGCAGGAGGAGAGGGAGCTCTGTGTGCAGGAGGAGAGGGAGCTCTGTGTGCAGGAGGAGAGTGAGCTCTGTGTGCAGGATGAGAGGGAGCTCTGTGTGCAGGAGGAGAGGGAGCTCTGTGTGCAGGAGGAGAGGGAGGTCTGTGTGCAGGAGGAGAGTGAGCTCTGTGTGCAGGAGGAGAAGGAGCTCTGTATGCAGGAGGAGAGGGAGCTCTGTGTGCAGGAGGAGAGTGAGCTCTGTGTGCAGGAGGAGAGGGAGCTCTGTGTGCACGAGGACAGGGAGCTCTGTGTGCAGGAGGAGAGTGAGCTCTGTGTGCAGGAGGAGAGTGAGCTCTGTGTGCAGGAGGAGAGTGAGCTCTGTGTGCAGGAGGAGACGGAGCTCTGTGTGCAGGAGGAGAGGGAACTCTGTGTGCAGGAGGAGAGTGAGCTCTGTGTGCAGGAGGAGAGGGAGCTCTGTGTGCAGGAGGAGAGGGAGCTCTGTGTGCAGGAGGAGAGTGAGCTCTGTGTGCAGGAGGAGAGGGAGCTCTGTGTGCAGGAGGAGAGGGAGCTCTGTGTGCTGGAGGAGAGAGAGCTCTGTGTGCAGGAGGAGAGGGAGCTCTGTGTGCAGGAGGAGAGTGAGCTCTGTGTGCAGGAGGAGAGGGAGCTCTGTGTGCAGGAGGAGAGGGAGCTCTGTGTGCAGGAGGAGAAGGAGCTCTGTGTGCAGGAGGAGAAGGAGCTCTGTGTGCAGGAGGAGAGAGAGCTCTGTGTGCAGGAGGAGATGGAGCTCTGTGTGCAGGAGGAGAGTGAGCTCTGTGTGCAGGAGATGAGGGAGCTCTGTGTGCAGGAGGAGAGAGAGCTCTGTGTGCACGAGGAGAGGGAGCTCTGTGTGCAGGAGGAGAAGGAGCTCTGTGTGCAGGAGGAGATGGAGCTCTGTGTGCAGGAGTAGAGGGAGCTCTGTGTGCAGGAGGAGAAGGAGCTTTGTGTGCAGGAGGAGAGTGAGCTCTGTGTGCAGGAGGAGAGTGAGCTCTGTGTGCAGGAGGAGAGAGAGCTCTGTGTGCAGGAGGAGAGGGAGCTCTGTGTGCAGGAGGAGAGGGAGCTCTGTGTGCAGGAGGAGAGGGAGCTCTGTCTGCAGGAGGAGAGGGAGCTCTGTGTGCAGGAGGAGCGAGAGCTCTGTGTGCAGGAGGAGAGACAGCTCTGTGTGCAGGAGGAGAAGGAGCTCTGTGTGCACAAGGAGAGGGAGCTCTGTGTGCAGGAGGAGAGGGAGCTCTGTGTGCAGGAGGAGATGGAGCTCTGTGTGCAGGAGGAGAGGGAGCTCTGTGTGCAGGAGGAGAGGGAGCTCTGTGTGCAGGAGGAGAGGGAGCTCTGTGTGCAGGAGGAGTGGGAGCTCTGTGTGCAGGAGGAGAGGGAGCTCTGTGTGCAGGAGGAGAGGGAGCTCTGTGTGCAGGAGGAGAGGGTGCTCTGTGTGCAGGAGGAGAGGGTGCTCTGTGTGCAGGAGGAGAGGGAGCTCTGTGTGCAGGAGGAGAGGGAGCTCTGTGTGCAGGAGGAGAGGGAGCTCTGTGTGCAGGAGGAGAGGGAGCTCTGTGTGCAGGAGGAGAGAGAGCTCTGTGTGCAGGAGGAGAGGGAGCTCTGTGTGCAGGAGGAGAGGGAGCTCTGTGTGCAGGAGGAGAGGGAGCTCTGTCTGCAGGAGGAGAGGGAGCTCTGTGTGCAGGAGGAGCGAGAGCTCTGTGTGCAGGAGGAGAGAGAGCTCTGTGTGCAGGAGGAGAAGGAGCTCTGTGTGCACAAGGAGAGGGAGCTCTGTGTGCACAAGGAGAGGGAGCTCTGTGTGCAGGAGGAGAGTGAGCTCTGTGTGCAGGAGGAGAGGGAGCTCTGTGCAGGAGGAGAGGGAGCTCTGTGTGCAGGAGGAGAGGGAGCTCTGTGTGCAGGAGGAGAGGGAGCTCTGTGTGCAGGAGGAGAGTGAGCTCTGTGTGCAGGAGGAGAGGGAGCTCTGTCTGCAGGAGGAGAGGGAGCTCTGTGCGCAGGAGGAGAGTGAGCTCTGTGTGCAGGAGGAGAGGGAGCTCTGTGTGCAGGAGGAGAGTGAGCTCTGTGTGCAGGAGGAGAGGGAGCTCTGTGTGCAGGAGGAGAGGGAGCTCTGTGTGCAGGAGGAGAGTGAGCTCTGTGTGCAGGAGGAGAGTGAGCTCTGTGTGCAGGAGGAGAGGGAGCTCTGTGTGCAGGAGGAGAGGGAGCTCTGTGTGCAGGAGGAGAGGGTGCTCTGTGTATATGTGCTTAAATCATTGATGGTGGCAGGACAGGTTGGGAGAGTTGGTACTAAAGCATGTAGCATCCTCGGCTTTATCAATAGGGACATGAACTGCAAAAACAAGGAGGTAACATTATACCTGTTTTTATGAAAACCTAATGTAGCTCGTCGGAGAGCAGAGGGCCAGGAACTCCAGGTCCCAACAATCCTTGGGAGATTCTACACATGCGTGGGATGAAGTTGGGGCCAGTGCACCTGCATGAAGAGAGAGGGGAAAAAAGAAACAGAGCTAAAACCCGTCAGGTGACCCAGGAGTAGGGCATCACTTTGGAGAAGTTTCCCAGGTAAGGGACAGGGAGAGGGTGCAGGAAGAGGTCCAACAGCAAATCCCAGGTAGAGGAGGTAGGGTGACATCCCATTTAAAGAAAGAGGAGCAGAGAAAGAGGCTCCAAACAGGCAAAGGGCTGCAAGAGAAGCCCTAAAGATCGAAGGAGTCAGCAGAAGGTTGGTGACTTCATGCTGCGTGCTATTGGGATGAAGATACCCCTATGGAGTGGTGGGATTCTGCTTGATGCAGCTGAAGGGCTGAAGTTGTGTTTGTGATTTGGTGCTTGGGTCCAGACTTGGGCATCCAGGAGAAGGGAGTCTTGGGAGGTGAGATTGAAACCTTGCAAGGTGGGCCATAGTTGAGACTGTCTTGAGTTGTAATGAATTTTGGATAGAATTCCAATGGTAGATCTTCGAAGGCAAGACTGGAATCCCTCATGAGAATGACAGAGTTTCATGGAGATTGATTCACTCACAGTATTTACTGAAGTCTGGGTGCATTGTTGAGAAATCTGGACAATATGTCTTGGTCGAATCTGCTATTTATTGTGCAGTGTGTTGTGTTTGACCACAGTTTGCCTGTTAATACACATGGACCTTATGTTGACCTTGAATGTTATAGTATTAGACAGATATTGTACCATGTTTTATCTTTCTGAACATGTAAAGTCAAGTTTATTCTTGTTTGTTCAAAACCCATAGACTCTGGGGTAGTTTTATTCACTAAGCAAGTGTCTTGAATCTCAAACTTTGTCTACTTTAAACAACACGTTATTGTCCCTAACCAGATTGGACCAAAACATGCAGATCTGGTCAAGGAAAACACTGGTTCAGCCTTAACTGGAGTATCCTGTGCAGTTCTGGGCTCCACACTTTAGGAAAGATGTGAAGGCATTCAAGTGGATGCAAAAAAACTTTATGAGAATGCCTCCAGGGATGAGAAACTTCAGTCACATAGATAGATTGGAGAAGTGGGACTGTTCTTGAAGAAAAGAAGGTTGTGTGGAGATTTCAGAGGTATTCAAAACCACAAAGGGCCTGGATAGAGTAGATAGGGAGAAAGTGCTCCCATGGGTGTCAGGGTCGAGAACCAGAGGACACAGATTTAAGGTGATTGGCACAAGAAGCAATGCAGTCATGAGGGAAAACCTTCTCACACCGTGAGTGGTTAGGATCTGAGATGCACTGCCTGAGAAGATGGTGGAGGCAGGGTCAGTCAATGCGTACACTAGGAAATTGATTATTATATGAAAAGGAAGAACGTGCAGGGCTACAGGGAGAAGGCAGAGGATTGACACTCAGGGAATTGCTATTTCAGAGAGCCAGTATACACATGATGGGCTAAATGGCCTCCTTTCTGTAAACATTCTATGATTAACAAGACTTGTATTCATGCAACATCTTCGACAACCTCAGGATGACCCACACACTTAACCACTGTTATATTGGAGAAAACTTTGTGGTTAGTTTGCACAGAGCAAGGTCCCATGAACAGCAATGAAATCTGTTGATCGAGTCAACTGTTTTGCTTGAGGAATTAAGCAATGGCCAGGACAGCAGCAGAACTCCCAGATTCTTCTTCAAATAGTGCCTTGGGATCTTTCACATCCATCTAAGAGGGCAGCTAGGCCAACAATTTAAAATGTCATCTGAAAGACAGCACTTCCAAAAGTGCAGCACTCCCCTCGCACTGGGCTGAGGTGTCAGTCCGGACAATGTGCTCAATTCTCGAGAGTGGAACGTGAACCTATGAATTTTTGACACTGAAGGGAGAATGCTACCACTGACCATAACTAACACTTCAGAAAACAAGCTTCCAGCTCTCCGTGGGGCAGATTATTCTGTTCCTCACAAGTGATGCAGTCAAGCACAGTTACCCATCCTGCAGTTAGGTATTTTCACAAAGCAGGAAGAAGGGCAGCAGTACTTTAATAGTATTTTCCCTCTATGACAGTATTTTTCAGTGACAGACCGGTTCCAGCAGAAAATGGGTCATTTCGGTTTACATCACAAAGTATGTCTCATGGTCACAAAGTTGCAAACGTCAGATTTTACACTAGTGATAGACACAATGAAATATGAGTCAGTGTAAAAATAAAATATTGCAATCCTTATCATCTTGAGTCATCATGATAACCTTGAATGACTTTAAAATGAAGGCTCCAGTGATTCTGAATGCTTTCATTTTGTCAATTATTTTAAATATTTAATTATCTTATGACTTTAATGCTTAGCCTGGCTCTTCCCTAACACTTGCACTTACAGACTCTGCGCTGGACCTGAGGCAAAGCTAATGGAACCCACTATAAAAAAGCCTCAACACCTATAACAGATACTGGGGCTGACATTGGTCTTTGCCAGACTCATAGGGAATTGACAATCTGGTTTAATATCACACCCAATTTTCTTTTTGCATTAATGACTATCATTATCAGTGTAAAACATCAGTTCCCTATGAACTTGTTTCAGGCTACTGGCAAAGACCAATTCCACCCCCACTATTTCCATGGAAACAAATGAAAGGCAAATTAATTTAAATTAGTAAATATTTTGCAGGGTTACAAGCTATACAGTAGGAAGTTACATCTCAGTCAAGTTAAAATTCAATGCTAAAAGGTAAAATACTGAAAGTTCACTGCTTATGAGTCCTTTGCTAGAATCTGTAGCTGTGGCAGATTGTTTTCTCCATGGCGGTGATTCCAGGAGTTGAAGCCCATGTAAAACTGCAATTGCAGGAGACAATTTCCTAAAATGTAATCTGATGGAAATTCACTATCTCTGTGCTGGATGGTCCCAGTGTGTGCTCCTGCTGATCCCGCTCCCTATGGGTGCCCAAGGGCCCATGGCTGACTCATAATGGAGAAGGGGAAGCTGGAGTGAGATCAAGCTGCTCCACATTCCTCTCACATTGATACTTTAGGAGGCCAACTATGGCATCGGCGATGGAGTTCAGCCCGCACAGCAGTGTGGTACTTATGTTCTGGACCAAGGTCTGAATGGTGGCTCCATCCTGCCAGTGTTGACCTTGATGCTTTGGCATGCCAGCGCTATCACCTGAAACTGAAGGTGGACAGACTCCTGCATCGTTCCTTGCAATCTGAGGAGTGCAGCGGACATATCTTCCTGATGTTCCTCAGCTTGTCTTAGCAGCTCCAGAAACTGTGAAGACTGAGTCCAGAGGCTCCTCATCTGATTCAGACTCTGCAGATTTCTGGCCTCCAGCAGAACGCCGAGTGCCGGAAACCTGTCACCACCTGCTGTGGATCAGACAGTGTGATGTGCTCACCAGATTGTTACCCCAAGGCTACCCTAGAGCAAGGTCCCACCAAGGTATGTGTCTCTGCTCTGGGAGGGTATGGGTGAGCACCGTGATGGGTCTCCAATGGGGATGTCATCAGATTCTTCTTCCGAGGTATCTTCGGGGCTTGAGTAGAGGATCTGGGTTGTGGATCCCCTCAGCTGCTTTCCAGATGTGCCTGTGAAAGCAAGGAGAGATAATTAGTGCCTGGCAGGGGACTGTGGAACAGGGGAGCTCACTCACAGCATGGTTGTCTGATGGATGTTACACTGCTGGATCCTCACTTGGTGGAGCAGCGCCAACCTCACTGTCTGTGCAAGAATGGTCCAGATTGTTGCCAGTCAGCTGGATGGCTCTATTTTCAAAGTCTGCGAGGACCTTGATGTCAGACATTCCTCCACCGGTCTGCGACCTCTCCCTATTTTTGTGGGCCAGTTTGCCCTGTATGAAGACAGATGGAGAGAGTGTAAGCAGGATGCCTGCCAGGCCAGATGAGGAGGATGAAACAAAACCAGAAAATGCTGGAAAAACTCAGCAGGTCTGACAGCATCTGCGGAGAGAGAAAAACAAAGTTAATGTTTCGAGTCTGCATGAAGGGTCATACGGACTCGAAATGTTAGCTTTGTTTTTCTCTCTCCACAGATGCTGTCAGACCTGCTGAGTTTTTCCAGCATTTTCTGGTTTTGTTTTAGATTTCCAGCATCCGCAATATTTTGCTGTTATCCCGCATGAGAAAGATCCCTGGCATGTGTGGGTGGTGAGTGGTGCCATGGACAGGATGAGGAAACGATCCTCAGGGCAGGTGAAGGTGTGTGTGTGAGGGAGTGAATGGTGATGCCCCTTGAGGTGCTGGTGTGTGAGGTCCCTGTGGATAGATGTGATGGGCTTGTGAGTTGAGAGTGATGAGAAGAGTGTTGATTCCTGGCAGAATGGAGGAGATCATTCATCCTCTTTGACCCTGGGTGGCTGTCCTCTTTTACAGAGCATTGGAGCTGACCACTTCTGCCACCATCTTCAATGCTGGATTGGTGACCTTTCTTGCTGGTTGTCCCCCAGAGCGGGGGGGGGGTGGTAGAGGACTTCGCAGTGAGCCTCCACTGCATCCAGTAGGCCCTCAAGGGAGGTGTTGCTAAATTTGGGGACAGCGTGTTTTCTCCCTTGGGCAGCCATCAGTTTCCAGCAGCTTCTGCTGCCTTACAGAGAGGGAACTCTGTGCAGGGGCGCACTTTAAACATGGCGCCCAGATTACTGAAGGCCTGAGCTGACGATGGGACGGGAGGATCAGAAACCCGGCGTGTTTCCTGGGAATGCATTATTAATGAGGTGGGACACTGCATAGATATAGAAATTAAGGGGCTTATGCTGTACTGACTGAGCTAGCCGGGCACATGCACATCAGGAGTGGGACGATAGAGCGCAAAGGGCTCCCTTTGGGTCTAGTGGTAAAACATCCTTTTTTCCCGGCCGCTAGCACTTTTAGCACAAATCTGGGACAATTCTGCCAGGGTCTTAACTTAGGTGATAAGAGGAGAGGGAGAGTATTACTGGCTCATTGGCAGACTTTTTCCAAACTACTCTTTTAGCAGCCTGTGTGCTAATATTAAAAGAGATTTCAAAAATGGTTATTCAAATTGCATGACCTCTCTCACCATAGTGATCTCATGAGGTATTTGAAACAAAAACAGAATTACCTGGAAAAACTCAGCAGGTCTGGCAGCATCGGCGGAGAAGAAAAGAGTTGACGTTTCGAGTCCTCATGACCCTTCGACAGAACTTGATTTCGAGTCCAAGAAAGAGTTGAAATATAAGCTGGTTTAAGGTGTGTGTGTGGGGGGCGGAGAAGAGAGAGAGAGAGAGGTGGTTGTGTAGACAAACAAGCAGTGATAGAAGCAGATCATCAAAAGATGTCAGTGACAATGGTACAAAAGAACACATAGGTGTTAAAGTTAAAGTTGGTGATATTATCTAAACGAATGTGCTAATTAAGAATGGATGGTAGGGCACTCAAGGTACAGCTCTAGTGGGGGTGGGGGGAGCATAAAAGATTTTAAATATTTAAAAATAATGGAAATAGGTGGGAAAAGAAAAATCTATATAATTTATAGGGAAAAAAAAAGGGAAAAAGGGGGAAACAGAAAGGGGGTGGGGATGGGGGAGGGAGCTCACAACCTAAAGTTGTTGAACTCAATATTCAGACCGGAAGGCTGTAAGGTGCCTAGTCGGAAGATGAGGTGTTGTTCCTCCAGTTTGCGTTGGGCTTCACTGGAACAATGCAGCAAGCCAAGGACAGACATGTGGGCAAGAGAGCAGGGTGGAGTGTTAAAATGGCAAGCGACAGGGAGGTTTGGATCATTCTTGCAGACAGACCGCAGGTGTTCTGCAAAGCGGTCGCCCAGTTTACGTTTGGTCTCTCCAATGTAGAGGAGACCACATTGGGAGCAACGAATGCAGTAGACTAAGTTGGGGGAAATGCAAGTGAAATGCTGCTTCACTTGAAAGGAGTGTTTGGGCCCTTGGACGGTGAGGAGAGAGGAAGTGAAGGGGCAGGTGTTACATCTTTTGCGTGGGCATGGGGTGGTGCCATAGGAGGGGGTTGAGGAGTAGGGGGTGATGGACGAGTGGACCAGGGTGTCCCGGAGGGAGCGATCCCTACGGAATGCCGATAAGGGGGGTGAAGGGAAGATGTGTTTGGTGGTGGCATCATGCTGGAGTTGGCGGAAATGGCGGAGGATGATCCTTTGAATGCGGAGGCTGGTGGGGTGATAAGTGAGGACAAGGGGGATCCTATCATGTTTCTGGGAGGGAGGAGAAGGCGTGAGGGCGGATGCGCGGGAGATGGGCCGGACACGGTTGAGGGCCCTGTCAACGACCGTGGGTGGAAAACCTTGGTTAAGGAAGAAGGAGGACATGTCAGAGGAACCGTTTTTGAAGGTAGCATCATCGGAACAGATGCGACGAAGGCGAAGGAACTGGGAGAATGGGATGGAGTCCTTGCAGGAAGCGGGGTGTGAGGAGCTGTAGTCGAGGTAACTGTGGGAGTCGGTGGGTTTGTAATGGATATTGGTGGACAGTCTATCACCAGAGATTGAGACAGAGAGGTCAAGGAAGGGAAGGGAAGTGTCAGAGATGGACCACGTGAAAATGATGGAGGGGTGGAGATTGGAAGCAAAATTAATAAATTTTTCCAAGTCCCGACGAGAGCATGAAGCGGCACCGAAGTAATCATTGATGTACCGGAGAAAAAGTTGTGGAAGGGGGCCAGAGTAGGACTGCAACAAGGAATGTTCCACATACCCCATAAAGAGACAGGCATAGCTGGGGCCCATGCGGGTACCCATAGCCACACCTTTTATTTGGAGAAAGTGAGAGGAGTTGAAGGAGAAATTGTTCAACGTGAGAACAAGTTCAGCCAGACGGAGGAGAGTAGTGGTGGATGGGGATTGTTCGGGCCGCTGTTCGAGGAAGAAGCTAAGGGCCCTCAGACCATCCTGGTGGGGGATGGAGGTGTAGAGGGATTGGACGTCCATGGTGAAGAGGAAGCGGTTGGAGCCAGGGAACTGGAAATTGTTGATGTGACGTAAGGTGTCAGAGGAATCACGGATGTAGGTGGGAAGGGACTGGACAAGGGGAGAGAGAAGGGAGTCAAGATAACGAGAGATGAGTTCTGTGGGGCAGGAGCAAGCTGAGACGATCGGTCTACCGGGGCAGTTCTGTTTGTGGATTTTGGGTAGGAGATAGAAGCGGGCCATCCGAGGTTGGGCGACTATCAGGTTGGAAGCTTCCAACCTGATAGTCGCCCAACCTCGGATGGCCCGCTTCTATCTCCTACCCAAAATCCACAAACAGAACTGCCCCGGTAGACCGATCGTCTCAGCTTGCTCCTGCCCCACAGAACGTTATTTAAAATTTAACATTTTAACACTCCACCCTGCTCTCTTGCCCACATGTCTGCCCTTGGCTTGCTGCATTGTTCCAGTGAAGCCCAACGCAAACTGGAGGAACAACACCTCATCTTCCGACTAGGCACCTTACAGCCTTCCGGTCTGAATATTGAGTTCAACAACTTTAGGTCGTGAGCTCCCTCCCCCATCCCCACCCCCTTTCTGTTTCCCCCTTTTTCCCTTTTTTTTTCCCTATAAATTATATAGATTTTTCTTTTCCCACCTATTTCCATTATTTTTAAATATTTTAAAATCTTTTATGCTCCCTCCACCCCCACTAGAGCTGTACCTTGAGTGCCCTACCATCCATTCTTAATTAGCACATTCGTTTAGATAATATCACCAACTTTAACTTTAACACCTATGTGTTCTTTTGTACCACTGTCGCTGACATCTTTTGATGATCTGCTTCTATCACTGCTTGTTTGTCTACACAACCACCTCTCTCTCTCTCTATCTCTCCGCCCCCCCACACACACACCTTAAACCAGCTTATATTTCAACTCTTTCTTGGACTCGAAATCAAGTTCTGTCGAAGGGTCATGAGGACTCGAAACGTCAACTCTTTTCTTCTCCGCCGATGCTGCCAGACCTGCTGAGTTTTTCCAGGTAATTCTGTTTTTGTTTTGGATTTCCAGCATCCGCAGTTCTGTTTTGTTTTTATCTCATGAGGTATTTGCTTACCTGATGTCTAAACAGACCCGGGCTATTGTTTTATAACTGCAGTGATTTGATTCTATAATGTCCCAGTCATTAACTCCTGAAGGATCCATTATCTACCTTGGTGAGATAGGAAGAACACCTTTCCACATAGCTATTGTCCCGGCAGACACTCTGTCTCTGCTTGAGAGACAGCCTTACAGAAATACAACCGTGAGGTCCCATACAGTTTCAGTAAATATTTTGAAATAGTTCTTGACATCATCAGGTGTGAAATTCCATGAGGATGTCTGGGCATATCTTAATTGTATTCCACATTGGAACCTTCCAGAAAACTGATCAACTTGTAACAACAGACACAAAAACAGAAAATGCTTCTCTGAAGAAGGGCCATAGGGACTCGAAACATCAACTCTATTTCTTTCTCCACAGACGCTGTCAGACCTGCCAAGATTTTCCAGCAGTTTCTGTTTTTATTTCAGATTTCCAGCATCCTCAGTATTCTGCTTTTATATTATTGTGACACCCGACATCAGGCAGCTTGTCGCAGCCTCTTAAGTCAGTGCTTTTTACAAGTCCTTTTTAAACACGTCAATATATGTTTGATCAGCCAATGAAATTAAAGATTGATATCATTCACGTGCAGTTGCATCATTGTGACATCATCCAGGGCAAAGTAGCAATATTGACAGGCACCTCATTCATCACCTCGAACATTCACTCCCTCCATCAACAGCACAAGATGTCTGCACCATGTACAAAATACACAGCAGCAACTCACTATGGCTTCTTCGACAGCACCTTCCAATTTCGCAACCTCTACTGCCTAGAACAAGCAAGGCCAAAGGTGTAGGAGAACCCCACCATCCCCAAGTTCTCCTCCAAGTAACCCCACCATCCTGCCTTGGAGCTGTATCACCATTCGTCCATTGGTCAAAGTCCTGAAACTCCCTCCCTAGCAGCTCTGTGGGAGCCAAAGTGGTTCAAAGCTCCAGCTCACCACCAGCTTCTCGGGGCAATTAGGGATGGCCAATAAATGCTTGGTCTTTCTCACATCTTGTGAGTGAATATAAAAACACTTGGGCCAGAATTTTCTCGTTGGTGTGTGGGGCATGCCAATGTGTAAAATGACACACGGTGGTGCCGGGCGAGCGTCCCAATGTCACCCCGCGCCACCACGATATTCAGTCGGGCAGGCGCACAATGTTCTCCGATGCGCGCCCACCATTAATTAATCATCCAGTTAAGGCCCTTGGGGCAGCAGTCACCTGCTATTGTTCAGGGCCCCCTGCAATTGTTAGGACATCACAATGGGCAGGTGGGTAGGAGACATTTATATAAACCTCATCCACGGGTGGGATAAGAGGGGTGAGTGGGGTTGTGAGTGCTATCTGTTAGATCTTTCATTGTGAGAGCTAATGGCATTTGCCTGTATGAGCAGAAATACTTCATAGCTGCTGGGACAGGAGTAACAGCCCTCAGGTCACAACTCTGCAGTAAAGATCATTTTTGGGACCTATAGGTTTCAGGAAGCCTTCTCTTAGCCTGGCAATGGGAGTTGTGCTATCCACAGGAGGCACCTCCCCTGAGGAGGAAGGGAGGTCCAGGAGGGAGAGGAGGCCAGGAGTGAACATTCAGCCTCCAGGGGAGCCACCTTTGGGAGGCCAGGCGCAGGCACAAGAGGCGCAGGGTCAAGAGGTTGTCCAAGGTAGAAGGGGCCACAGAAGATGCCACTATCCTGCTGCCAGGGTTTACAGGTGGCGAAGCAGCTACCTCAATATGTCTGAGGTGCAGTGCCGAAGGAGACTCCGTCTCTCAAGGGAGACAGTCACCTATATCTGTCAGATGATTGGCCCTGAGATCTCCCCTAACTGTGTGGGTGGACACCCCATGCCAACGGCTCTGAAGGTCACAGATGCCCTCAACTTCTATGTCTCTGGCTCCTTCCAGGGCTCGGTGGGTGTCTCCCAGTCAGCTGTCCACACTTGTGTCAAGCAGGTTACAGACGCTCTGTTCAGACGGGCATTGACCATCATCCACTTCCGCTGGGACCAGGCCAGTCAGACACAGTGAGCCAGAGGCTTCGTGGCCATTGCTGGCTTCCCCCGTGTCCAGGGTGCTATAGACTGTACACATGTGGCCATCAAGGCACCAGCAGGTGAGCCCGGTGCCTTCGGCAACAGGAAGGGCTTCCACTCCATGAACGTGCAGATAGTGTGTGACCACAGGATGCTGATTCTACAAGTCTGTGCAAGGTACCCAGGCAGCTCCCACGACAGCTACATCCTCAGACACTCCCAGGTGCCGGGGCTCTTCAGTGCTCCAGCCCGGCTGGATGGATGGCTGCTGGGTGACAAGGGCTATCCCCTCAGAAGGTGGCTCATGACCCCTCTCCACCATCCAAGAACAGAAGCTGAGCAGCGGGACAACAGGGACACAGTGGACGATGAAGATGTAGACACAGTGGCTGTGGCTGCACACGATGAGTCCAGCAGTGAGTCCGAGGATGAGCACACACAGGGAAATGCTGAGGGGGTAGACACTGACCCGGGCACACTCCAGGGAGGCAGGGACATCCGGGACACTTTAATCCAATGAACCATCAGCTGGCACACCACAGATGGACCTCCAGAACAAGCCTGGGCTGTGGGCTCCATACTTGACACCTGAGTGCAAAATGTGCCTGGATAGGAACAGTAACTAAGGGCTTTGTCAATAAATCTCCATGTCACACAACTCACTCATAACATCATGGGTAACCATCCGTCTGCAGAGAAAGGAGTTACCCTGAGCCAGGCTTACACATCAAAATTTAATAATATAACAGAATGAAGTTCAGGAAAAAATATTACAAAGGTGTTGCACATCACACCATGTCTTAAATGAACTAATAGTGGGGCAACTTAAAAGCACCAGTGAGAAACCCGTGGTGTGCCTAAGGTGCCTTAAATTTGCGCTTACGTGTGCTACGTCTTGGTGCTGCCCCCTCACTGGCACCAGCATCCGAGACAGCTGCCCACTCTGCTGTCCTGTTGGCTGATTGGCCTGAATTGGCCTGGGGATCAGGCCTGTGCCCACCCGCTCCTGCTTGGCCCACCCCACAAGGGGAAAATTCTCCCCACCCAAAACTAGGTTTGCTGAAAGCTTTCTCCCCAATGAATTTAATGGCCCTTTTCATTTCTTGTTGTTTCACATCAAAGAACATGTCAGTCCTGAATTCAATGAAGGATAAATAATATACAATGTATGTAGATATTCTGTCTTCACCTTACAACAAATATGATTGGGAAAGATTATTTGCATTGAGCAACCTCGGCCTGATAATAACTTCAACACATAGAAAGTTTTGCAATTTTGTTTCAAAAACAGATACAAATTATTGTGCTGTACAAACAGTATTTCTGAATCAGACCCAAAAATCAATAATGGGTTGAAAGGAAAACAAAACTAGCCTGTACAGATACTTACAATCAAATCCACTGTGAATCAGAAGCTAAGTCAAGTCTTGTGCAAGATCTTGTGCTTTGTGCGCACTTCAAAATGTATGCAGCAAAGATTTCAGATGTGATCGTTATTTGAATAAATATAGTTTGAATAGAATTCAATGTCTGTCCTACTGAAAGAATTGTATCAAACTCTGACAAAGAGATTTTATGGAAAATTACATGCTCGCAGTGGAATAGTCTTCAGATTCAGCCACCGTCAAGTACACTGAGGTCAGATGTCATGAAACTAAGCGTGCAAAAATACATTGTCCTTTGTACTCCAGTAATGCATCAGCTCGACTCAGTCAGTATTTACTTCGCCACTGGGTCTAGTAATTGCTAATTGGAGCTGAGTAGCTCTAGCTAAGTGTGTAATTTAAGCAAATGTCACAGTGCAATACTGAGAGTACTACAAATTAGAAGGCAGCTTGTGAATTTGAGAATTAATCCTCCAGAAATGGGTGTTCCTCTGTAATTTGCATAGCTGTTTAATAAGTGTTTAACAAGATGTCTGCAGTAATATGGCACAACGCTTTATATGTACTCAGATGTACTTAAATTAATAAAAGTTAAAATAGAAACTGAAGAACAGTCAGTACTCCAGAGAGTAAAAAAGTCATGTTTCCACAGAGACCATGTACCATGTTGCCGATCTATTTTTCACATCAGAGGTTTTATTTTGGTTGTATGATATACTAGTGTGGCCCTGAGAGTTCAGTATGTAAGCAGGGGAGGAGGAAGGTTCTCAGTATGATTCTGTTCAGGACAAGGGAGTTTAGGCACAATCAGCTGAAGGCCAGGTCTGCAGGATCCAAAAGCTTCCTTAATTGTGAGATGTTGGAGGAACATTCCTACTCCCCCTGGTCCACAAGGGCTATTAAAACAGGTACATTTGTAAAACTTACCTTAGCCTCCACCCATCATGGGCTGAATTTTACATGAGGGGTAGGATTATCATCACATAAAAGTCAGGTCAAGCCCACCTGTGCTTGGGGCTTCAACGGGCTTGAAGTGGGTCTTCAACAAAGAAACCGTGCCTCAGAGAGTTGCTGACCAATCAGTCGGTGGGCAGCTCTCGCACCAGCAATGACACAGGGAGCAGTGGTCACTGCTGGGACTGCAACAGTCCCCGAGGAGGATACTCTGATGGAGTCCAGGTGAAGGTCAGTCTGGGGCTGTGCCGGTGCTACACTGGCAGACCCCAAAGAGGGATGAGGGGCAGGAATCAACAGTGTGGGAGAAGGCAAAACGAGGTGAAGGTGGGTGGGGGGGTTGCCTCCGATGGGCACAAGATGTCTGACCAGGAGGCACCCTCCCGAGCCTAAAACCTGGTGGCCTGAACACTTGGCGCAGGTCTCGCTGGCTAGGGATAAAATCCCAGCAGTGGCAGGAGAAGGCCCTTAAGTGACTGTTAATTGGGCCCTAACTGCCTGAGAGTGAGCAAACCAGCCCAAGCCATCCCTGCCACCAGTATAATACCTGCAAGGTGGTGGGTGGGGCTAGGTAGGTGACAGGCATGGCACCACTACCATTCACGACTGACACCCCACACCCGCGGAGCAGGAATTTCCGGCCCATGTTCTGCTACCAGGGAACTGGCTAACCCCGTGATGAGGTTAAAACATGTCACGGTGCTGATGACATGATTGGCCAGTCCTGATTTTAACTAGGCCCTTGCTTGCTTTTAGTGGGGTTCCTGTCCAGCATCTGAATCAATGATGTAAGTGTTGCAGCAGTCTAGGGATGTGGTAGGTCAGATTGTGCGATTACAGGGTTTTGATTTTCTTTTCCCTCACCCACCCCCTGACTCCCTCCCTTCAACTTGGAGGTGAGAGTTGGGGGAATTAAAATCAGGCTCAATCTCTCAGTTTCAGTTCAGTAATTGTTTAGATCCAGACTCGAAAATTGAGTCAGTACAAGGCACGGGTTGTCAGCTGCTGATTGTCAAGTTGTTTAGAAACACAATAAATACGGTTTTGGTTTCTTGGTCATTCAAAACTGGACGTTAGTGAGGCAGGGGAGTCAATTCAGGTCAATTGCAGCTTTATTGAAGTTGGAATGATACCTGTTGAGAAAGAAGTTTGAGGGTTAATAGAGGTATTTAACAACATCGTCTGAATTTCCAGAGGAGATACAGAAAGGGACTTGGAGTTACACAAACTAATGGACTGACTCATGGAAGCCTATGAACAGAAGAATTATACATGGAGTGTAAGTGTGGAATTGACGGACTGACTGTCCTTTCAAAGCTCTGAACCTGCTAATGTTCAAAACAAATCACAGTGCTGAACGATATGGAGAGACCAAAAGAGGAGAGAGAATAAACAAGTTTTATAAATGGTAAACAAAACTTGTAGGACCTGAATAAGAAAGCTAATGCTGATAACAGTTTCTACTTGGACTGTTGGCTCCTCTCCATACAGATCTTCATTATTTGCATAGATTGACATCTGATATGTAAAAGCCACAATATGTGAACGGTTTATCTCCAGTTTATCTGATTGGGAGGATAATGGGCTATTCATTGATTTAATAGTCTGCTGTATGCATTATTATAATTATTTCAAATTATTGGTTTAAGTACAGCTAAGTCTCAATACTTCAAGTTCTACAGGGACCAGCACTTTTTAATTTGATTGAGGACTGAACTCCTTTTGTGACTCTAAAAGGGATCAAACTACTCAAAGGTTGCTTTTTCAGTTCTCTTGGCGATGGCTGGAGTCAATCTGTGCATTAGCGTTAGCTTAGACTTAACAATTACAGAAATGTACTTCTCTTATAGGTATTTACTTCAGCAGAATTATTGCAAATCCTACATTTTCTACATTGAGCTTAGCTCAGACACAATGGACTAGTACTGAGTAACTAAAACAGCACTCAATTAATATTAAGCATTTATGTATTTCTGTATTTAAAATAAATTCAAGACAGCGACACCGGGAGCTTAAAAATTTGGGGATCATTACTCCTGAGCGAGGGGCCAGTCAGCTGAGGATCAGCAGCAGAGAAGCTCAGACTGGTTTAATAGCCTGAACCTCAGTAAGTGTCAGGAAATGTCTGCCTGGCAGTTAAAATTGGGCAGCTTGGAGGCTGTCACCAAGGACCACCCTTGGCACTGGGTAAGCGTACTGGAGATCTCAAGGAAGGAATCATAGTCGGAGAAGAGAGGCAAAGCCTTGGCTGGGGAGCCTCAACATTTCCTTGCCCAGTCCAGCATCTCCTGCTCAACAAGGAAGCAACAACTTGTATTTATGAAGCACCTTTAACATGATAAAATATTCCCAAGGTGCTTCACAGGAACAATTATCAAACAAAATTCAACAGCCGGCCACACAGGAATTAGGATAGGTGAGCAAAAGCTTGGTCAAAGAGTTAGGTTTTAAGGAGCATCTTAAAGGAGGAGAGAGGTAGAGAGGTTTGTAAAAGAATTGTGGAGCTTGGGATAGCAGCTGAAGGCATGGCCGCCAATGAGAAACTTGAAAAGTATGGTTTTAAGTGTTCGGAAATCATGGAATGAAACAGCACAGGAGGTGGCCATTCAGCCCATTTTGCATGTGCTGGCTCTTTGAAAGCATTATCCTGCAAGTTACCTCTGCTTTTCCTTCTCCACAGATTTGCAAACCCCTCCCCACTCCCAAGCACCCATTTAACTGCAACCTCCACCCCCAACTGAAAGACACCATCAAACCTGTTTCCATCCCACCCCACTGCCCCCCACCTACACAGGTTTCAGATAAATATAGCAAATGGACCATGATAACATGCGAGCCTGAGAGATACATTCAAAGAATTCTACTGGTTTCAAGCGGGTGCGCATGCCAAGTGCAGATTGCCGCTTGCAATCAGAGCAGAGTAAGCCCCTCGCTCCTTGTTTTCCATTCCTTTGGTTCTGCACCAGGTATTCTCCCAGGAGCAGAGTCACCAAACTCTGCTGTAAACAGTCTTTGTGCCTGAGCCTAGATCTGAACATGTGACCCGGAGTTAAACTCTCTTCAAGGTCTTGACATGTGACTTACATGTTCACCCAGGCTCCTTGCAGAGAACGATCCTGCCTCGAGATAAAATCAGGGCCTATATGTTTGCTCAATTTTTCTCTTTATTTGAAAAGTCTTTTAACTTGCTTAGCTGAAAGAAATAAACAGAATATTGGACCATTTGAGTAAAGCTGTGAGTGAAAATCTACATTGACTGTTAATATGCAAAAAAAACTCAACATAAATACAAAGAGGGTACGTGGTTATAGCTCAGAGAAGATATCAACAACCTCCATTAACTAGTTCCACGAATGGCATTTCTTATGAACATACGAACAAGGAACAGGAGTAGGCCAATCAGCCCCTCGAGCCTGCTCCGTCATTTGGTAAGATCATGGCTGATCTGATAGTAACCTGGAATCTGCATCCCACCTACTGCCGATATCCTATCACCCGCTTGCTTACCAAGAATCTATCCACTTCTGCCTTAAAAATATTCAGACTATACTTCCACCACCTTGTCAGGAAGAGAGTTTCAAGGACTCACAACCCTCTGAGTGAAAAAAATTTGTTTCATCTCTGTTTTAAATGGGCGACCCCTTATTTTTAAACAGTGACCCTCTGGATTGGAGGTAACAATTTATGTGTTCTTTAATTGGAAGGAATATAGGTCAGGAATGCAGAAAGCACAAAAGAAGGCCATTCGGCCCATTATGTCTGTGCTGGCTCTATAAAAGAGCTATCAAATTTATTGTATTCTCCTACTCTTTCCCTGCAATTGTTTCCATGTTAAGTTGAGAAAAACTCCCTTCTAAAAGCTTCTATTAATCCTGATTCTGTCATCCTTTCAGGAAATGCACTTCAGATTAACCCACTGCATAAAAGAAAATTCTTCTTATCCCTCCTTTGAAAGTACTTTCTTTCTGTAGTAATTATGGTTTTATTTAGTGTGTAATGTACCTTTAAGAATAATACATGTTAAGGAAGATCACATGATCTGTAGTAACCAATAGGAGTGTAGCATGGGTTATCTCTGCAGTCAGTGCAGAGATAGAGTTGGAATTGAAAGCACATAGGTAGTAGCTACTGAATATGTTGTAAATAAACTTAGTGTTTCCACCCAAGAAGTGTCTGCTGATCAACTCTACAAACAATACTAGCAATTCCGCCACACTTACAACACTTTTGGAGAAAATTTCAAAGAATTAAAGTTAGAATGAAATTTGATAAAAAGTGAATTCCTACAGGTTCATCAGTCTAGAGAAAGGATGGTGACCTCGGGCTGGATCTTCACTGAAGCCTCCCAACTGTGGGCATCTTTTAAAATGGAGGGAGGAACCTGGACGCAGAAGTTACGCCCCCATTTCCAACAGATCAATTTTTAGGGGAAAGTGGGTGAGGCATGAATCACACAGGGGGAAGCAAAAACTCAACAGGGCCATTTGAACTTAGTGCTGAATTTAAACAGACCCCATTTTAGCTGGTCCAAGAACCTTAACCCGTACTTGGGGAGTCACAAATTGATGGAGTAGACATCTAGGCTCTTCAAGCAAGCATAAGGTCTGTTTAAGTGTCATGATCTGAAGATTTTTTTAAAATTCATCTGCTCTTCAATCTTGAAAGAAAACCACTTAGGCTTTTAGTGAGAGTTCAAGCAAAAACACCATCTGCTAGATTACTTTTGATAGACAGGCCGTCTAGTGTAGGTTAGAAAAGTACATTGGCATCTGTCCATGCAGTTTCAATAGCATTCTTTGTTGACATTTTCCGAGGCCTATTATTATGTCCTTATGAATGCTTGGCTGAGTTTCAAAAGTTACAATTATCTTAGTGGGTATTCTAAGACCTCAGTCTAATTGATAGTTTAAAGAGGCTATTAAAGGATTAGCTATCTTTTATATGAGGTCTTTTATATGAGTTTGTTTGATTTTCAAGAGATTGAATAATTGAGGAGATTTAAGCCCTTTGAATGGGTTTCATGAATGAAAGTTTTTTTTCACTATCAAGTATGTATGCGTGAGAGCTGTGTGAGATTGTTGGATATTTATTTTTCATCTCCACATGGCTTCTGAGCTCTGCCCATGGTGGATACTGGGTGAGTAGCTATGGAGGTCATATAGGGATATGAGAGGCATTGGGATGGGTGGAGGGTGAAGTGGTGTGAGGGCTAGTGAGCCTAACAACTTCTAAAACAATTATGCATAAGTCCCAGAGAACTGAGGCAGGACTTCTAACCAGCCCTCACCCAGCCCATGGCTGCTTAGGATCTGCTTCTGGGCTAGACAGGTGTGACCCAGTCGTGGCCCTGCATCCTGCATCAAGATCCTTTAAACTGAGGTGGATTTGCCAAGTCAGATTTCCCAAATCGAACTACCCACCTTGGTAGCAAAAATCTGGCCCCAGAGTTCACCCTGAATCTAGGCCTGGTTTTAACTCTGTGCAAGTGGATAGGTTTTGAATTAGTTAAATTTGGGCCCAATGAGTCATTCTGCTGTTCCAGAAAACACTAAAGAAGCACATTTGTGATCTCGCTAGATAAAATTCCCCTCAGTAAGTGCAGACAATTGTTTATGGTTTATAATGAGCTCATTTCAGCCGACTTCCTGTATTCCCTTACAGAGTAATTACACTGAATTTAAGAACAGAAAGTAGAGCCAGCTGGTTAGTACCTTAAAGAGAAAAGCAGGTTAATGTTTCCGATGGGACTCTTCATCACGTCAACATATGCAAAACATCACCCTACCTTCCTCTTGCTCTCTGAGTGAGTGAGTTAGCGAAAGCAGCATGGGACTGATCCAGAAGGCATGATACTGGTCTATGTCAGCTTGTGTAGATACTCACAGCCAGGATAACAGTAAGTGGGCTACAACTGTTTTCATTACAGGGGATGTGGAGCAGGGAGAAAAAGATCAGCTTGGGCTTTGCCTCTTCATCACTAACTAACCTGTTGGAAATCACAAGTGTTATCGACATCAGATGGCAATAGAAATGATTATTGTGATGCCTTCTGCTGTCAGATAACCTGCCAATAGTCACTGCCTAGAATGGACACTAGGGCAACATAACATAGTAGAGTTTGCTCAATACCTGCGGAACGATACAACAGCAGAAGCCAGCGCCTTTAAAACAGGAAGGGAATAAGGGAAAACACTGCTAAAAAAAAACCCCTATCTTTGACTTTCAGACCTGAAGTGTATTTACAGCAGTTCCTGTTTTTGTTTCAGATTTTTAGCCTTCATCATTTCAGTCATTACATTGAACATACTAAACCCATGGAAACAACATTCCATTGGCCTAGATATATCCCCATAACATTTTATTTTTAATTCCAGCGAACTAATCTTTTTTTATACATGGTCCATTCCAAATAAACACATATCAGAATCAGGGCAAAGAATTTCAACACGCTGAGCCATTCCCCGTCACTTATCCTGCACAGAATTCTTGATCTAAGTATAAAGGTATTCCACAATTCTCTGAATTGGAATGTTTAGCATAATAAACATCATAAAACTATTCCTGTGTTCGCTGAAACATTAGTGAAAATGTTAATGCTTGGTGTAAGTTGTTGGCAAAATATCTTTTTGTTAAGTGATTCTTGTTGCTTTTTATTTCGATTGAACAGTTGAATATCTGATTAAATGAACTATGAGGCAAAGAATGCAGACATTGGTTACTTTATCTGAATTTACAGAATTCCTGATACATGCAGAGCATTTCTTGGCAAGACATTTTTGTCTCTGTTGACACTTGGTTGCATAAATGATTACTGTATCAGTACTGAGCAAGCTACTTAATTGCAAAAAATTGAGATATGGTCAATCAGCAAAACCATTGTGGTTACAAGCCTAATTCAGAGCAAACTGGGAATTGGAGACATTCTGATCATCAGCAGTGCCCTGTTTAGACTTCATTTCGGAAGTCCTCCTTGACTTCTATCTGTAGCTTTTGTCAGTGTGTGTTGCTACCATCTTGAACTTTCAGTTCTATAAATGAACATAGTTTGCTTAATTTCACGTTGAACATTGCAGTTCACTTGCATTAACATTTCAATTTCTTTTCATTTTATGATGGTGCTGCAGGGTATCGTTCCTTCCTTTTTCCCTTTCTGATTAACCCTTTCAGTCACCTCCATCCATTTCTAACACTCTCGCATTGCACAACAAAATCATAGGGTCATAGGGCAGAACCTTTCCCTTGGTGTGCAGGCGCACGCCGATCGCACTCGAGCGTGAAATAGCGCATGATGATGTAGGGTGATGTCCCAATGTCATCACACACTCGCGCGATATTTTGGTGGATGGGCGCTCGCGGGAATCGGCAGTGCACCCACTGACAATTAGGAGGGCTATTGAGGCCATTAATGTTTCAATTACTGGGGATTTGTCATTGCCCATCCAATATTCCGGTGGGCGGGTGGGTAAATCTTTTTGAGGAAACCTCATCCAAGAGCGGGATGAGGATTCCGAGATTAATTTAAAAAATGGTAAAAATGTTTGGACAGAGTTTTCAGCATCCGTATGTTTAGGTGACTCATTCTAATGCATGGACATTTTTTCCAGCATTTTAAAACCTTTATTTATGGCTTTTGGATTTCTCTGAGGCAGCTCCACCCCCACCCCAGCAGCGCTGATCTTCTCAGGGCGCCTTTCACACTGGCTGACCGTTAATTGACCAGCCAGCGTGAAATCGCGGCCGGGTGCTGATCGTGGGCGGTGGTCCATTCCTGGCTGTTCCTGGGCCCTTCAACCGTGTCCACACGCTGAACTCAAAATCCTGCCCATAGAATAATATAGAACAAAAGGAGGCCATTCAGCCCATCAGGTCTGCACTGGCTCTTTCAAAGAGCGATCAGGCTAGTCCCATTCACCTACTCTTGCTCTATGTACCTAAATATTTTTCTCCTTCAAATATTTATCCAATTCCTTTTGAAGTCTATCAGGCAGTGCATTCCAAATCCTCATCACTCATTGCATTAAAAATTCTCATGTCGTCTCTGATTCTTTTGCTAAACAGCATAAATCTGTGGTTCTGGATATTAACCTCCCAGACATTGGAAACTGTTTCTCTCTCTTAACTGTTTGTCTTTTTAAGCACCTCTATCAAATCTCCTTTTAGCTACATCTGCTCTAAGGAGGATAAGCCTAGCTTCTCTAGTCTATCCAAATAACTCATTCCTGAAACCATTCTGAGAAATCTCTTCAGTACTCTTTCCAAAGCCTTCATATCCTTCCTAATGCATGGTGCCCAGAAATGGACAGAGTACCGCAGCTGGGGCTGAACAATGTTTTACATAAGTTCCTGACTTTTGTACTTTATGCCTCTATTAATAAAGCCCAAGATCCCAAATACTTATTTCGTTGCTTTGTGAGCCTGTCATGTCACCTTCAAACATGGTCCACTCTGGAGTGGAAGTGGAACTCACAACCAAACCACAGCAGGGTGACACCTAAGGAAGCTAGAGTCGGTAAAAAGTACTTCATTCAGGCACTAGGAACCCACACCAGGACTAGATGGCTTGCAGAATTTCTCAGTTTGTAAAATGCTTTTGGAAACTATTTTGTGCAGTGAATATTCCTGTAGGGTCTCATGATCTCTCAATGCTCGTACACACATATATCAATTTTGAAATCTGGACAGTTGCTGTTGATTGTAGAGTGGGATGACTGTGACAGATGTTGGACATATGGCTTTTCATACAGAAGAGGACCAATTGTTCAGCTTAAGTTCTCATTAACAAGCTGCTTCCAAACAGGCAATTGTTGGTCCCTTCTATTTCCTCCTCATTCTCTATGCATTCACTGTTTTTTCCACACTTCCTGCGAAAGGTCCTCTTCCAGTAGTGCTCTATCCATGAGAGAGAATTTCCCCATCGGCATGCAGGAGTGGGCCCCACACACCGATGTGTAAAATGACGCATGGTGATGTCACCGCGCATCATTCCGATCTTTCGTTCGGCAGGCACGCACCAGAGGCAGCTGCGCACCCGCTGAACTGTCCAAGGCCTGTCAAGGCCATTAATGAACCAACTGATGCCATTCTCGAAGCTGCCCGTCCAACCTTAAGGTTCGCAGGCAAAGAGTCCAAGTGGCCTTTGCATTTTTCATGAAACCTCATTATGGGTGGGATGAGGTTTCATGGAGGTTTTATTAAATGAATAAAAAAATTTTTGACAATTCATAAACATGTCCCAGCTCATGTTTTACTGTCTGTGACGGTGTGTATGAATAATTTCATTCTTTCTTTTTTTAAAACCTTCAATATGAACTTCATCTCCCTGAGGCAGCTCCATACCTCAGGGAGATTTCCATGTTTTTTCACGCGTATGCGAGAAAGAGCATAGGCCCCGACTCTCCATCCTCCCCCATCCTGCACACACCCAACCCCCACCCAGCCGGCCGCCAGCAGGGGGCAGAAGCTTCTGCTTATGGTGTACAGCAAAGTTATGTGGCTGATAGCAAACCACTAACATGAGGACATTCATCCTGGACTGTATTGGAGGAAGTGAGAGGAGGTTAAGGAGAAATTGTTCAGTGAGAGAACATGTTCAGCCAGACGGAGGAGAGTGGTGGTGGATGGGGATTGTTCGGGCCTCTGTTCGAGGAACAAGCAGAGAGCCCTCAGACCATCCTAGAGTGGAATAGAGGTGTAGGGGGATTGGACGTCCATGGTGAAGAGGAGGCGGTTAGGGCCAGGGAACTGGAAATTCTTGATATGATGTAGAGGGCGTGAGAGGAATCACGGATGTAGGTGGGAAGGGACAGGACAAGGGGAGAGAGAACGGAGTCAAGATAGGAAGAAATTAGTCCCGTGGGGCAGGAACAGGCTGACATGATCGGTCTGCTGGGACAGTCCTGTTTGTGGATTTTGGGTAGGAGGTAGAAGCGGGCCGTCCGAGGTTGGGCGACTATCAGGTTGGAAGCTGTGGGAGGAAGATCTCCAGAGGAGATGAGGTCAGTGACAGTCCTGGAAACAATGGCTTGATGTTCAGTGGTGGGGTCATGGTCCAGGGAGAGGTAGGAGGAAGTGTCTGCGAGTTGACGCTCAGCCTCCGCGAGGTAGAGGTCAGTGTGCCAGACAACAACAGCACCACCCTTGTCAGCGGGTTTGATGACAATGTCAGGGTTGGACCTGAGAGAATGGAGTGCAGTAAGTTCAGAGAGAGACAGGTTAGAGTGGATGAGATGGCCGTTGTCACATGTTCTCAGTGAAAAGGTAAAGGGCAGGTAAGAATCCAGAGGGAGGGGTCCAGGTGGAGGGAGAATATTGGAGATGGGTGAAAGGATCCGTTGAATGGGGAGAGGACTCCTGCCCAAAGAAGTGAGCCCGGAGACGAAGACGGCGGAAGAAGAGTTCAGTATCATGCCGAGCCCGAAATTCATTGAGATGAGGGCGTAAGGGTCTGAAACTAAGTCCTTTGATTTTTTTGATATTTTGATATTTTTAAAAATTTATTTCCATTTTCATTCATTGTTTTATCCCCAGCTTTTAGCTCATTTTTGATGTTTTCTCCCACCACCATCCCGTCCCCCTACCCCACTCCCACTAGGGCCATCTGTCACTTGCTTACGTTGTTCTTTCCAGAGCTCTTACCCTGGCCTGGCCATTAGCACATTCTGCTTTCTACTCCTAATGTCACCATTAGCACCTCCTTTAGCCAGGACCACCACCATTAACCCCCCTTTGACCGCTTGTTTATGACATCTTTTGCAATCTCTCCTTTACCTCCACCAATCGCTGGCCTTCTATCCAGCTTCACCTGTCCCACCCCACGTCCCCCCCCCACCATTTCTACTTCCCTTTAGCTCTGAAGAAGAGTCATACGAACTCGAAATGTTAACTCTGTCTTTCTCTCCACAGATGCTGTCAGACCTGCTGAGTTTTTCCAGCATTTATTGTTTGTGTGAGTACAATCATCCAACTTGACAACTTCAAGCTACTTTCTGAAGTCTGTCAACCGCTCCTGTCCTGGGTGTCAGGAACAGACTACCTTCTGCCTCTTTCCTCTAGATCCTTCTCAGCTCTATGACCCTGATGAAAACACCTCAGCAGAGGACAGTCACAGAGCAGATACACACTAATGGAGTGAAAGCCCTTCCTGTTGATGTAAGCTTCTGCTTGGTCATCCACTTCTCTGACGACTTAAACAATTGCAGCCTACAATCTGTTGGTATCCGCCAATGGTTAGCACTGGCATTGCTCACTGCAGCTTGTGGATTGCAGACTAGGAGATGTGGCCGATGTTCCCTGAAGCACCCTGGGTGAAGTGCAGCAGGAAAGGCCAGACTGCTTGTTTGAATGTTGGGACGAGGATGAGCAGATATTTTTCTTCAAACTCCACAAGAACAATATGGGCTGTCACTGCCACTCCCTCGGGCTCATTACCCCACCCTATTTTTATTCATGCACAAGGTGTGGGTGTTGCTGGCTATCCAATGTTTATTGCCCATCCTTAATTAGATACACCCAAGGCGCTGTTAGGGAGGGAGTTCCAGGAATTTGACCCAGAGATAGTGAAGGAACGGCGATATATTTCCAAGTCAGGATGGTGAGTGGCTTGGAGGGGAACTTTCAAGTAGTGGTGTTCCCGTGTGTCTGCTGGCTTTGTCCTAAGGAGCCTTGGTGAGTTCCTGCAGTGCACCTTGTAGATAGTACACACTGCTGCCACTGTGCATCGGTGGTGGAGGGAGTGAATGTTTGTAGATGTGGTGCCAATCAAGCGGGCTGCTCTGTCCTGGATGGTGTCAAGCTTCTTGAGTGTTGTGAGAGCTGCACTCATCCAGGCAAGCAGAGAGTATTCTACGACACTCCTGACTTGTGCCTTGTAGATGCTGGACAGGCTTTGAGGAGTCAGGAGATGAGTTATTTGCTGCAGGATTCCCAGCCTCTGACCTGCACTTGTAACCATACTATTTATATGGCTAGTCCAGTTCAGTTTCCCATCAATGGTAACTTCCAGGATGTTGATAGTGGGGGTTCAGTGATGGTAATGCCATTGAATGTCAAGGGGAGACAGTTAGATTCTCTCTTGTTGGAGATGGGCATTGCCTGACACTTGTGTGGCATGAATGTTACTTACCACTTGTCAGCCCAAGCCTGGATATTATCTAGGTCTTGCTGCATTTGGACATGGGCTGCTTCAGTATCTGAGCAGTTGTGAATGGTGCTGAACATTGTACAATCATCAGCGAACATTCCCACTTCTGACCTTATGATGGAAGGAAGGTCATTGATGAAGCAGTTGAAGATGGTTGGGCCTAGGACACTACCCTGAGGAACTCCTGCAGTGATGTCCTTTGCCCCCACAACTCCTAGTCTTTCCAGGGTTAGACTAACTCAGTTGGATTTACTTCCCTGCAGGCCAAGTCAGTCAATTAGATTGTCCAATATTGTGCTGGACCTGGAACCAGTGAGGTACACTGGGATACAACCTGGGCTATGGAGCCCAGCCTTTAAAATGGACAATGCCCTTGAGGGACAGGCCAGCTGGCCTCACCTTCTCCTCCAGCCACCTAATAATCCCAGACTCCCAAAGAATTGAAGATCTGTACATTTATTTGTATCTACATTTTTGGTTTGTCTTATTAAAGTGATATTTAAATGTCATACAGCAACTGGTTATAGTGCTCCCACAGCACGATCAGGTTTTTCCTCAAATGTTCAGCTCATTCCTGAATACTTAGCAGGTCCCCACTTGTCTGATCACGCCAAGAACAGTATTGGAAAGAATGTAATTGTTTTCTCAGTGAGTTATGACAGAAGAGCTATCACTGCACACATATGTTTGTAATATAACATGCTGTTTCTCTCACTTTTGTCACTCCTGTGTTCTGCTTCTTCTCCCTGATGGCATTAACATGTGGGTGTATGGTTCTTTAACACCAACCTCTCTCAGTTATCATGCCAAAGTGGCCATTCTTCAGGTGAGTGCCCACGCAGAGGCTGTGAATAGGTTGCTTGACTGCAGATGGCAATACAACTGAACCTGCTCTTGTGTTTATGCAGTGTTCACTCATATACTTTCCAGCAGAGGCTATTGAACAGTGATGAGCTAAGGGAAACCTGCATGACATCCCTGTCTTTAGTCCAGGGGTAATACCACTAATTGCACTCTGACCACTGGGGTCATAAGCCAACACATTACACACAGGGAAGTGAAAGTGGGATGTTTCCTGTTTGGCTAGGTTCCACTATGGACAATCCATTTATCCACTGAGCCATCAGAAGTGCTGACCTTTGTTTTTGTCTCTGCCTGAATTTCTTACTCTCTCGCTCTGTCTATTTGTCTCTGTCATGATCTGTATAATTTCTCTCTCCCTAATGTATCTCTGTCTTTGTCTATTTCTCTGGGCCTCTTTCTCTCTTTTGTCTCTCCCTCCCTTGATTCCTCTGAATGTCTGTCTCTCTAGGATCTTTCGGCTCTTGTCCAAAAGCAGAACTTTTCTTTTACTGATAACAGCTAGTTTCAAATTTGTAACTGGAATTTGAACTCGCATTCTCAGTCCTGGCCTCTGGATTACTACTCCGGCAACATATCCACTACGCCAAGTGTCACAGCTTTCCAGGAGATCGTTGAATGCTAAGTCCTTGTTGAAGTTTGAGTGGATATTCACACCACATCATAGCTGAAACTAATGCTGCATGCTGGAGATCACTCATTCATTCAACTGCAAGATTTGGATTTTTTTTTTGCCTACTCACCCTGATCCAATGGCAAGCATCTCACCTGCCCGCGATCTGTCAATTAATGGAATATTGCCACATAGAGCTCAAAATTAATTTGCATGCAAGTGAAATTCACATTGTAAAAGAATGTCTTTGGCCATGACAGATTGCACTGGGACTCTGCAAGTCACAGCTGTGTGATATCCAATTGGCAAGACTAGTCTGATTAATGTATCTGTACTTTTAGCTATTACTTACCTGACAATGGAATATGGCACAGCATTACGAAAGTGGACAGCAGGATTTTATACATTGTAAGTGCTACAGAGACAGAGTCAGCAGGAAAGCAAATACAAACTGAAACTGGTTATTTTCTTCCAATTAAATCTGGAGTCAGGCAGGGCTGCCCTCTCTCCCCTGTCCTGTTCGTGTGTTGCATTGAACCCTTTGCTGAGTCCATCAGGAAGGATCCGGGCATAAGAGGAGTGACGATCCCAGGCAGTGGAGGCACTCAGGTCAAAGCCTCCCTGTACATGGACGATGTCGCCATCTTCTGCTCGGATCCGCTGTCGGTGCGCAGACTGATCCACATCTGCGACCAGTTCGAACTGGCCTCGGGAGCCAAGGTAAATCATGGGAAGAGCGAGGCCATGTTCTTTGGGAACTGGGCTGACCGATCCTTTGTCCCCTTCACTGTCAGGGCTGACGGTCTGCAGGTGTTGGGGATATGGTTCAGAGGGACTGGAGTTTGCTTTAGAAACTGGAAGGAGCGATTGTCTATGGTGAAAAGGAAACTGGGCATGTGGAAGCGATGCTCCCTCTCCATTGTGGGTAAGAACCTGGTCATCAGGCGTGAGGCACTCTCGCTGTTGCTGTACGTGGCGTAGGTCTGGCCCGTTCCACACTCCTGTGTGGTGGCGATCACCCGAGCCATCTTCCACTTTATCTGGAGGTTGAAAATGGATTGTGTCCGCAGGGACGCGATGTACGAGCCTCTAGATAAAGGTGGAAAAAACGTGCCCAACATCGCCCTCATACTGATGGCCACCTTTGTGTGTGGCTGCATCAAGCGGTGTGTAGACCCTCACTATGCAAACACCAAGTGTCACTACATTCTGAGGTTCTACCTGTCCCCGGTGTTGTGAAGGATGGGTCTGGCCACGCTGCCGCAGAACGCTCCAAGTAGTTGGACCGTGCCGTACCACCTGTCCCTCGTGGGAAAATTTATGCAGAGAAACACCTTTGACCACAAGTCTGTCAGGCAGTGGTCGGCACGTAACGTCTTAAAGGCCCTGAGGGAAAAGGAGAGGGTGGATCCTGTGGGATGGTTCCCCGAGCAGACTGACAAAGTCATTTGGCAGAATGACTCATCACCAGAACTTTCCAATAAGCGCCAAGACGTAGCTTGGCTGGTGGTGAGAAGGGCCCTACCCGTCAGATCCTTCCTACACGCCAGGAGTCTCACCCCTTCTGCACGTTGCCCTCGAGGTGGCTGTGGTGGGGAAGAGACCATTGTTCACCTCCTTGTAGATTGTGTCTTTGCCAGGAAGGTCTGGAGAGAGATGCAGTGGTTTCTGTCGAGGTTCATCCCGAGCAGTTCTGTGACACAGGACTCTGTGCTCTACAGGCTGTTCCCAGGGACACACACCCAGACAAACATCAACTGCAGTGAAAGACGCTCTTTGGTCTGCCCGAAACTTGTTGGTTTTCCAGCGTAAAGAGTTGTCCCTGACCGAGTGTTGCAGACTGGCACATTCCAAGGTCCAGGACTACGTGCTGAGGGACGCACTAAAGCTTGGGGCAGCTGCCGCAAAGGCGCAATGGGGAAGGGTCGCTGTCTAAGACCTTTCTTCTACAGTGCACTGGGGGGGCTGGGAATTATATAGACCCGTCAGGGAGTATGACTCACAATGAATGTATGCATTGAATACTAAATGTATCATAATTGTACTGACGTACCATAGAGTGTAACATGATGTATGTCGATAACTCCAATCCCATTGCACTGTCTGTAATGACCATATTGAAATGACTGTAATATTCCATGATCGTATTGAAGCATCTCATTATCCATGTGTAAAAGTTAAAACTGATTGCACTTTTTGTGATGGTGATTTAGAAATGGTTTGTAATATTCTTTCAGATATTTTATGAATAAAGTATATTTTTCCCCCCAAAAAATTTCTCCCTAATTTATACACAGGTGGAGGCCTAAATTTCAAATGCATCAACAAATACCAGAAGCAATCAGGTTTGTATAAAAACTAAAGGTTTATCAACTTTCTCATCTGCTCATATACAAACTTTCATTGTCTTACTTTTAGGGGATCGTAGTGAAAGCTGGTTGTTCTTGAACAGACACAAACAGTTTCACAGATCTGCCCTGCTCTTTGGGAAACAGCAGGAAGTATAACAATACTAGCCTCACAAAGCCCTCTTGCCAAAATGCTTGTGAGATATCCTTTGTCTTTAGGATGAAACTTCTCACACTCATTCTTATGCTTACCCCTCTGTCTGCCATCAGCAATTGTGGCTTCACTTCATAACGATGACTCCATCGATTATTCCATCAGTGTTAAACTAGAAAGACTTCACATAAATGATGCAGTGTTAACTAGTGGTTCTCAAAGTGTGGTCTGTAGAGCACTGGTGGTCCATGGGGTCCTCCAGCTGGTCCATGGGCTGACACAAAATGCAAGTCACTAATGCGCAATGACACAGCTGAGGCCAGAAAAGAGAAATGCCAGAAGTCTCATGCTTACCACTCGCATGATGACACACAGTCAGATTGGCTCCCATACATCTCATGAGTAACAATATAATTTTATAAGTAAGATTTATGTTACTGTTGACTTTTTTTGATTAATATAGTTGTTAAATTGACTTGATAGAAGTTTACAAAATTGAGTGGCATGGACAGAGTAGATAGTCCGAAGCTTTTTCCCAGGGTGGAAGAGTCAATTACTTGGGGACATAGATTTAAGGTGAGAGGAGAAAACTATAGAGGAGATGTGCGGGGCAAGTTTTTTTACGCAGAGGGTAGTGAGTGTCTGGAATTCGCTGCCGGAGGAGGTGGTGGAAGCAGGTACGATAGTGGTGTTTAAGAGGCAGCTTGACAAATACATGACTAGGATGGGAATAGAGGGATACGGACCCCGGAAGTGCAAAATGTTTTAGTTTGATGGGCAATATGATCGGCGCAGGCTTGGAGGGCTGAAGGGCCTGTTCCTGTGCTGTACTTTGTTCTTTGTTCTAAATAAGCATTCATTTCTGAAAAATAGATTGCACCGACTTTATAACACATTTTAGAATGTTTCAAATAAATGTCCTCTCTTGTAGTATTAATGTTTATTATATGAAAATGTCTATACTTTAGTTTTGGCAATGAATTAATTTACTTACGATATTTAATTTTAAAAATTCACGTAAATTTATTACATTTAATAGCAACAAAGCAGAGATATATTTATATCTTCCATTAATTTTTATGATTTCCTTTGGGGTGACAAGAGAAAGTGGGTGGGGTAAGGCCGGTGGGTGATTTGCCGGACCTTTAGCCCCATCAAAGTGGTCTGCAGACGAAAGAGTTTGAGAATCACTGATGTCAACAGATTGCCTGAAATGCTATCCTGGGCTTTCAGTCAATCGGGCAGCAAATTTTCACTTCAGTGCCTGACCCTGCCTGATCTTGCTATGCTGTGAGGCTCAATGTCCTCTTGGAGTCAAATAGATTATTTTTTTAGCAAGTTTCTTAAAAATATATGCTTGCAACCACATGTATTACATTTCTTTATTCAGACTTATCTGCAAGTGAGCAAAATAACCTTGGGAGCAGCTGAAAAGTATGGAGACATGCCAGAAAGTACTTTGTTGCTTCTCCACAGATGCTGTCTGACCTGCTGAGTGTTTCCATCATTTTCTGTTTTAATTTTAGCTTTCCGGCACCTAGACTTACCTTGCTTTTGATTGTCCATGGTTATTTTTTTTAAAAAAATCTTAGTCCAATAAACATTCAGTCCTGTTTCAATAAACATTCAGTCCTGTTTTCAGCCCTGTTTCTGCTCATCAGCTGGGCAAAGATCTGGCAAATTGAGCTTAACATGGGAAAATGTGAAGTTGTTCACTTTGGCAGGAAGAACAAAAAAGCAGAGTATTACTTACATGGAGAATGGCTGCATAATTCTGAGGTACAGAGGGATCTGAGGTGTTCTGGTACATGAGTCACAAAAAGTTAATTTGCAGGTACAGCAAGTAATTACGAAGGCTAATGGAATGCTATCCTTTATTATGAGGGATTGAACATAAAAGTAAGGATGTTATGCTTCACTTATACAGGGCATTAGTGAGACCGCACCTTGAATACTTTGTGCAGTTTTGTTCTCTTTATTTAAGGAAGGATGTAAATGTATTGGAGGCGGTTCAGAGGAGGTTTACTAGATTGATACCTGGAATGAGTGGGTTGTCTTATGAGGAAAGGTTGGACAGACTGGGCTTGTTTCCACTGGAGTTTAGAAGAGTGAGGGGTGATTTGATTGACGTATACAAGATCCTGAACAGCCTTGACAAGGTGGACGTGGAAAGGGTGTTTCTCCTTGTGGGTGAGTCCAGAACTAGGGGGCACTGTTTTGAAATTAGGGGTCACCCTTTTAGGACAGAGATGAGGAGAAATTTTCTCTCAGGGGGTTGTGTGACTTTGGAACTCTCTGCCTCAGAAGATGGTGGAAGTGGGGTCATTGAATATTTTTAAGGCAGAGGTAGATAGATTCTTGTTAGGCAAGGGAATCAAAGGTTATTGAGGTTAGATGGGAATGTGGAAAACAAAACACAAGAAGATCAGCCATGATCTTATTGAATGGCAGAGCAGGCTCGAGGGGCCGAATAGCCTACTCCTGCTACTATTTCTTATGTTCTTATGTTCTTACAACCTACAGCTCCTTCCGCCCCCCATTAATCATTCAGCCTCCCGAGGCCAGAGCAACAAGTCCAAGACCAACCGAGCGAACAGAATAAGGGCAGGGTTTTCTGTCCCACCCACCACCAGAATCACCCAGTCCCACCATAAGGGACTTTTGGCTGGGCTGCTGAATCTCCCACGGCAGGTCCCACCACAATGACGCCAGAAAATCCCGGCCTAAGTGTTGAAAGTCCAAATCAACAGTGCACTGCACCCACCTTCCAGAAACAACTTCTTCCCAGATCTCTCTTCAAGCCCCTCTTGAGGACTAATTGCCTCTTTTGCAGAGATCTTAACAACAACTTCTATTGCTTCCTCGGTGGCAGATTATTGATGTTGCCCTGTGGTTTCCCCATGCTCCAGCATAACCTGGGCTCACCCTTCAGTGTAGTACAGAGGGAGGGCTGCATTGCTGTCGGTACTGTCCTTGTGTACATCTGTCCTGTTACACTAAGAAGCTATCTACCTTACAAGTGGATGTTAAAAATGCCATAGCACTAGCTGTATTATACTTCTCCCATGCCTTGGTCAACATTCATCCCTGAACTAAAACCATAAAGAACAGATTAGCCAGTCTTTCATCCCATTGTTATTTGTCAATCAACAGTGTAAAAAATGGCTCCTGCCCTTGTCTACATAACACGTCAAAATAATTCATTGTATGTGAGCCACTTCTGGTTTAAAAACAGAAAGCACTGGAAATACTCAGCAGGTCAAGCAATATCTGTGGAGACAGAAACTGAGTTAATGTTTCAGGTTAGAACTGGAAGTCCTGGCTGTCCTCTTATCAGTCTGAGACGTTAACTCTGTTTCTCTCTCTGCGGATGCTGCCTGACCTGCTGAGTATTTCCAGCACTTTTATTTCAGACATTCCAACATTCTCAGAATGTTAAGAAACTCAGTAAGGCACTCGGGTTTCAACTCTGTTCTTATTAAAAACAAAAACAGAATTACCTGGAAAAACTCAGCAGGTCTGGCAGCATCGGCGGAGAAGAAAAGAGTTGACGTTTCGAGGCCTCATGACCCTTCAACAGATGCTGCCAGACTTGCTGAGTTTTTCCAGGTAATTCTGTTTTTGTTTTGGATTTCCAGCATCCGCAGTTTTTTTGTTTTTATCTCTGTTCTTATTAAATTTCTCAAGAGTTTCAGGGTCAGATGTGGTGTATGCTAAATGAATAGAATAAGTGGGTCCAACTTTAAGTTAAAACTCCATGCATAAGAAACTGTAACCTGGGCCTTAATTTTACGCCAGCGGGATTTTACCTTCCCGCTGAGGTCAGTGGAGTTTAGATTGGCTCAGCGCATTTCACAACCCTGTCCCCACTGCAACATGGCCAGAAAATTCCACCTACCAGCCGTACATTTTAATCCAAATGAGCAAGTGTGCCAGTAACTGTTGATTATAATTGTTAATAAGAATTGTATTTTTGCGACAACCACAATATGGGGAATTGACTTGGGTAAGTAGACTGTATCTAGGTGAAACAAAAACAGAATTACCTGGAAAAACTCAGTAGGTCTGGCAGCATCGGCGGAGGAGACAAGTTCTGTCGAAGGGTCATGAGGACTCGAAACGTCAACTCTTTTCTCCTCCGCCGATGCTGCCAGACCTACTGAGTTTTTCCAGGTAATTCTGTTTTTGTTTTAGATTTCCAGCATCCGCAGTTTTCTTTGTTTTCGTATCTAGGTATGGTTGTGAGGATGCAACTAGCTGATGAGTACCCCAGGCTCACTATCCACACAGTTATAAGGGGAAGATTTTATGAAATTTTGGTAAATTTGGGCCATGTTTGTTGAAAATTACTGTAGCCTGATTCAGAAGTCTGCAACCATTTACAGGCCCAGAGGCTCCTCAAATAAGAAATTAATTAATTAATAAGAAATTACTGATGATTGAATTAGAAATCAAAATGGGGAATGCCAAGCAATAGCCCTATCATCAATTTGACTTTCTGCTGTGGACATGGATGTGTTTGTTTCACTTTAACTGCTTTGCAGAGCAATGTTGGATGACTATTGCATACAGGCAGAAGGGACGCCCAACAGTGAAGGCAGGAAATATGATGCAGTAGGTCACACCGTCAATGTGGCCACATCTAAATGTGCAGCCCACGTTTACCTAGGTTCTTCTGGCACTCAGCAGATGGTAAGCTAGAAAAAACTGGAAGCATGTGAAAATGAGAGCAGCTCCAACAACACTCAAGGAGCTTGACACCTTCCAGGACAAAGCAGCCCGCTTGATTGGCACCCCTTCCACAAACATTCACCCTCCTCACCATCGACGCACAGTAGCAGCAGTGTGTACCATCTTCAAAATGCACTGCAGAAACTCACCAAGTCTCCTTCGACAGCACCTTCCAAACTCATGACCACTACCATCTAGAAGGACAAGGGCAGCAGACACATGGGAACACCACCACCTGGAAGTTCCCCTCCAAGTCACTCACCATCCTGACTTGGAAACATATCGCTGTTCCTTCACTGTCACTGGGTCGAGATCCTGGAACTCCCTCCCTAACAGCACTGTGGACTACAGCGGTTCAAGAAGGCAGCTCACCACCATCTTCTCAAGGGAAATTAGGGTTGGGCAATAAATGCTGGCCCAGCCAGCGATGCCCACATTCCATAAATGAATTTTTAAAAATGGACTGGAATCCAGCATAACATATTTTACCCCAACGTTGCCAGGAAACAAGCTGTAAAATCAAGGATTCATCTTGTGGAAGGGGATTAAGGGGAAAATATTAACTGGGACATCTATGTTATCAATCACACACCCAATTTGACTTTTTCCTCTTTACTGTCATAACTTATCCTGAGATAATGCCACATGGGTTTATTTTTACTTTCTGCGTTTGTCAACATTTTACAGAATCCCTGGAGGATCCTCTCTAACTGTGCCACAAGGAAAGCTGAATAAGATCCACTCACATAACATCAAAATCTGCCCCACAAAGACTCTTAGAAGCCAGTTTACTCAGAAAATTGGGACAGACCAAGGTATGGACACAGAAAGGAGAGACCGTGGAATAATGTTTAACTTCAGCCTCATATAACAATAATAGCAGAGGTCAGGTAGGAGTTTTTAACATGTAATTGGCCTTAACTCTCTGAATTGAGCTAAAAGCCCATTTAAAGAAAGGGAGCGTAGACACCTTATTTAGCATTTCTGCAGTTTGGATCATGGGAGTCTGTGTTCTGTCCACCAGAACCCTACATTTAGATTACTAGAGTCTTCTTATCCTGACAGTCAAATTGTAGACTCGATTTCAGCTGGAAAATGTAATTAGTTTAGTCATGAAAATGCAAGGAGTTGGCAAATGGAATTGGACTCCCATGATGTTAACTACTGAAAGGCAAACACAGAGAAAGCTGGAGCCAAATATTCATAAAGTTGCTTAGGGAAAGAGTGCTGAAGGGAGAGTTCCAGGTATCTAGGTACAAAATGAGAATATGAAATCCAGAGGGTGAAAGAGCTGGAGAAGGCAACTTCTGGTTTTAATAAACAAAAAACAGAAAGAAGAATGAAGCTATAAAAGAGGATCGAAATTTAAATTAATAAGAAAGGCAGAACAGTAAACAGGCAAACAATGAACCAACTCCAGCAGAGCCACCTCCCCTTGACATTCAATGACGTTGGTTTCACTGAATTCTCCATCATGAACATGCTGGGGATCACCATTGACCAGGTACATCAGTGCAATGACTAATAGGGCAGCTCAGTGTCTGAATATTCTGTGACAAAGAACTCACCTCACTGTTTACCAAAACATTTCCAACACCTACAAGATATAAAACTCGGATGTGATGGAATAATTTCTGCTTTCCTGGATGGGTGAAGCTGCAACAACATTGAAGAACTCAACACTATCCAGTACAAAGCATTCCACCTGACTGACATCCCACCCAGCAGCTTAAGTATTCACAACATCCACCCTATAGCTTACTCTGGATGTGTACCATTTACAAGATGCAAGGCTTCTTTTCCAGCACCTCCCAGTCCTGTGATCTCCAACACCTAAAGAGAACAAGAGTGCATGGGAACACCACTACCTCTGTCCAGCCAATTCAGTCACACACTATCCCAATTCAGACTGAAGTTAAGGCCATATTTTGCTGAAAAAATAGGGGTGTCTGATCAATGGTTTAATGTGCAAATCAGCTGGCAACTTGTAGTGAGGGAGAGATATCACTGAATTGCAAATTGTCACAAATCGATTTGTGCCACTCCATCATTTGTCTCACACAAATGGTATCTCTCCCTCAACCTCACCCTTATTTTATGAGCTGGATTTGCACATTAATTTCCCATTAAACTCATTGCAGAAGGTCAGGCTACTTAACAGCCTGAGTATCCTTTTAATGAAGTAATAATTGTCAATTCTAATGCCAGTCAATCTCTCCAGCCAAGGAAGGGAACAATTTAAACTGTTGCGTGTCATTCTTACATGTAAGAAATTCTTCTTGGAGATTTAATTTTATTTCTTATTTTTCCTTTGTTTTCCCTCCCTGTCCAATATTTTTACCTTTTTATTCCTTCTTCTGTACCTGATTTGACTCTAATTCACCCTCCCTCTCTGTCATCCTGTTTTCAATCCTTAAATCTTATCAATTAAAGAGATAGCTCATTGGTCCCACATTCACTAAGACGCCTCATTTCCCTCATCACACCATGATCAGCTTGCCTTTCCAGAAAGTTCCACCTCAAATCTTTTCCTGCTGAAAGGGCAGGAAAAACATTTAACTGACAGCAGATGTTGCAAGATCCTCCATTTCAGCAAGACCTGGCCCAAAGTTGTCATATCTTTCATGTGGGTATGTTTGCATAAAGAAGGTGGACAAAGGAACAGAAATGGAAAAGAAAACATGTGGAAAAATAGGTCCCATAGACAGGAAAAGTCTGATCAGGATACGGGATCAGTTTAGCAAAGGCAATGCTGTAACAGAAGGGATGATGGTAAGGAGTAGTCACTTGGGTTCCTTAGTGCTCAGGTTAATCTCAAATTTTAATAGGTTTAACTGAAGTCAGCCACTACGTTTATACGTTTATGACCATGTTGAATATGAGTTGGGACAGTGAGTTGGTGACGCCAAATCCATCCATTGTGTTCTGCCTTTAAGCAGGTCCTAACCCACCAGGATGTTTGAGCCTCTCATTAGGAAAGATTTGCTGAGGGAAGTTCCCTTCACCATGCTCATGGATTTTATCTTCAGATTATCTTCTCCAAGACAACCTGCAATCAAGGTGAAAGGGTCTCACCTACCCTTTACGATGAGGGGATCGGGGTCGGGTGGAGGAGTCCTTTCTGAACATCAGCCCAGCATTCAGAGCCAATGTTCCAGTCTCCGCACACTTGTGCTGTCCAGAAATAATAAATGTTTCTGACAGGGATACTCCCACAGAGCCGGTGGTCACTTCAGCCAGAGAACCAGTACCTTGCAGGATTTCAACCACGTATTTACAGACCATATTCCAGTTTTCACTCGCTGGACCAACCTAGAATGGGGCACAAACCTTTGACCTTCTGACTCAGAGGCAGGAGTGCTGTAAGTAGCAGATGTCCTGGGATCGGAGCAATGCTGGCCAAGAATACAGGTGTGATAGAAGAATGCTCATGATACTGGACCAAAAACCCAAAGGATATTGGAGGAAAATGTAACTGGGCTAATTAGTAAGTTTGCAGACGACACTAAGGTTGGAGGAGTTGCAGATAGTGAAGAGGATTGTCAAAGGTTACAACGGGATATAGATCGGTTGGAGACTTGGGCAGAGAAATGGCAGATAGAGTTTAATCCAGACAAATGCGAGGTAATGCATTTTGGAAGGTCTAATACAGGCAGGAATTATACAGTAAATGGCAGAACCCTTAAGTGCATCGACGGGCAGAGGGATCTGGGTGTACAGATCCACAGGTCACTGAAAGTGGCAACGCAGGTGGATAAGGTAGTCAGGAAGGCATATGGCATGCTTGCCTTCATTGGCAGGGGTATTGGGTATAAAAGCTGGGAAGTCATGCTGCAGCTGTATAGAACCTTGGTTAGGCCACACTTGGAATATTGCGTGTAATTCTAGTCACCATGTTACCAGAAGGATATGGAGGTGTTGGAAAGGGTGCAGAGGAGATTTACCAGGATGCTGCCTGGTCTGGAGGTTATTAGCTATGAGGAGAGGTTGGAGAAACCCGGATTGTTCTCACTAGAGCGACGGAGATTGAGGGGCGACTTGATAGAAGTTTACAAAATTATGAGTGGCGTGGACAGAGTAGATAGTCAGAAGCTTTTTCCCAGGGTGGAAGAGTCAATTACTAGGGGACATAGATTTAAGGTGAGAGGAGAAAACTTTAGAGGAGATGTGCGGGGCAAGTTTTTTACGCAGAGGGTAGTGAGCGTCTGGAATTCGCTGCCAGAGGAGGTGGTGGAAGCAGGTACGATAGTGGTGTTTAAGAGACAGCTTGACAAATACATGAATAGGATGGGAATAGAGGGATACGGACCCCGGAAGTGCAAAATGTTTTAGATGACAGGCAATATGATCGGTGCAGGCTTGGAGGGCCGAAGGGCCTGTTCCTGAGCTGTACTTTTCTTTGTTCTTTGTTCTTTGTTCTATATGTGTTCAAATCACCAGTATGGCGAGTTGAGAAATTGATGTCAATAAAATCTGGTAATTTATGAGTCAGCAGCAGAAAATTATAGTTATAAAAAGCTCCAGATTTTTGCAAAATGCCAGTTGGTTTATTTCAGGGAAGGAACACCACCACCTGGTTTTCCCCTGTGGGTGACAACAGTCCCATGTGAATATCCTTTTGAAGTGTCCTAGCAGACAGCTCAGTTATTTGGGGTGGGCAGTAAATGCACCAGTCACATGCAGAGAGCAAACATGAAATTGATTCACATTGAGAAAGCGATAACTTTTAAAGAGAGGTATGAATTTTCCAGTCACTGACAGAGAGAACCACACAATAAGATTTCACGTTTTAAGACTTTTACAACAACAGACAAGTTGAGAGAAGCACAAGGAATATGAGAAGGAACTTTCTCACATTGCGAGTGGTTAAGGTCTGGAATGCACTGCCTGAGAGTGTGGCGGAAGCAGGTTCAACTGAAGCATTCAAAAGGGTATTGGACTTTTATCAACAAACGAGGGTGCAGGGTTATGGAGGAAGCTAGAGGCTGATACTAAATGAATTGCCCATTCAGAGTGCCAGTGCAGACTCAATGGGCTGAATGGGCAACTTCTGTGATGTCACAATTCTGTGATTCTGTGAAAATCAACATAGACTAAACATTACTTAATAGGCAACTAATACACCAAACTGCAGAAAAGGTGCTTCTCCATTAGTGAACCAAAATACTTTAAGGCCCATTTGGATGTTACACTGCACTCTCAGCATAAATGCAGCCTTGAAGATAAGTCCCACACTCCTCCTGGGCTTTTCAGCAGGCTCCCTTCTTCTTGCTACCCAGGACAAGTCTTCCAGTGTCCTTTGAAAGCCATTCTACACAGTCTTCTAGGTGTCCCTTAACCAACTTCCAGCAGCAAGGCACCCTGCAGTGATTCCTTCATCCTTAAATCTCCACATGTCCTGTCTCTTCAAACAGAGAACCAGTCCTCACCAGCATCCTGTTTAGTAGCTAACACGCAACAGTCTTTTCCTCTGCTTCTCACAGCAGCAGCTATTTCTTACTCCCTCTACAGATCTCTGGGTCCAGAGACCCAGCTGACCCTCTTTTGTGTCAAGGTGTAAAGCCTACAACTTGATTATCAATGGGTTTCAACATGGGCGTCTTTCCTCATGACAACAAAATCACATGGGCTTGTCACCAGACGGAGTTTAGTATGATCTCACCACCCCTCTATTCAGGACATTGTCTTGCTTTAAGTTAAAAGAGGCATTTTAAAGCATAACCCATCTTGTATAGTCTCACATTCATAACAACTTGTCATAACAAGTGTCACATTCACATATGAGACAATGGTCAGGATTTTCCAGTCCTGCTGAGTGCCGAGCAGGGAATTCCTGCCGGAAGTCAATGGACCTTTGGCTGGTCTATCAAGTTTTCTGTCCCACCTCTGGCGATCCCTGTTGCAGGCATGACTGGAAAATCCCAACCAGTGAGCACAAGTAACCTGACGTCAAGCGGGTGCTTTGGGATTAAATTAGAATGAGTTTTCTCTCATCCAAACAGGGGAAAGCAAATCTGGTGGTTTGCTTTCTTTTCTACAGATTATTAAAAAAGTATTAAAATTTATATTAAACCTTTCTCTTGCAAGTCGCTGCAGCAATATAATGTTGCTATCAAAATCCCATCAAATAACATTACTAAAGAAAAAGTCAAGGATGTAGATAATGAAATATGAGCCAGAATTTCTGGGTTCTGGGGCCAGTGCAGAGGGAACAGGTACCTCATCACATCAAGCAGGTGTGGCTGGATGAGTCCTCCAGTGAAGGCCCGTGAATTGAAAAGGCCCACCGGCTGGAAGCATTGATGAATGTGCATTAAAGTCAGAGCAGCCAGTTTATGGAATGTCAGAACTTATGGTCCATTTCAAACTGATGCAACTGGGATTGTTCAATTGCGATTCTCAACTTCAGTCTAATATAGGCTTGAAGTCGGCCATGTATCCTCTGCATCCACTTAACACATTGAGTTGGGAAGCTCCAAGTATTTTCACGGGGCATACTTCAATCGAATATAGTCAGAGAGCTGCCATCATTCAATGAGCACTGGCAACCAGTTCACTGATCTAGGGATCCAGTTATCAAAAGACTTCATGATCAAACTGAGCAACCCATTGACAATAAAATGGGGGCAGTCCAAGATTGGGATGCATTAGAATTCTTGCTCTCCTGGCTCTTCAGAATGTCCCTCAAAATATGTTCCAGGCTCCTTTTATTTGGAGCGGCCAGTTTAGAATTGGTTCAAGACTACATTTAAGGTTGATCACTATCTGATGCACATTTGTACTTGAAAGTTATAAGTAGAGTCCTGCAACACAGTGTAGGATTCTAATGCAAATGCAAATTCTGTGGCCTAATGTTGGGTGGGAGTGCTGGGGACCTGTAGAAAACAAATCAGGCAGGCTTAGGTGTCGAAGAGGTAGTCACTGTCTCTTTGTTGGTTTCAACTGCTAAATAACTTGTAAGCAGGGCACCCAGCTGTTGACAATGGCTCCCAATGTCCATATGGATCCATTAACTAGGATGAGCAGGGATAATGAGAAATTTGTCATCTCGTTCCAGATAGTCAGCAAATAATCACACCTATCACAGTGTAGATGATTCTATTCCTGTGAGTGCCACATGAGATATCCGCAGAGAATACACTCCGGGAGTAGTTGGCTATCCTGGTAAGTTTCTGCATGGGATTCTGTCACACACAACTGTCTGCTATCTCAGAGCGAAATTAACAAGGGGGTGGGGCAGGGCTGGAGTCAGTCTTTGAACAATAATCTTGGGCTTGGGGCTGGAAACTAAAAATGCTGCAGGTCAGCTATTGGAGTGATAAGCTACCTGGAAACAGGTTTTTAAAGGGGGTGACTTTATGTAAATTAGCTCACAATCTCATGGTGCAATAATGTAAATGAGGTGGAATTCATCTTCGAGTCACTTGCAGATGATGTTGTTATGATGGAAGTGTGGATATTTATTTTGTGGGCTTTAGGTGCTTAGTATAATTCTAAACTTGAAAGTATTTGCTGTCGGCTGTATCCCGGAATTGCTTTGTGTGACGACTCCTTTGTTTGATGGCAGAGTTACTAGTCTAGAATTGGCAGTGTACAGTTAAACCCAGTCATTGCATTCAATGTAAACGATCTGACCCAAAACGGGTTTTCTTTGTTGCCTCAATTCATATGAAGCTACACAAATATAGAGTGCCTTTGGTGGCCATGGAGTTCCTTTGCAATGCTACTCTTGATCATCTCAAATGTACTTTCTAGAGCCAGTCTGGAAAGTTGTGAACTCCCTCAAGAGGAGACTCATTTCCTCAAAAGTATGGTTTGCTTGCTGTGATGTGTGTTTGTTCAGGGCGAGCCTTAGAAGCTTGATTTTTATACCAAAGAAATATAACTTATAATTTGACAATGAGGCAAATTTTCCAATTGCGCACTCCCAACTTGAAGCCTCATCTGCTGTCAGTCTTATTGTGTGGGAAAGGAGTGGGTCAATCCCTCACGTTTGAGGGGAGTGTGTTTGGCAGTTAAAATCAACTTCCTGGGCCTTTGCAAAAAAAGACTGGAGAGAGATACAGTGGTTTTTATTGATGTTCACCCTAACAGATCTATGACACAGGACTTTGTGTTCTACAGGGACATACATACAGGTGACCATCAACTGCAGCTGGAGGATCATCAACTCAGGATCTTTAGTCTGCCTGAAGCTTGCTGGTCTTCCAGTGCAAAGAGCTGTCCTCGATTGAGTGTTGTAGACTGACACGTCCCAAGGTCAAGTGCTATGTGCTGAGGGGATGCAACAAGGCTTGGCTCAGCTGGTTCAGAGGTGCAATGGGGTAAGGTTGCTGTCTAAGGCATGTCAGCCATAGTACAGCAAGGAGCTGGAAAACTTGTAGAACCCTCTTGGGCTGTGTACCTGACATTGAATGTACTATGTAAATATCATGAGTATTGAAATTGTATTGAGGCACCTCAGAGAAGAACATGCTATATAAAGGAAAGTTTGATTCTATTGCACTTTCTGTAATTTTTCAATTTGAAATATTTTGCCCCCAAACAGTGTGTCTGACATGGGAATGTATATTGTAAACATCAAAATAATTACACTTGTATATAGGCACCGAAGAGTGGAAGACACTGTTTGGAGACAAGTCAAATTTTACGGCACTTTCTGTAATTTTCAAGTTGATTTGTTTTGTGATGCATTTTTACAAATTTTAGGAATAAAGTATATTTTTGAAAAATAGGCTTTCATTAAAATCGGAGGAGAACATCATATCAATTTAACAGTGATCTGTTTCACCAGTTTTCCCTTCTCCTCTATTGATGGTATTAACCAAGGTTATAGGTATGGCTGTACAGTTGACAGCTTCCCTAAGGCTCTGTACCCAGTCTGCAGTGAGCATTTCTAAGATTGAGCTTCATCCTGCCCTCATTTGACATCCACGTTTCAGTAGAAATTACTTGATAGTGCTCAGGAATGCAGACCGGTCTGATTTTAATCAGCATCTCCTTAGGATGCTAAAACCATTAGTTGCATATTTACTGCTATCCTGGTAAAATCAACAACTCAGCATTGACTGGGGATTAAACCTGGGACTTAGAAGGCTCCATTTCATGCTGGGAAACACAATTACCAAGAGTCCAGCAAGTATAATATTTATTTTCCTGGTGAAAGAGTCCCCATGACAGGGCCCAACTTCAAATAAGCCAGTGTTTATGGATTTTAGTTGTGTTTTAAATTTCACCTTGTTTGAACATTCTTTTCTGAAATAAAATATATTGTGTTCAAACTTGGTATTCCAAGAATGCAGGCACAGGCCCAGACAGGATTTACATCATTGGTTTTGGCCTAAAGTCAAACTCCCCAAGCTGCAAAGCCCTTAAACCTGCATCTCAGAGTGGTTAACTTTGTAAAGGTATAATTGCATTAATAGAAAAATCAAGACAGTGATAATGAGCTCTATTTACTGAGAAGGCATAATGCCAGTGAATTTTTGCTATTACACTGTTGTTTCTTCTGCACTAGTGTTCTCAGTGCTTTTACATCAACTTGGAACATGTCACAAACAAGTACATTTAAAACACAGATCAATTTCTAATGACAGTTACAAGTCAACCATTTTCCCTTGGCTATTTTCTTATTCCAGCAGGAAATCTTGCTTGAGCTTGTTTAGGCACTGTCCAATATCTAAGTACACAATAAGTACCTGGAGTGTAACAATTGTATCCCTATGACCTGAATTGAATATTCATGGCTTCCACACATGCGTATCATCAATCCCAGCTGCAGGGCATCCTGAAGGGGGAGGGTGATAAGGCAGAGGTCATGTTACATGTTGGTACCAAAGACATAGGTAGAAAGAGGGATGAGGTCAAGAATTACATCAAGAATTCATGGAGTTAGGCAGTTGACTAAAAAGCAAAATACAGTGGATGCTGGAAATCTAGAGCAAAAACAAAAATACCTGGAAAAACTCAGCAGGTCTGGCAGCATCTGCGGAGAGGGACACAGTTAACGTTTCGAGTCCGAATGACTCTTCATCAGAACTAAGGAAAAATAGTAGAGAGGTGAAATATAAGCTGGTTTAAGGGCGGGGGTGGGGGGGTGGGCTGGATAGAGGGCCAGTGATAGGTGGAAATTGCCAAAATATGTCAGACATAAGGACAAAGAGGTATTGATGGTGGTGATATTAGCTAAGAAATGTGCTAATGGGGACATTAAGGGTAGAAAGCAGGACGAGCAAGGTACAGATAGCCCTAGTGGGGGTGGGGTGGGGTGAAGGTACAGATAGCCCTAGTTGGGGTGGATTGGGGTGAAGATACAGATAGCCCTAGTGGAGGTGGGGTGGGGGGAAGGTACAGATAGCCCTAGTGGGGGTGGGGTGGGGTGAAGGTACAGATAGCCCTAGTTGGGGTGGGGTGGGGTGAAGGTACAGATAGCCCTAGTGGGGGTGGGGTGGGGTGAAGGTACAGATAGCCCTAGTGGGGATGGGGTGGGGTGAAGGTACAGATAGCCCTAGTGGGGGTGGGGTGGGGGGAAGGTACAGATAGCCCTAGTGAGGGTGGGGTGGGGGGAAGGGATTGAAATAGGCTAAAAGGTAGAAATAAAACAATGGATGGAAATACATTTAAAAATAATGGAAATAGGTGGGAACAGAAAAATCTATATAAATTATTAGAAAAAGGGGGATTGGAAAGGGGGTGGGGATGGAGGAGAGAGTTCATGATCTAAAGTTGTTGAATTCAATATTCAGTCCAGAAGGCTGTAAAGTGCCTAGTCGGAAGATGAGGTGCTGTTCCTCCAGTTTGCGTTGAGCTTCACTGGAACAGTTCTGGTCGCCACATTATAGGAAGGATGTGATTGCACTGGGGGGGATGCAGAGAATATTCACCAGGATGTTGCCTGGGATGAAACATTTAAGTTATAAAGAGAGGTTGGATAGACTTGGCCTGCTGCATTGTTCCAGTGAAGCTCAACACAAACTGGAGGAACAGCACCTCATCTTCCGACTAGGCACTTTACAGCCTTCCGGACTTAACATTGAGTTCAACAATTTTAGATCATGAACTCTCTCCTCCATCACCACCCTCTTTCCGATCCCCCTCCCCTTTTCCAATAATTTATATAGGTTTTCCTTTTCCCACCTACTTCCATTATTTTTAAATGTATTTCCATCCATTGTTTTATGTCTACTTTTCAGCCTATTTCGATTCCTTCACCCCAACTAGGGCTATCTGTCCCTTGCTTGTCCTGCTTTCTACCCTTAATGTCCCCATTAGCACATTCCTTAGATAATATCACCACCTTCAACACCTCTTTGTCCTTTTGTCTGTGACATCTTTTAGTTATCTCCACCTATCACTGGCCCTCTATCCAGCTCTACCTGTCCCACCCCCCTTAAACCAGTTTATATTTCACCTCTTTTCTATTTTTCCTTAATTCTGATGAAGAGTCATTTGGACTCGAAACATAAACTGTGTTCCTCTCCCCAGATGCTGTCAGACCTGCTGAGTTTTTCCAGGTATTTTTGTTTAGACTAAAAAGCAAGACCTCTCAGGTTGTAATCTCTGGATTACTCCCAGTGCCACATGCTAGTGAGCTCAGAAATAGGAGAATAGCGCAGATGAATACGCGGCTTAAGAGTTGGTGCAGGAGGGAGGTTTTTAGATTCCTGGATCACTGGGACTGTTTCTGGGGAAGGTGGGACCTGTACAAGCGGGACAGTCTACATCTGAACCAGAATGGGACTAACATCCTTGCAGGTGGGTTTGCTACTATTGTTGGGAGGAGTTTAAACTAATTTGGCAGATGGAGGGGACACAGAATGTTAGCAGAATAGGGACACATCATAATACAGTAAATCAATCAAGTCAGAGGGAGTACAGCTGCATTAAGTTTCAAGGGAGTAAGGAAAGGCTGGATGGCCTCTACTTTAAAGCCAGCAGTATTACAGGTAAAACGGATGAGTTAAGGGTGAGGATTGACATGTGGAATTGTGATATAGTAGCTGTCACTGAGACGTGGTTGAGGGAAGGGCAGGATTGGCAGCTCAGCATTCTGGGATATAGAGTCTTCAGGCAAGACAGGTGAGGAGGTAAAAGAGGAGGAGGTGTTGCATTATTAATTAAGGAGTCAGTTACATCAGTAAGGAGAGATGATATCTTGGAGGGGGTATCGAATGAAGCTTTGTGGGTAGAGCTTAGGAATAAAAAAGGGGCAGCCACATTGTTAGGTATTTATTATAGACCCCCAGAAAGTCAGCAGGAAATTGAGGAGCAAATATGTGCACAATTTGCGGAGGTGTGTAAAACCAATAACAATAGGGTAATTATATGAGGTGATTTCAACTTTCCCAACATTAATTGGGATAGACACAGTGTTAAGGGCTTGGATGGAGTGGATTTCCTGAAATGTGTACAGGAGAAATTTTTAGGTCAATATGTAGAGGGTCCAACAAGGGACAGTGCAGTGCTGGACCTAATTCTGAGGAATGAAGCCAGACAGATGGCTAAGCTGGTGATGAGTGAGCATTTTAGCGATAGCGACCACAACATGGTGAAGTTTAAGTTTGTTATGGACAAAGAAATCTACAAGTTGCAAAAAAATGTTTTGAATTGGGGGAGAGTGGATTTTAGTAAAATAAGGCAGGATCTGGCCAAGGTAGACTGGGAACAGTGACTTGTGGGGAAATCTACAGAGGAACAGTGGGGGGTGTTCAAAAAGGAAATGGGGAGGGTACAGGCTCAACATGTTCCCTCTAGGGTGATAGGAAGGAGTAACAAGCCCAGAGAACCATGGATGACCAGAGATATTCAGGTTACGATGAGAAGGAAAAGAGAGGCTTTTAGCAGGTACAAGGGCAGCAAATCAGTGGAAGCATTAGTGGAGTACAGAAAGTGCAAGGTGGAGCTTAAGAAAGCAATTAGGAGAGCAAAGAGGGGATATGAGAAAGCTCAGGCTGGTAAAAGTAGGGAAAATCCCAAGATATTCTATAAGTATATCAATGGGAAGAGGATAACCAGGGAAAGAGTAGGGCCCATAAGGGACTAAGGGGGCAATCTATGGGTGGAGCCAGAGGACATCACTAGAGTGTTGAATGAATACTTCACATCCATCTTCACCCAAGAGAATGAGGACATCGGTAGAGTGTTGAGTTAATACTTCACGTCCAAGAGAATGAGGATGAAGATATTGAACTCGGGGAGAGAGACTGCGAGGTTCTTGAGCAAATTGGTATAGGGAGTGACAAGGTATTGGAGGTGTTGACAGGCTTAAAAGTGGACAATCTCCAGGTCCAGATGATTTGTACCCAGGCTGCTGAGGGAGGCAAGGGAGGAGATCGCAGGGGCTCTGACCCAAATTTTTAATTCCTCTCTGGCCACAGGTGAGGTGCCAGAGGACTGGAGAACAGCTAATGTGGTTCCGCTATTTAAGAAGGGTTGTAGAGATAAGCCAGGGAACTACAGACCTTTGAGTCTCACGTCAGTGGTAGGGAAACTATTGGAGAAAGTTCTGAAGGAGAGAATCTATCTCCACTTGGAGAGGCAAGGCTTGATCAGGGATAGTCAGCATGACTTTGTCAGAGGGAGGTCATGCCTAACAAATTAGATTGAATTTTTTGAGGAGATAACCAGGTGTGTAGATGAGGGTAGTGCAGTTGATGTAGTTTATATGGATTTCAGCAAAGCCTTTGACAAGGTCCCACATGGGAGACTTATAAAGAAGGCAAATGCACATGGGATACAGGGTAATTTGATAAGATGGATTCAAAATTGGCTTAGTTGTAGGAGACAGAGGGTGATGACAGAAGGATGCTTTAGTGACTGGAAGCCAGTGTCCAGTGGCGTACCACAGAGATCTATGCTCGGTCCCCATTTATATAAACGACATAGATGACTATGTGAGGGGTAGGATTAGTAACTTTGCAGATGACACAAAGATTGGCCGGGTGGTTAACAGTGAGGTTGAGTGTCTTGAGCTACAGGAAGATATAGACGGAATGGTCAAATGGGCAGCTAAGTGGCAGATGGAATTTAACCCTGAAAAGTGTGAGGTGATACACTTTGGAAGATGTAATTTGACAAGGAAGTATGCAATGAAAGGCATGGCACTAGGAAGTTCTGAGGAACAAAGGGACCTTGGTGTGTGTGTCCATAGATGCCTGAAGGCTGAGGGGCAGGTTAGTGGCGTGGTGAAAAAGGCCGATCACAGGCTGCGGTTGGCTTCCTGACCACCCCCACTCACTCCCACCAAGGGCAAAATTCTGCCCATTAAGTTTATGTACAATGTACTCAGCAGTAACTACCTATGTGTTTTCAAATCCAACTCTCTCTCTGCAATGCCTGCTGAGGTAGCCCATTCTACACTGCTATAGGGTTACTACAGATCATGTGATCTTTCCTAACAAGCATTATTCTTAAAGGTACATTACGGACTAAATAAACCATAATTACTACATTCCTCCCCCTTTAACTCAGCTATACATATTATATTTACAAGTACATATTTTTCAAGACAACATAATATTTACACTGGGTAAGAAATTTACAAGTTTAGTCTTTCAGGTCTTTCCTGGTACGTGTGGAATGTTGCAGCTCCACAACTTCAGATTCTTTGTCAGGAATCTCCTTTTCCGGACTTGCCTGAACATCAGATGCTTCACTGGGCACTTGCAGTTCTGTATCCTCAACTCTTACAGGAATATCAGACATGTCAGTCCTGGGTTGAGTGTCCTCAACAGGAAACGCAGACCTGGTCATGGTCACTGATGGAGCCAAATCTTGGTGATTTGTCTCTCTCTTCCTTAAATAGTCCACATGTTTATAGATGATCCAGCCTTCCACCTCCACATGGTAAGATAGAGGTCCAGTCACCGCACTTATTTCACCTGGTAACCACTTTGGTCCTTCCCCGAAGTTTTTCACGTATACCGGCTCTCCCACGGTAAATTTCCTCTCGCGACTATGCCAGTCATGTCTAGTTTTCTTGCTTCCCTGACTCCTTTCCATCTTCCCCTCTAAATTTGGCATTATTAAGCTCGATCTTATCCTGCGTCAGATTTCAACAATAACTCTGCTGGTGTGACACCTGTTGTTGTGTGAGGGGTAGTCCTGTAATAAAAAAGAAAGTGTGCTAGCTTGGTTGCTAAGGAATTGCCAGTTAGCGTTTTCATGTCTGTCCTGAATGTTTGCTCCATTCTTTTGGCCAGTCGGTTTGAGGAAGGGTGGAACGGTGCAGTTTTCACATGCGTGATACCATTGAGGCTGATAAAACGTTGAAACTCAGCACTCGTAAATGCTGTGCCGTTATTGGAAACGACTACTTCTGGTAGTCCGTGAATGGCAAAACTCTGACGTACTTTCCCAATTGTAGCAGCTGACATTGGTGACCTCACCTCATATATGTCCAACCATTTTGAATGGGCATCAACAATGAGCAGAAACATTGTTCCCAGGAAAAGTCCAACATAGTCAATGTGTAACCGCACCCAGGGTCTACCTGGCCACTCCCATGGGTGTAACGGAGCTGTCACCGGCAACTTTTGCAGTTACTGACATTGCACACAGTGCTTTACTAAACTCTCTGTTTCACCATCAGTCCCAGGACACAAGAGATAGCTGTGATCTATGGTCTTCATTCGGGTAATTCCTGGATGTGTAATGTGTAGTTCAAGTAAAAGTGGTTCCCTTCCCTTTGGATGAACTGTCACACATGCTCCCCACAATAAGATGCCATCCTAGCCGGTTATTTCATGTCTTCTATTGAATTACAGTTTCATTTCATCAGACATTTCATCTGGCTCCTGTGACCAACCCTGAAGGATTTGTTCTCATACTTGAGACAGGACTGGGTCCCGACTTGTCCAGTCTCTGATCCATCGAGCACATACTGGCGAGGAATCTAAGAAATTTAACAGCAAAACAAGTTCCTGTGGAACTGGAACATGCTTGTCATTTGCTTGTTAAAGCAAATGACTAAGGGCATTGGTGTTTGCGATTATTTGATTGCCAGGCCTATGTATGAAAGTGTATTCATATGCAGCCAGAATTAAAGCCCATCGTATTCCTGCTGAGGCTATGTGTGGTATAGCCTTGTCCTCACTAAACAAAACTTGCAGTGGCTTGTGGTCTGAAATAATTGTAAAATGGCGGCCGTGTACGTACTGGTGAAATTTCTTGATACCAAAGGTGATGGACAGGCCCTTCTTTATCTATCTGTGAGTATCCCTTTTCCTCTGTGGTGAGTGTTCTTGATGCATAACCTATTAGCCATTCCATGCTTTCATCCAACTGATGAGAGAGCACTGCTCCCACTCTGTAGGGAGATGTGTCACATGTCAGCACCAATTCTTTCGTCTGGCCATAATGCACTAACCGATTGGACAAGCGCAGCAATTGTTTCACCTTTATGAAAGCTACTTTCTGGGGTGCCTCCCAAGACCAACATTGGTTCTTTTTGAGTAGAGAATGCAGGGGGGCAGCACTGTAAACAAATTGGGTAAGAACTACCCGTAATAGTTGATGATTCCTGGGAATGATTTGAGCTCAGAGGTGTTTCTTGGTGCAGGTGCCTCTCTTATTGCTCTCACTCTCTCCTCAACCATCTACCCGGTGACCTAAATAGATCACCTCCCTCACTTGGAACATGTACTTCTCTTTTTTTTAGACGCACTCCAGCTTGCAAGAAACATTTTAAGGCTTCTTCTAACTTTGCCAAATTCTCTTTTTCGGTGAATCCTGTCACTAAGACACTGTAACCTGGAGCAGACCCTGCAGTAAGCTTTCCTTTGTTCTCTGAAAGATGGCACAAGTGGTGGAGACACCAAAAGGCAATTGTGTATATTGGTGCAACCCTTTCTGGGTATTAATTGTGGCAAATTCCCAAGAGGCATAATCCAACTCTAGTTGTTGCTAAGCCTGACTCATGTCAAGCTTTGTGTACGTTGTCCCTCCTGCCATCTTGTATACAGGTCCTTGATCTTTGGAATGGGTGCCCATCTAGCTTAGCTACTTTATTAACTGTGAATTTGTTGTCTCCACAAATTCAGACGCTTTGGTCGGGTTTAAGGATGGGGACTATGGGAGCTGCCCATCCTGAGAACTGAACAGGTTGTATAACGCCTAGTCTCCCTAGTTTGCCCAGTTCAGTGTCGACTTTTTCTTGCAGTGCCTATGGTACTGGTCTCGCCTGACGGGTTGCTTCCAGATCCTTGCAAATTTTTGCCTGCAGCCCCTGGAATTTCCCAAGTTTGTCCTTGAAGCTGGTGGTGCACTTTCAAAGTAGCTCTGATGGCCCACTTGCTCTCAACTGGAAAATTCTCAGCCCATTCTAACTTAATCTCCTTTAACCAATTTCACCCCAGGAGCCTTGGCCCTTCACCTGCTACCACCATCACCGGTAGCTTTGCCGATTGGTTTCCATAATGGACAGTTACTCTGCTTATGCCTTTTACTTGAATTTCTTCATCCATGGATGTTTTTAGTTTGGCAGCTGTTCCTTCTAAACTTAATTGATGTTCCCCATTATTCAAATATCTGAAAGTATGTTCCCCAATTACTGTAGTGGAACCCTCTGTCTCCACTTCCATTCTAACATCTTTCCCATTTATTTTTATAGTGACAAACGTTGGTTCTGTCTTCCCAACTTTCAGATTAGAGAACAAGTAAATGTCTGAATTTGTTGTTTCAGGCTTTTCTACATTATAGATTTCATTGGGTTTCTTCTTTTGTTTACAAGCCTGCTTGAATCTTTCCTTTCACTGCCTCATCATATGCCCATTTCTGTGACAATAATAGCATTTGATTTTTTTAAACTGTCAAGCACTAGAAATCTGATTGTTTCTACCTCTGTTGAAATTATTCTTTGATTTCACTGCTAAGTTATTTTTCTTTATTCTTCGGTTAGTGGGGGCTGTTTCCTGCTTCTTGGTAGAGTCTTGCATTTCGTATCTTTTCAGCTGGGGTTTTCCACCCGATGTGGAGGATGGCGCCATTTTGCTCATGCTGTATGGCTTTTGAAGCTCTTACTGCGCTTGCCATGGCCAGCGCTATCTCTAGCACCTTCTTAAAATCCAGATTCATTTTGGAGAATAATCTTTTCTGAATAGTGTCCTCATTCACACCACACACTAAATGAAATCTGAGCATGCTGTTTAGAGACATACCAAACTCACAATATTCAGTTAGCTGTTTTAAATTTGTTACGGAGCATGCGATTGTCTCACCCAGGGCTCAATTTCGCAAATTAAATCTGAACCTTTGCATTGTCACTGAGGGCTTTGGTGGATAATGACCCTTTACCAGGTCCACCAATTCATCAAACATTAAATCAAACTGTAGGTTTTGCTTCTACAAGTGCATAAGAGGATTGCTCGCCTCTTCTCTTCTCTCGTAATCTCACTTGCTTGAAAAAATATGAGGCATTGTATGTATTCAGACCAATCATCTGTGACTGGTTCAAAAGGATCAATTCTCCCAAATTGTGGCATTTTGAGAGAGGATAACTTCTTCAATTCTAAAGGAGATTGCCTCTTACATCACTGGGCAAGGTACAAGGCTGATTTCTTTTTAATATGATTTCTTCTATTCAATCCTATTTTATCCTCATTGCCAGTTTGTTGTAAGCATGGCTGAGTTGCTATTATTGATGGAGTTGAACAGCAGACACTTCTTGGGTAGAAACATTAAGTTTTACAATGTACTCAGCAGCAACTACATGTGTGTTTTCAACTCCAACTCTACCTCTGCACTGCCTGCTAAGATAGCCCGCGCTACTCTCCTATTGGTTACTACAGTTCATCTGGTCATTCCTAACAAATATTATTCTTAAAGGTAAATTACACACTAAATAAAACCATAATTACTGCAGTTATGTTCTTCTACATCTCCTTTGCATTGCCTGAAAGAAACAAACAATGTGCAGTCCTTTTCCATTGGTGAAACAGGCTAATTTAATTGTTTATTATTTACACTCTTTGACAAAATATCACAGCATCACAGATCACAGAATCACACAGTGCATAAGAGGCCCTTCGGCCCATCAAGTCTGCAGTGACATATCATCAAAGCTCATCTCATTAGAATTTAACCACCTATCATATCGATGTCTTTTTAACTTGTTATGAATAGGCAATTTAAAAACCTGGCATTTGAGTAGTAACTCATTCTTAAAATCCTTTTTGTGGATAAATGGTCAGAAAATACCAGGCAGACATAACACAAAATGAATGATATGGATATTATTCACACTGGGAATCTAAAAATGAAGTGAAAACTTCCATGGAGTGGCACTCAGAGTCAGACTGCCTCTCTACTCCTACTTTCCTACCTGGAAAACTTCTTGATCCTTTCTCCCCAATCTTCTGACTTAGCCTGGGTGAGAACGATGCAGGACAGCACACTCCTGAGGCCTTTGCTCCAGTGCTGCAGAATCAAATGGAAAACAGCAATGCCTCCTTTTTCACGGCTATTACATATCAGGTAAGTCCAGCCACTTTCAAGCCAGGGTGAAGGTAGGTTTATCAGATGGTTAGGATTTGGCGGGGTGTGTGGTTGACCAGTTGGGGAGGGGTGTGGTCGGGCAGTCGCCAGGTCTGGGCGTTAGTCAGGGGTAGTTCCAGGGCTTGGGGGTGAAAAGTCCTATAGCGGGGTGGGAGTCAGGGAACGGGGGCAGTCCCCTCAAGGTTTGGGGGCTGGTCAGGTCCCGTGGGGAGATTGGGAGGAGAGCCATTTTTTTCGGGGGGAGGGGAAGTCCCATGGTGGGGGGTGTACTTGGGGTGTGGGAGGTGTCCCCTGAGGTTTCAGGCACTGGGGAGAGTCCCTGGTGGGGTCAGTATGGGTCTGTACAATCATTACCCAGAAGTTGGAAGTGGTTTTAATTCTTCTAACTTTTCCTGGGTAACTATTGGTGTAAGACAGCTGGAACCATTGAAAATTTGCAATTTAAATCACATTTCTGGAAGGTCCCCAGTGCAGGGCACTTGCCTATTGGAACTTAGTGACCCCTGGGACATTGATAGCTTAAATATGTGGGTAAAACTGTAACAGATGGATTTCAATGTGAAGAAATGTAAGGTTATTTATTTTGTTCCTAAGAAAGACAAGTCAATTAATTTTCTAAATAGTGGGAAATTAGGAATGGTGGAGGGGCGGAGAGATTTAGGGATCCAAATACAGAAATCTCTAAAAAAGTACTATCAACAGGTACAAAAATAATAGAAAAGGCCAGTAGTGTTAGTCTTTACGTCAAGGGGACTGGAATGCAATGGGGTAGAAGTTATGCTACACATGTATAAACTGCTGGTTAGTCCACATCTGCAGTACTACATTCAGCTCTTGGCACTACACTTCAAAGGATACAGTGCATGTTCACCAGAATTATACTAAAATGATGCTAAAATGTGTCATGAGCACAGATCCTATCCCCAAGTTACTTATGGGGATATTGAACTTTTAAGTACGACATGTGTCTTTTAAAAAAGGACATACAAGCAAAAGCCGGTTGACACTATAAGGTAACCACATTCTGGAAAATTCTTATGTGGATTACTTGATCAACTAGTTCAGAGAGAATGGAATATCACACCTAAAATGTGTGACACAGCCTATTTGAGACAGAGGCACTTCAAATGAAAAGATACAATGCAAACTGAACTTTAATCTCCTGTGGTTGCAGAAATAATGGAAAATAATTAACACCTCAGCCTAAACCACCCCCTGTTGAGTTTATCACAGATTGTGAACATGAACTGAGTTGAAAAGAACACAGATCTGGGCAAAATGCATGTTTGGTCTTTCCCTTCCAGGAATACACAAGGAAAGAGGTTTTAAAAAAGCCAACTGCAACCCTAGTTCTGTGTGCTTGTCTGGTGTTCTGTTCTGGTGCGTGTGCTGTGAAGGTCATAGACGAAGAGCATCAACTGGGCATCCCTGCACCTGCAGGTTAAAAAGTCTTCTCTCTCTGACTGCAGGAAACAAGTCACAAGTCAGCAAACCCACAGTCAAAACGGAAACAGGACAATTCCTTTCAGCTAACCTGCAGAGCCAAGAATCTCCAAACCAACTGCTCAACTGCTAAAGTCAGTGCTGCCAGAATCACCCCAACTTAACAGCCTCAACGTTTCATGTTTTCCTCCTCACGGACAAGCCAAAAGACTGACTTGGATATCGTTTTAACTTTTATTTTTGGACTCAAATTCTCATTTCTAATCTGTGTGTATGTGTGTTGCATTTTTATTATATTTTCTTGTGTTTGATAACTAATAAACTCACCTTTTCTTTGACTCAAGACAGCCTGGTTAAATTGGCTCTTTTTAAAACATAAATACATTTAGACTGGGAATAGGCATCCACGAGGGAAGGGTTTCTTTATAAATTAACTTTTTTGTGACCAGCCAAGTGGGTTGAATAAAGAAAGGGAGCCAGTTCATCCCTCCTCACCCGGGAGCGTAGCAATTCGGGGGAACATTGCACAGGGACTGGTCATAACAAATGGTTAAATTGTGAGGGCAGATTGCATAGACCACATTGGTATTCCCTTGAAGACTAAGGGATGATCTAATTGAGGTGTATAAGGCGATTAAAAGATTTTATAAGGTAGATAATGAGAAACTATTTTCTTTGGGAAAGAATCCAGAACAACAGGGCATAACCTTAAAATTGGAGTGAGGTCATTCAGGGGTAATGGCAGGTAATCTAGGACTCGCTCTCCCCACACCCCCCAAAACACTGTTGAGGCTAGGGAAATTGAAAATTTCAAAACTGAGATTGATGGTTTTTCTTAAGCAAGGGAACTAGCGGAGGAATCAAAGTGGGTAGTTGGAGTCATGATCTAATTGGGTGATAATGTCATCAAGGGTTGAGTGACCTTCTCGAAACGTTAACTGTGTCCCTCTCCGCAGATGCTGTCAGACCTGCTGAGTTTTTCCAGCTATTTTTGTTTTTGTTCTAGATTTCCAGCATCGGCAGTTTTTTATTTTTTTTCTCCTTTTCCTGTTTTACTGGGTGCCTATAAGCAGAGGAATGTTTTGTTCTGTGTACATGGCCAGTCTGTGAATCGCAACATACATAAGCAAACATTATCTATTACTACAACCACTTTCAACAAAGGTATGTTTAGTATAGTTCTTTTTAAAGCAGATACATACCATGGGGAGATGAGAAGAGTTGCTGATTACTTGTGGCCTGGTTAGGTAGTAGGGGTTTCCTCAGTCTAATAGTGGGGTCTCAACCAACAAGAAAAAACAGCTTTACCTGGTCATTCGCAGATTGCTGTTTGTGGGAGCATGGTGTGCAGATTGACCACTACACTGTCTATACTGCCACAGTGACTACACTTCAAAATCACTTCATTGGCTATACAATGCTTTGGATTGTCCTGAGGTCATACAACGTGCTATATAAGTGCAAATCTTTTTTTTGAACGTGCGGTACTTTACTCTGAGCAGGTAGGTGTAGCGAAATGATAAACATGTTTATAAAGAACAACTTCATAGCTACACCTGCTACCCAGAGGAAATCTACCTGTATATCCCTGTACATTTGGCCTTCATGTTAATAACACATCCTGCAATATTATCATGAAGAAGCTGTAAATGTGTGACAGAGTTCTTAAGGTGACACATGGAATGGGGTTAGAATTAGAAAGCTTTAAGAGAATAATAATTCAGTAACAGTTGTACCTCAGTAATTAAATATATTTACATTGCATATTTTGAAGTTATGAAAATGGTTATGCTACCCTCCAGTTAAGGGTGAAGTACCTGGGTGCAGATATCCTGCTTTATCATTCACTGAGGCAGTTCCTTTACACAAAACTGAATGAAATCACATCAGTTATACCCTCAAAATCTCTGTCTGAGAAAATGTATTCCAACATTTTTTTTTTGAGTCACATACTATTTGACCCCTTGTTGAATGAACAAGGTCAAAATCAGCCAGTAGCTCATACAGGATGGAAGTTTCTTTTCAATCAGCTTCCTTTTTCCTCTATGTAAAGCACAGGGAGAAGGCAACACTAGGAAACTATACGGCAGGACATTTCTGCTTTTTTGATATTGCACTGTTGACCTGTGGGTTTTCCATGAACAGAATGTTCTCAGTAGCTCAGGCTGCAACAAGCCTCCGGGCTGGTTTGGATACTGTCAGCAAGGCCGCTGCACTTCTGGTTAATGAGCAAGCTGTTTCCTGAGAGTGGCTGAAGAGTTTCATTATGCTGCAGTGTCAGGTCTGCAGACTGACCTTTATTGAACATTGTCAGTCCGCTTCCAGTGGTTATCTGTTCATTAACATTTCAGATTAAGTGGTGTTATTCACAATGCGCAGTGGAGTTTCCTTCAAATGTTCTTATCAGTATAAACCAGTAATAAGTTAAGATGAGCCTCTTCAATTTTCTGCTTCCAGCAATGGGAAAACCAACTGGCCATTTGGTATTGAGTTTTTTTCCCACGTCAAGATCATCCTACGTTTGGTTCAGTTTGCATGGTTAGCAAGTCTTATCTGTGTTTGTAGGGTGGCATGGTAGGGCTGGGAATAGGCAGCGGAGTGGAAGGGAAAAGGGCTAGAGTTGGCCTCAGTACCCCTATAGCAGCAAAGGGCCAAATCATCCAGGAGTCCCACTCTGGATTAGATCTAGTGCTGGAATGTATTTGACATGGGGTGAGGAAAGGATTTAATTTAGCCGCAATGCTGACCCACGATGGAAAAGTCCTTTGGCACCAATTCCTCGCTTTACACGTTGATGCTATTTTAGTGCTCTTCAAAATCAAACTGATCCTAAAATCTAGACTTCGGTATCGTCGGCACAGTGGTGAAGAAGACTCAAATGGGTTCAGTGTTGTGGAGGCTGCTGTCTCACAGCTAAGGAGTCATATCTGAACAAGTCTCAGCACCTTCAGTGTAGAAGGCTGAGAGAGAATGGAGTAAAAAATAATAGAACTCGCCTTTTATTTCTGACTACGTTATCTGTGAAAAAAACATATCCTTTTGTAAAGTTACCTTCTGAAACTTTCAGTTTTGCTATGTGAGGTATGCAGAAGTACTTGCATTGCAGTACTTTGAATCTTCATAGCGAATGTTGTGGAAAATGTCAACACAGCAGTTAAGTAAGCAGAACACAAGTTTGGGATTTGAGTCATTCCCACAACGTTCTGCTAAAATTTGAATAGCTATCTTGATCATTTTTGCCTCTGCATCACATAATGTCTGGCATCTGCATTTTGGATTAGCACTTATCTCCTTCCCATCACAGCAGCTTCCCTGTTAAGTAAACACTGCCAAACCTTTGCTAACTTGACAAAAGACAGCATGGCCCATACATGCTGTAATGGATGGACTTCCTCATGCAAGCACAAGTTTACAAAAACTTGCATGCCCAGTTCGATTCATATGCAGCCCAACTGTCATTTAACAACGGCAGCTCCCCCACTGAGGGTCTTTTCTTGTTCAAAGCACTGCAAGAATCTCCTTTTTACAGAGATTTGAAATAGCCCTGAGGTGCAAAGCAAGGGGTTAATAATGGACACTGAGGTAAAAAGTACACCATTCGCTCATTTTACACCAAGCTCAACTTTCTCTTTCATTGACTTCAGTGGAAAGGGTACTTGAATGTGGTGCGTTGTGAATGGCCAACTCGATAGTGTCCCCTTTACATTCCCAGCCAACGCTGAAATCACCCCCAATGTGACTGAGTGGCACTGCGGTTTATTTGTGCAAGATCAGTTAGAGTGCTCACAAAATTCTTCTCTCGCAATGGTTCCACCAAAATAGGAGAGCAAGGAATTCTAGGCCCATTCATCCACCAATGTCGATCTTCATTATTTCACAACCATCTGCTCCTATATTAATGGGGAGGCAAAGAGGGCAGATATAAAAACAAAGAAAACTGCGGATGCTGGAAATCCAAAACAAAAACAGAATTACCTGGAAAAACTCAGCAGGTCTGGCAGCATCGGCGGAGAAGAAAAGAGTTGACGTTTCGAGTCTTCATGACCCTTCGACAGAACTTGATTTCGAGTCCAAGAAAGAGTTGAAATATAAGCTGGTTTAAGGTGTGTGGGAGGGGGGGGGGGGGGCGGAGAGAGAGAGAGAGACAGAGGTGCTTGTGTAGACAAACAAGCAGTGATAGAAGCAGATCATCAAAAGATGTCAGCGACAGTGGGACAAAGAAACACACAGGTGTTAAAGTTAAAGTTGGTGATATTATCTAAACGAATGTGCTAATTAAGAATGGATGGTAGGGCACTCAAGGTACAGCTCTAGTGGGGGTGGGGGGAGCATAAAAGATTTTAAAATATTTAAAAATAATGGAAATAGGTGGGAAAAGAAAAATCTATAAAATTTATAGGGAAAAAAAGGGGAAAAAAAGGGGGAAACAGAAAGGGGGTGGGGATGGGGGAGGGAGATTACGACCTAAAGTTATTGAATTCAATATTCAGACCGGAAGGCTGTAAGGTGCCTAGTCGGAAGATGAGGTGTTGTTCCTCCAGTTTGCGTTGGGCTTCACTGGAACAATGCAGTAAGCCAAGGGCAGACATGTGGGCAAGAGAGCAGGGTGGAGTGTTAAAATGGCAAGCGACAGGGAGGTTTGGGTCATTCTTGCGGACAGACCGCAGGTGTTCTGCAAAGCGGTCGCCCAGTTTACGTTTGGTCTCTCCAATGTAGAGGAGACCACATTGGGAGCAACGAATGCAGTAGACTAAGTTGGGGGAAATGCAAGTGAAATGCTGCTTCACTTGAAAGGAGTGTTTGGGCCCTTGGACGGTGAGGAGAGAGGAAGTGAAGGGGCAGGTGTTACATCTTTTGCGTGGGCATGGGGTGGTGCCATAGGAGGGGGTTGAGGAGTAGGGGGTGATGGAGGAGTGGACCAGGGTGTCCCGGAGGGAGCGATCCCTACGGAATGCCGATAAGGGGGGTGAAGGGAAGATGTGTTTGGTGGTGGCATCATGCTGGAGTTGGCGGAAATGGCGGAGGATGATCCTTTGAATGCGGAGGCTGGTGGGGTGATAAGTGAGGACAAGGGGGACCCTATCATGTTTCTGGGAGGGAGGAGAAGGCGTGAGGGCGGATGCGCGGGAGATGGGCCGGACACGGTTGAGGGCCCTGTCAACGACCGTCGGTGGAAAACCTCGGTTAAGGAAGAAGGAGGACATGTCAGAGGACCCGTTTTTGAAGGTAGCATCATCGGAACAGATGCGACGAAGGCGAAGGAACTGGGAGAATGGGATGGAGTCCTTACAGGAAGCGGGGTGTGAGGAGCTGTAGTCGAGGTAGCTGTGGGAGTCGGTGGGTTTGTAATGGATATTGGTGGACAGTCTATCACCAGAGATTGAGACAGAGAGGTCAAGGAAGGGAAGGGAAGTGTTAGAGATGGACCACGTGAAAATGATGGAGGGGTGGAGATTGGAAGCAAAATTAATAAATTTTTCCAAGTCCCGATGAGAGCATGAAGCGGCACCGAAGTAATCATCGATGTACCGGAGAAAAAGTTGTGGAAGGGGGCCGGGGTAGGACTGCAACAAGGAATGTTCCACATACCCCATAAAGAGACAGGCATAGCTGGGGCCCATGCGGGTACCCATAGCCACACCTTTTATTTGGAGAAAGTGAGAGGAGTTGAAGGAGAAATTGTTCAACGTGAGAACAAGTTCAGCCAGACGGAGGAGAGTAGTGGTGGATGGGGAAAAGAGGGCAGATAGTCGGTTGAAACCGGCCAAAGAACCTGGCAAGATCAGGAACATGGAAGCCTTGCCCGTCTTAATGGCAAGATCTCATCATCAATTTGTAATTCCTCCTCTCTCGTCTGGTAAATGGACCACATGGTTGGTCAAACCATAGAGGGTAGGTGAACACAGTGTGGACTCTTGGGGATGGTCCCAGTAATTGGGAGTGGGGAGGGTTGGGGGGGGTGGTGGTGGGGGGTCACTGATGGGGCTTAGAAATATTAGGCACCCTCCCCTGCTAAACCCAATGCAGACAGACATGCAAAAATACTTGAGCTTAAGGACTGGAAATATAATTAATTAAAACAAGCATTTTAATTACATTGCATACTGGATTACTAATAACTGTACTCTTAACTATTATATAGTATAATAACTTCATTATAAGAATGTATAATAACTAATAATAATCAACTTAAAACAAATGTGCCCAACATGAGAATGTTGTAGGCATTTTGAATTGGTGAATGGCGATGAGGACAATGGCCCAACATTCATCACGGCACATAATGTGAGGCCAGCATCATAAGGACACACACAACACATGGGGCAGGTCCAATAGGGTCATTTCCACAGATACCCGCAGGCCTGGGAATGATTTTTAGTGACATTGATATCAACCAACAGCCAAATGGAACCACCCAGCCTCTAACCTTCATTGGTTGAAATCAGCGTCATTTAAAATCATTTCCATTGGTCGCCAGCTAACAGTGAGTGCCGGCGAATAAACATCCTATGACATATTATTATATTTTCATAAAAATGTGCTGATCTCAATAGCAAGAAGTCCAGTAACATTTTTAGGATTTTAAAAATTAAAAATAAATGTTTTACTAACATGAATAAAAGAAAACTTAAACACACAAGATTACAGTTACACAGTTAAATATTAGTCTTACAGAACATTCCCCCAAAAGACTCCCCACTTGGTCAGACCCACAAGTAAAAGCCTCCAGACAACACTCCCTTTTAGATGTTTAAATATAAAAATCCAGTAATATTACCCAAGGCAAACTGCTATAGCTTTAATAAAGGTGTACCACATGACATCTAACTCCCTTCCACTCTGTGGAAACCCAAGACTGCTTTTTTGACTGGATGGCTGATTCAAACTGCATCTTCTCCTAGCCTAGAGCTACAGCTAACAGCTCAACCTCTCACAGATACCTTAAGCTTTCCACAGTAACTCTAAAATATCATTTTCCCCCTTTCATCACAGGTTCCATTGTTCTCACACCTCTTTGAAACTTAATTCCTTCCAAATATAAAATCATTCATGTTTCTATCTTGTCTTTGCTTTCGTGTCAATAACGTGTAATATACCCTCTTCTGTTTATCTATGGAGCTCCTGCAAGATGCAAACCTGTTTCTTGTTGCCTCTAACTCCCTTTGATATTCAAACAAACTCTCAACTCATCTACAAATGCAAATGTTAGATCTAACCTATTCGCTTGTACCTCAAACCTAACACCTCTATCGTTTCATGTTTATACCCCCGAGACAACCTGTCTCCTGGTAACTTGTAACTTCTGCCCAGCTTAATTAAATCATTTACACACACACAGGGACATAGCCTTCATTAAGAATAACACAATACTAAAAAGAATAACCTCCATTTCTTACATGCAGAGCAGGGTAAAATTCCTTCACTTCATGCAATGACACAGAGAATCTGAGATATACTCTTCACCAAAAAGGAAACACCATTCCAGTGTGAAGGTTAATAGATTTCAAAGAGACATTCTTCCCAGGTTCTGGCTCTGTGGTGCTGACTCAGTTAGATTCAGGGTATAATCACTACAACTGGCCTTGATCAGCCCTGACCAGAAACAGTAAAGTCCAACAGGATCTGCTTTGCTGCCACTGACCGATGCCAGTGTCTGTGTTCTGTTGGAGGGGAACATCTATTGGCTCCACTGCTTCAAATTCACTAGGCAACCAGCTGCATCAGGTTTAGTAATAATGGCCTAAGAGAACAAATCATTTCACATCAGTCGCAGCACATGACTATTCACTGGTACAATGTTATTTGTGGGTATCCTAAATTCCTTAATGTAAGGTAAAATGATTGTATTTTTCAGTGTTTTTGCCTATGTTAAAGTTCCAGTCAGTATGCCAGTCCTGTAGCTTGTATTGGTGTGTATTACTATGGATGTTATACAACAACCTGTGTTTTTATAGTGCCCCTAATGTCCTAAGGAGCATCACAGGGATGATATTGAACACAAGTTGACACTAGGCCACATAAGGAGATCTTAGGGCAGGGGGCCAAAACTTGGGCAAAGAGGTAGGTTTTAAAGGACTGTCTTATAGAGGTAAGAGGCAAAGAGACAGAAAGGTGTAGACAGGAAATTCTAGAGCTTGAGGTCCAAGTAACTGAAGGTATGGCCACCAATAGTGGAGGAATTATAATTAAAAATGCTAAAGAAGGAAGAATTAGAGGAGTACGGATGTCTCAGAGAGCTGGGGGCTGGAGTAGGTTGCAGAGATGGAGGGTGGGGGGGGGGTCGATTTTATACTCTCCTGCCAGCGGGTTTGAAGGCATAAAATCCAGCAGGGGGCCTTCCCACTGCCCACCCCCAAACTGATTGGAATTTTACAGGGGGAGGCAGGGAAGGCAGATGGCCGGCTCGTCCTTGGGCCTATTGAGGCCCTTAAGGCCTCATTCCACCCCTGCTGCTGTTTTACCTGTGGTGGGGGAAGGTCCGTGCCGTACTGGAAACGCAGCAGCTTTAGCTCCGTGGGCTAGTGTCAGGCAAGGGAGTGGGGAGGACCATGGTAAATAATTGTTTGCCCACTCAGGTGAAGGATGACTTGTAGCTGGGTAAAACCTAATGAGCAAGAAACCAGTATGGACTCGACATCAGGAAATTCCCAAGGCTAGTGACATAAAGTAGCAAACATAAATTCGGAACAACTATCCATGGGCAACATCATACACAATTTTGTTGCTCTAGTGCTCTGAATCTGCCCTGCAATACTAATTATTCCTAATTCCTAGGAGGTGAGGGAATATCTCACCTGAAATAAATATCAAGGAATAAATTGGGTCTTGCGTTGGGAACTCAAAATTAAATGCCTAATTTGGAAGGGAGAGGTTTACATTGCATCACAACAAAAGCAAAATGCTAAACCTGTTCCTGAAATTTTGGCAAGTTCAACTGGTAGCATTGTATGTTTTCACTAAGAGAGGGAAGGTTGGCATTGTATTCTATATACAACCACATCACTGCAGATGGCAAGCACTTACTGTACATGCCTCGCTTTCAACAGAACATTGAATGATATATAAAGCAAATACCCCCCGTTCTTGCATGGCAAACTACGTATGGAAAGTTAGACTGCACTGACATCTGTTTTTCAGTAAAGGATTAAATGTATCATTTTGAAAGTAGACCAATGTAACCAGTTAGCTTTTGCTCGATTGCCTACTCATTTTGAGATGTGTAGAAGCTAATCACGGAGCAAAGATAAAAATGGTCATATCTCACACCAACACTAAGTAAAAGAACATTCCATTCCCATATGTTGTCTTGATCTTGATCAAAGAACTTGGCAACAGAAACTTTGCAACTGCCTTTTAATTAAGTCTTTCCAGTGATTTTAATTAAAAAGGGAGTGAATCTTTGAATATAAACAAACAGGATGGCACCAGCTGACGTCCTATGTGTGTGAAATCTACCTACAATTTCATCTTTTGCTATGTCCTGAGGCTTTGAAAGGCGCTAAATGAATGCAAGTGTTGCTTTCTCTCTCATTCCACCCAAAACTGCTCAGCGATATCCTCTTGCCCTTCCCGATCTCGGTTGAAATCACCTACTTATGATTCCTCCTTTCTCATGGCCACAAAATTGTGGAATGCTTAGTAACAAATGGGGAGCTTTCCACATTTCAGTATTACTGAGTTAAAAAAGCTAGAACAAAAATAGAAAACACCTTTCGTTAACCAAGCTGCTCAAAAGGACAAGTTATGTTGGATCTGGAAACAAGTCGCCATAAAAGTTTGTTTCAAATGCTGATTGAATTCAATATAGTTGCTACAAATTTTGTCCCTGGGTGGGATTTTCCACTCTAGCCCGCTGTCGAGATCGTCCGGTGCCACTGAAAGTCAATGGACTTTCGGCTGGGCAGCCAAGTCTGCAGCAGTGGGTCCTGTCACAGTGAGTCCTGTCACAGTGAGTCCTGTCACAGTGAGTCCTGTGACAGTGCGTCCTGTCACAGTGCGTCCTGTCACAGTGGGTCCTGTCACAGTGAGTCCTGTCACAGTGAGTCCAGTCACAGTGGGTCCTGTCACAGTGAATCCTGTCGCAGTGAGTCCTGTCACAGTGAGTCCTGTCACAGTGAGTCCTGTCACAGTGGGTCCTGTCACAGTGAGTCCTGTCACATTGAGTCCTGTCACAGTGGGTCCTGTCACAGTGAGTCCTGTCACAGTGGGTCCTGTCACAGTGAGTCCTGTCACAGTGATTCCTGTCACAGTGTGTCCTGTCACAGTGGGTCCTGTCACAGTGAGTCCTGTCACAGTGAGTCCAGTCACGGGGTGTCCTGTCACAGTGAGTCCTGTCACAGTGAGTCTCCTGTCACAGTGAGTCCTGTCACAGTGTGTCCTGTCACAGTGAGTCCTGTCACAGTGAGTCCGGTCACAGTGAGTCCTGTCACAGTGGGTCCTGTCACAGTGGGTCCTGTCACAGTGAGTCCTGTCACAGTGAGTCCTGTCACGGGGTGTCCTGTCACAGTGAGTCCTGTCACAGTGAGTCCTGTCACATTGGGTCCTGTCACAGTGAGTCCTGTCACAGTGAGTCCTGTCACAATGGGTCCTGCCACAGTGAGTCCTGTCACAGTGAGTCCTGTCACAGTGAGTCCTGTCTCATTGAGTCCTGTCACAGTGAGTCCTGTCACATTGGATCCTGTCACAGTGAGTCCTCTCACAGTGGGTCCTCTCACAGTGAGTCCTGTCACAGTGAGTCCTGTCACATTGGATCCTGTCACAGTGAGTCCTGTCACAGTGGGTCCTGACACAGTGGGTCCTGTCACAGTGGGTCCTGTCACAGTGGGTCCTGTCACAGTGAGTCCTGTCACAGTGGGTCCTGTCACAGTGAGTCCTGTCACAGTGAGTCCTGTCACAGTGGGTCCTGTCACAGTGAGACCTGTCACAGTGAGTCCTGTCACAGTGAGTCCTGTCACAGTGAGTCCTGTCACAGTGATTCCTGTCACAGTGAGTCCTGTCACAGTGAGTCCTGTCACAGTGAGACTTGTCACATTGAGTCCTGTCACAGTGAGTCCTGTCACAGTGAGTCCTCTCACAGTGGGTCCTCTCACAGTGAGTCCTGTCACAGTAAGTCCTGTCACAGTGAGTCCTGTCACATTGGGTCCTGTCACAGTGAGTCCTGTCACAGTGAGTCCTGTCACAGTGAGTCCTGTCACGGGGGGTCCTGTCACAGTGAGTCCTGTCACAGTGAGACCTGTCACAGTGAGACCTGTCACAGTGTGTCCTGTCACAGTGAGTCCTGTCACAGTGATTCCTGTCACAGTGAGTCCTGTCACAGTGAGTCCTGTCACGGGGGGTCCTGTCACAGTGGGTCCTGTCACAGTGGATCCTGTCACAGTGAGTCCTGTCACAGTGAGTCCTGTCACAGTGAGTCCTTTCACAGTGAGTCCTGTCACAGTGAGTCCTGTCACAATGGGGTCCTGTCACAGTGAGTCCTGTCACAGTGAGTCCTGTCAGAGTGAGTCCTGTCAGAGTGGGTCCTGTCACAGTGGGTCCTGTCACAGTGAGTCCTGTCACAGTGAGTCCTGTCACAGTGAGTCCTCTCAGAGTGGGTCCTGTCACAGTGCGTCCTGTCACAGTGGGTCCTGTCACAGTGTGTCCTGTCACAGTGGGTCCTGTCACAGTTGGTCCTGTCACAGTGATTCCTGTCACAGTGAGTCCTGTCACAGTGAGTCCTGTCACAGTGAGTCCTGTCGCAGTGGGTCCTGTCACAGTGAGTCCTCTCACAGTGAGTCCTGTCACAGTGGGTCCTGTCACAGTGAGTCCTGTCACAGTGAGTCCTGTCACAGTTAGTCCTGTACAGTGAGTCCTGTCACAGTGAGTCCTGTCACAGTGGGTCCTGTCGCAGTTGGTCCTGTCATAGTGGGTCCTGTCACAGTGGATCCTGTCACAGTGAGTCCTGTCACAGTGAGTCCTGTCACAGTGAGTCCTGTCACAGTGATTCCTGTCACAGTGAGTCCTGTCACAGTGGGTCCTGTCACATTGAGTCCTGTCACAGTGAGTCCTGTCACAGTGAGTCCTGTCACAGTGGGTCCTGTACAGTGAGTCCTGTCACAGTGAGTCCTGTCACAGTGGGTCCTGTCACAGTGAGTCCTGTCACAGTGATTCCTGTCACAGTGGTTCCTGTCACAGTGAGTCCTCTCACAGTGAGTCCTGTCACAGTGAGTCCTGTCACAGTGGGTCCTGTCACAGTGAGTCCTGTCACAGTGAGTCCTGTCACAGTGGGTCCTGTCAAAGTGGGTCCTGTCACATTGGGTCATGTCACAGTGAGTCCTGTCACAGTTGGTCCTTTCACAGTGATTCCTGTCACAGTGCGTCCTGTCACGGGGGGTCCTGTCACGTTGGGTCCTGTCACGTTGGGTCCTGTCACACTGAGTCCTGTCACAGTGTGTCCTGTCACATTGAATCCTGTCACAGTGAGTCCTGTCTCAGTGAGTCCTTTCACAGTGGGTACTGTCACATTGTGTCCTGTCACTGTGAGTCCTGTCACAGTGGGTACTGTCACAGTGAGTCCTGTCACATTGAGTCCTGTCACAGTGAGTCCTGTCACAGTGAGTCCTGTCACAGTGGGTCCTGTCACATTGAGTCCTGTCACATTGAGTCCTGTCACATTTGGACCTGTCACAGTGGGTCCTGTCACAGTGGGTCCTGTCACAGTTGGTCCTGTCACAGTGAGTCCTGTCACAGTGAGTCCTGTCACAGTGAGTCCGGTCACAGTGAGTCCTTTCACAGTGGGTACTGTCACATTTGGACCTGTCACAGTGGGTCCTGTCACAGTGGGTCCTGTCACAGTGGGTCCTGTCACAGTTGGTCCTGTCACAGTGAGTCCTGTCACAGTGAGTCCTGTCACAGTGGGTCCTGTCACATTGAGTCCTGTCACAGTGGGTCCTGTCACAGTTGGACCTGTCACAGTGGGTCCTGTCACAGTGGGTCCTGTCACAGTGGGTCCTGTCACAGTTGGTCCTGTCACAGTGAGTCCTGTCACAGTGCATTCTGTCACGGGGGGTCCTGTCACGGGAGGTCCTGTCACGGGGGATCCAGTCATGGGGGCTCCTGTTGCAGTGGGTCCTGTCACAGTGAGTTCTGTCACTGTGGGTCCTGCCACAATACAGCCAACATATCCCGACCTCTGTCTTACCTGTTCTCTCAATCTCAGTGCCCCTGGTCATTTCCATAAGCAGATCCCCTGTCTTGGGTTCCTAACCTTCACAGGTTGTACTGGCTGCTACAAAAGTTAAAGATTCATTTCCAGGACATTGCTGTAGGCACTTCAGCAGAATAGTTACTTGACACTGAGACAAAATTTCTGTCAACCCTTTGGTATGTTAGTTATAAAAATATTGAATGTGGGGAAAATGGTTGTTTGACTGACAGATAGAATTATTCAAGTCAGTAACTGTTCACTTTCCAATGTGGGAAAACCACCTGTTTCAAGGATGGATGTGTCCTGCGACCTAACAGAAGCATGAAGACTGGACAATTGCAGGTGACAGTTCTAAATGATGACGTCTCCTGGAACACAACCAACTGGATTTGGCAACCTTACCCATATCCCTACTTTAAGTAGTTAACAATACTTAAATATAATAGTGTAATTTGGAAGAATGTAACAACGAGAGCACCTTGTAGAATGGAGATCATATCCCTCACATGTCCCTCCCCAATATTCCAAATGATGAAACGGATCAACACTTTAGTGAACTCCATATGAGGTAAAGCTAAGGAGATAGTTTATTTTACAGAATGCACATCTGAACAGAGTACCAATCCCAAACCTTTTAAAAAATGTTCTGCATTACTTCCCATAATACACAAAAAAGCACATTGCACTGCCCCCAGCTAGTGAGCTGAGCAGTCCCTTTTTTCCTGTAACTTAGCCCTAGCTGGAAAATGACTAGCTCCAAGTTAACTTCTAGGTTGCTTCTGGAAAGGTCCCAGCTTACAGTACCTGAGAAGACCTTTCTGAAGAGGAAGTTTGACTCCTAATTCCTTGCCTGCATGGGGGAATTGGATGATAGATATACCAATTAAGTAATGATTTCTACCAGCCAACCCCAAGCAAGTTAGGCAAGAACACAATTCCTTCTCATGTGTGACTATCTATTGGAAGCATTTTAATAATGAGATGACAACTCCTTACTGTCCCACATCATTATAGCTAACACATTTGATGGCTGGCTTGTTGACTCTTGGATCAACTTATTAATGTATTCATCATTCTCTTTGTCTCTGTAGCACAAGTCTGTATTCCCTCAGTCAAAGTGACAGAACTAATGATGGGCTTTATCTAGACTGATCCATGAAACCCCTGAATATGAATTCATATCTGAGATATTTTAGAGTTTGAACCAAAAACCCTTGCATAGTTTAAATGGTTCATAAACCTTATCATCACAATGGCCAAGGCATTAAGGGATAGTCACAAAGCACAAGAGAGGTGAACACTTATTCAATTTGTCAGTATTCTATGAAATGGTTCTAACCATTGTGTTTTAATTAAGGATGATTACCAACTCTGACTTCAAAGACCTTGAGATTGAATAAGTACTAGGTTACACCTGCACTGTTTTTAGTTTTGGCAGGAATACACAAACCCATGGATTGAATTATGATCTGCATCAATCTTACCCCTGGAATATTTACCAAAATATAAACCTGGCTATTTTATTCAAAAATCAGATCATTTAAGGGATATTTTCTTTAGAAGTGCAACCCCTTACAGCCTGATTCCATCTTTAGAAGCACTAAGCAAATTCAGAATCTTGCCATATTATTGGCTTCTGTGTATTAATTAACTTGTAGATAAATCTGACCAAGCCATCTTAGCCCGCATGTCTTGGTCTGTCAGTGTAGCAATTTTCACCTTTGTAGAGAGCTAAGTGAGTGAGACAAGCATCCCTGGAGACTGGCCTCCAGTCTGCTTTACACAACAAGGAAGTGGCTAATTGTAATATTGATATGTTAACACATAGCACTTTAAAAGCATGTACCCCCATCTATGCATAGGAAATTTAGTTTGCTTCTAAAACCTCTTTTTTGCTGTAAAAATGAGAAACAAAAACTGTAACGCTTCTCCCCTCTTCAGGCCTCTTTTACTTCAAGCTTTTGGAACTCATGCCAAATAATATTTAACCATTGCCTCCTGACTTAAATTTCCTTCTCATTTACATTTTCAACCTTAGTGCCATCCTGCCTTATGACTCTTGGTTCTTCTGTAAAATCTGGCCATAGTGGTCTGAGGCAAACTTGTATCTGTCCTGGCTTGGATTTAATCAGCAATAAAATGTATTGGCTGCCCAAATGTCAAGTAAAGACACAACACAGCTGGGAGTAAAAGAGAAATGTAAGTAATCATCAAAGGAAATTAAAGAAAAGTAATGCTCCCAACGTCTCCCAATCTTTATATTTCATTATATCACTGGCAAACTACTGTGGGATGGTGGGTGACACCATTGTGAAGAGGGGGAGGCAAAGTAATAACCCATGGTTTTTACCTGGATCTAACCATTCGATACGAGGGCTATAGGACTTTTATGCTTCCAGTGGGGACCAACTGTCACAAAGAATGTACTGTAGGAAATAACAGGCATCCACACTTGTCTTGTGCTGCTTGCAGCCTCTACACAATCCATGCAGAAATATGAGAAGCTGAACTCAACCCTTTGTTGAAGTTCTTTTCATCTTTTTTAATCTCACTGATGATGTGATTTTCCCATAATTAACTATTATCCCTTGTAACTTGTGGTTCTTAAATTCTAATTGTTAATCATTCTGTTTGGCTGTCATCACATATCAGCTTTATGGAGCATTTAGCTGTTGCTACCTGGCATGACACCTACAAACTGGCAAAAAGGCTAGAGATTAGGCTTCTGCAACTCCCTCTGACTTTTGCTTGGTAACATCTCTGGTATAACAAGCAGAGGAATATGCCAACAGACATCCCAAGGTAGTTCGACACAGAATTAGTCTATGACCCATGTCATGTTACATTGGTAATCAATGCTAGCACTCCAGTGCAGTACTGAGGGAGTGCAGCTATGTCTGAGGTGCTGTCTTTCAGATGAGATGTTAAATCAAGACCTGGTCTGCCCTCTAAATTGAACGCAAAATATCCCACGGCACTACAGTGTCTTTCAAAGAAGAGCAGGGATTTCTCCTTGGTGTCCTGGCCAATGTTTATCCCTTAATTTCACATCACAAACACACGTTGTCTAGTCATTATCACATTATTCCGTGTGGGAGCTTATTGTATGCAAATTGACTGCTGTGTTTCCTACATTGCGACTGTAACTACACTTCAAAAGTACTTAATTGGCTGTAAAGTGCTTTTAGATGTCTGGTGGGTCATGAAGCATACAATATAAATGAAAGTCCTTTTATGGGGAGAGAGGATAAAACCGCACAGCATCAAAAGGATGACTCCCGATTTGTTATTCAGTGACACACTGCTGAATAAAAAGCGTGAGTGTGGATATATTGGTTCTAACTGCTGAGTTTTTCCAGGTAATTCTGTTTTTTGTTTTGGATTTCCAGCATCCGCAGTTTTCTTTGTTTTCAACTCTGTGTTTAATTGACTGCCACTGCTCTTCAAGAAATGCCTACCTCCTTGAAGAAGTTCTGTTCCTCTCTGCGACAAGATTTCCGTATCTCTCTGTTGCCTTGTTCACCTTCTTTGCTTTCCATTTCCCTCCTAGTGTTTGACAAGGTGTTTACTAAAACCCGCTTTCACAGCCATATCTCCTTTCTCAGTGACTGCCTCCGTCTCCGACTTACCCCACGTGGATTTCAACTGAAATTCCACCCCTCATCTTTCGAACCCACCCAGGATTACCGGTATCTCCGGGACATAAAACGTTTCTCAGACTGCTGTTCCCGTCACATTCTGAAATCCACACTCAGTGCCATGCGCCGCCATATGAACACACTCGACCTTTCCCTCCAGCAGCACCGCCGTACCCTTTTTCAAAGCTGCGCGTGCCCCCAGTTTCATTTTATCCTTCGGCTCATCCGACGCCTCAACAAGAAACTTTTTCTCTTTCTCTCAACTGCTACGGAACGCAAGCTCCAACAACTCATCGACACCAACACCCATCTAGGACCCTCCACCCCAGCCTGTCCCTCCATCCCCACCCCATCTTCCAATCCCAGCCCCAGCCGTGTATTCACTATACCCCCTGACCTTCCCCTCTCCGATGCTGAACGTTCAGTGCTCAGCAAAGGACTTAGTTTCATACCCTTACGCCCTCACCTCAATGAATTTCGGGCTCGGCATGATGCTGAACTCTTCTTTCGCCGTCTTCGTCTCCGGGCTCACTTCTTTGGGCAGGAGTCCTCTCCCAGTTCAACAGATCCTTTTACCCATCTCCAATATTCTCCCTCCACCTGGACCCCTCCCTCTGGATTCTTACCTTCTCTTGATCTTTTCATTGAGAACTGTCGGCGCGACATTAGTCGTCTCAATTTCTCTGCTCCTCTCACCCATTCTAACCTGTCTCTCTCTGAACTTACTGCACTCCATTCTCTCAGGTCCAACCCTGACATTGTCATCAAACCCGCTGACAAGGGTGGTGCTGTTGTTGTCTGGCGCACTGACCTCTACCTCGCGGAGGCTGAGCGTCAACTCGCAGACACTTCCTCCTACCTCTCCCTGGACCATGACCCCACCACTGAACATCAAGCCATTGTTTCCAGGACTGTCACTGACCTCATCTCCTCTGGGGATCTCCCTCCCACAGCTTCCAACCTGATAGTCGCCCAACCTCGGACGGCCCGCTTCTATCTCCTACCCAAAATCCACAAACAGAACTGCCCTGGTAGACCGATCGTCTCAGCTTGCTCCTGCCCCACAGAACTCATTTCTCGTTATCTTGACTCCCTTCTCTCTCCCCTTGTCCAGTCCCTTCCCACCTACATCCGTGATTCCTCTGACACCTTACGTCACATCAACAATTTCCAGTTCCCTGGCTCCAACCGCTTCCTCTTCACCATGGACGTCCAATCCCTCTACACCTCCATCCCCCACCAGGATGGTCTGAGGGCCCTTAGCTTCTTCCTCGAACAGAGGCCCGAACAATCCCCGTCCACCACTACTCTCCTCCGTCTGGCTGAACTTGTTCTCACGTTGAACAATTTCTCCTTCAACTCCTCTCACTTTCTCCAAATAAAAGGTGTGGCTATGGGTACCCGCATGGGCCCCAGCTATGCCTGTCTCTTTATGGGATATGTGGAACATTCCTTGTTGCAGTCCTACCCCGGCCCCCTTCCACAACTTTTTCTCCGGTACATCGATGATTACTTCGGTGCTGCTTCATGCTCTCGTCGGGACTTGGAAAAATTTATTAATTTTGCTTCCAATCTCCACCCCTCCATCATTTTCACGTGGTCCATCTCTGACACTTCCCTTCCCTTCCTTGACCTCTCTGTCTCAATCTCTGGTGATAGACTGTCCACCAATATCCATTACAAACCCACCGACTCCCACAGCTACCTCGACCACAGCTCCTCACACCCCGCTTCCTGCAAGGACTCCATCCCATTCTCCCAGTTCCTTCGCCTTCGTCGCATCTGTTCCGATGATGCTACCTTCAAAAACGGTTCCTCTGACATGTCCTCCTTCTTCCTTAACCGAGGTTTTCCACCCACGGTCGTTGACAGGGCCCTCAACCGTGTCCGGCCCATCTCCCGCGCATCCGCCCTCACGCCTTCTCCTCCCTCCCAGAAACATGATAGGGTCCCCCTTGTCCTCACTTATCACCCCACCAGCCTCCGCATTCAAAGGATCATCCTCCGCCATTTCCGCCAACTCCAGCATGATGCCACCACCAAACACATCTTCCCTTCACCCCCCTTATCGGCATTCCGTAGGGATCGCTCCCTCCGGGACACCCTGGTCCACTCCTCCATCACCCCCTACTCCTCAACCCCCTCCTATGGCACCACCCCATGCCCACGCAAAAGATGTAACACCTGCCCCTTCACTTCCTCTCTCCTCACCGTCCAAGGGCCCAAACATTCCTTTCAAGTGAAGCAGCATTTCACTTGCATTTCCCCCAACTTAGTCTACTGCATTCGTTGCTCCCAATGTGGTCTCCTCTACATTGGAGAGACCAAACGTAAACTGGGCGACCGCTTTGCAGAACACCTGCGGTCTGTCCGCAAGAATGACCCAAACCTCCCTGTGGCTTGCCATTTTAACACTCCACCCTGCTCTCTTGCCCACATGTCTGTCCTTGGCTTACTGCATTGTCCCAGTGAAGCCCAACGCAAACTGGAGGAACAACACCTCATCTTCCGACTAGGCACCTTACAGCCTTCCGGTCTGAATATTGAATTCAATAACTTTAGGTCGTGAGCTCCCTCCCCCATCCCCACCCCCTTTCTGTTTCCCCTTTTTTTCCCCCTTTTTTTTCCCTATAAATTTTATAGATTTTTCTTTTCCCACCTATTTCCATTATTTTTAAATATTTTAAAATCTTTTATGCTCCCCCCACCCCCACTAGAGCTGTACCTTGAGTGCCCTACCATCCATTCTTAATTAGCACATTCGTTTAGATAATATCACCAACTTTAACTTTAACACCTATGTGTTCTTTTGTACCATTGTTACTGACATCTTTTGATGATCTGCTTCTATCACTGCTTGTTTGTCTACACAAGCACCTCTGTCTCTCTCTCTCTCTCCTCCCCCCCCACACACACACCTTAAACCAGCTTATATTTCAACTCTTTCCTGGACTCGAAATCAAGTTCTGTCGAAGGGTCATGAGGACTCGAAACGTCAACTCTTTTCTTCTCCGCCGATGCTGCCAGACCTGCTGAGTTTTTCCAGGTAATTCTGTTTTTTGTTTTGGTTCTAACACGTGTTCATTGGTGATGGCTTCCATAATTGAATAACATCCCATACTCAATATTACATTTACACTTAAGGATTGCCAATTTAATTATGATACGGGAATTGGTCAGTAAACTGTATTATACCATGTACTACATCAGCGCTTTCACAACAGCAGGAGAAAATAATAGCAGCTATTTAAATAAAAATCTCTATACTATGTATTGTAAAAACTTGAAGTGAATCATGGGGCACAAGCACCAGTATGGATGTTCCAAAGCCCCGCACATGGGTGGCTTAACCATGACAGATAAAGTGAAGTCAGTCCAGTTCCATCATTTCCTGGCCCACCAGATTCATCCCACGATCTACTCCGTGTATCCAGGGCCTCTGTCAGCAAGCAGTGAAGGAGTGATAGTTGTCTTTCTGTTGCAGGCACTTCCCCAGTTTGGGGGTGGTACTGGGCTTGAAGCAGAGGGGCAAGCAATAGGGCACAGGGTCAGTGTACGATGGGGCATCAGTGCTAAGGGGCCACAGTTGCTGGAGGGGTCCAATAACATGGGGTGCTTGAATTTTAATTTGTTTATATCTAGTTTCCTCCTCTGAAGCATCTTCTTCAGAATGAACGCTGGGTCACTGCTCACTTATTGCAGCCACATTATGGAATGAGTACCTAACTGGCATAGAACACAACAGCAACCATAACAAACATTTGCATTTAGATAGCACACTCAATGTAGTAAATCATCCCAAGCTGCTTCAACAGGACATTATCAGCCAAAAATTGATTAAAGAAGGAGCTTTTAAGGGAGGTGACTAAAAGCTTGGTCATTTACAGGTTTTAAGGAGGATCTTATGGTAGGAAAGTGAAGAAGTAGAGAGTTAGGGAGGCATTTCAGGAGGTTAGGGCTGAGATAGATGAAGGCAGGATGAAGGAAGTGGGATAGCACAAAAGGCCAGAGTTGGAGGAACACAGAGTTCTTGAAGGGTTATTCAATAAGCCTTGACTATAACACGTCCACTGGCTCCTGGCTATCCCCCTTCCACCTGCAACAAAACAGAACCGGCAGGTCCTGTGACATCTTGTAGGCCTCAGGCCTCTGCACCCGACTTGGTCAGGAAAGAGAAAGTCTGATGGGTTTCAGTGCATTAGTCACTGGCCATCAGTGGGTCCCCTGGTAATATTGGATATTGGTCTTACAGTCACATCCTCAGTGTTTAGTATTTACCACTGAAATAAATCATCTTAAGTAGAAAACACAAAAGTTCAAAAAGAGGTTGTGTTTTTTTTTTGTGCCTCGTTTGCCAGGTACAACCAGGAAAGATTCAGGAAAAGGAATGCTTTAATGTCAAAACCAAAAGGAAGTGTGTGACGTTTGTGCTGTGCAGCTGAAACTATGATACATCCTCACCATTTTGCCTGAAAGGAAGCTCATTCACACACAGCCCTCAGCCCTCTGTCATTTCCGACATTTCTAATTCCCTTATTGTTTACTGGGCCCTTCCTTTTTTAAAATCTCCATTACCATGAGGTAATCCTTGAATACATCCTCTTCAGTTCCTTAGAAATTTCCTATGCAATGGTTGTGGAAATTCCGGGCAGATTTATCTTGCTAAGAATCAAAAGTTTTCTTTTGCCATTGTAAAGTACAAAGGAAGAAGAAACTTCTGCCATTTTCAGCCTCTCATATTTAAAGGGACACTGTCTTCATGAAAGAGTGCTTGCCATGTTGTATCAGCTGTGGCTCAGCTGGTCGTGCTCTCGCCAAGCTCGGAGTCACAAGGATCTAAGTTTAAGTCCTACTCCAGGGTTTGAGCGTAAAATTCAAAGCTGATGCTCCAGCTGAGTGCTGCACTGCTGGAGATGCTGTCTTTCGGATGAGACATTAAATCGAGGCCCACATCGGCCTGCCCAGGTGGATGTAACAGATCCCATGGCATTATTTTGAAGAAGAGCAGCAGTTACCTCTGGTGTCCAGGCCAAACAATTTATCCCTCAATCAACAACACAAATAATATATTATCTGGCCATTATCACATTGCTGTTTATGGGAGCTTGCTAGGTGCAAATTGGCTGCTGTGTTTCCTATTTGACTGCACTCCAAAAAGTACTTCATTAGCTGTAAAGTGCTTTGAGGCATCCAGAGGTCCTGAAGGGTCGGTATAAATACAAATCTTTCTTTTCTTTTTAGCCTTTTATTATGTGGCTTAAGAGAAGAGCAAAATGCCACTTTTGTCACAATGACATCACATACAAGTGAAAAACTGGGCTAGAAACTCATCTATGTCGGGTGGGCCAGGCGGGAGTGGGCAAGGTGGGTGCAGAGCTGATCGCCGCCCGCGTTCGGCTGTCCGCCTCCATTTTACGTGAGTGGGCCAATTAAGGCCCGCCCAGCATAAAACAGGTTCTGTAGCACTCAGCGCTGCCTACGCGGGCGGGGAGGAGGAGGGAGAGTCAGGGCCTGCGCTCCTTCATGCATGCACGCAAAAGAGCGCAGCAATCTCCCTGAGGCAGGGAGATTAAGTACGTATTGAAATTTTTTAATAACGAAAGAGAAAAATTATTTAGACATGCCCCGTCATGTGACAGTGCCACATGAGCTGGGTCATGTCAATTTAGCAAAATGTATTTTATTAAACCTTCAGGAAATCTCGTCCCGCCCGTGGATGAGGTTTCCTGAAAAAGCTGAAGGCTGCTGGGGCTCTTTGCCTGCCCCCCGCCAACCTTAAGGCTGGATGGGCAGTGCTGTTAATTAGCTAAATTAGTTTCCTAAAGGCCTTAACTGGCCTTTGACAGTTCGGCGGGCACAAAGCTGCCTCTGCCTACCAGCCGAACGCAATATTGGAATGACGCTGGATGATGTCAGGCTTGCCCACACATGCCAATGGCAATTTTCTGGCCCTGGTCTTTCCAGAGCCATTATATCACAAACAAAAAATGAATGATTTGTTAAAAATTTGAAAAATAATGGTGCCTCTGTAAGGGGACCTCAGATTGACGAGCTTGTCACTTGAAACACTGAAGAAAGAAATATTTTTCAAGGTTCATGTGAAAGTAGTAATTATTTCCAGAAATGTCTCCAAAGCATTATTATCAGTGCCCACTACAAGTCAGGTTCTAGGAGACCCACTGCCTCAAATAAAGTCCCAGAACATCATTTACAAAACTAGGTGAAAGTGGTGATCATGGTTCATAGTGGGCTTTTGGGATTTTCCAGGCTCATATGTACTTATACCCGCAAAAGAGCATTTTGCTATGAAAAGGGTTTCACCACATTTTTTTTGTCTTTTTAACAGCCAGGGAATCTTATTCATTTTCATCACATTGCCACAAGGTATGAGGGAGGGCAAAGGTTACCAGTCCAGCAACAGCCACTTCATTACTGGCAAACAGTGGAACTTCTTTTTATTAAAAATCGGGCCCTTTAAGCGTGGCCACGAATCAGGAACATTCACATAATTAGCTGCGCTGAACCGGTGACAATTTTCATCAACTGACAAAGGCTTTGACATTAAACAGATGTTAATTTAACATGTTCTTCATGTTTTCTTGAAGAAGAATAGGCTAATTTTGCATGTGCTGTTGTAAGTCGATTTCAGAACTGGGGTAATGTGACAGTAATACCTTAACTAAAACGGAAACTCAGGTGTAGCAGAATGAAGGACTTATTTGAACTGTGCTAAATGTAACTTATAAGTGGTTGATGCTGACAATAGTTGTTTGAAGTCCTTTGTTAAGTGCAAAAAACTTCACTAAAAAGTAAAATAAATAATTGTGGTAGTACAGAACATGACTATCATTGAAAAAAGAAACATGACAAAGCTTTTCACCTTGCACTGATCAGGACATTCACAAGAATATCAGATATGAAGAGAACAAAAATTTATACTTCATGAGAAGATACTTTTTGGTTGGCAAATGGACTCTGATTGGTGCAGGTGTTACCATGGAGAACGTACCAGTGAACTGATGACTGACAGTTAATTGCCAAGCTTTGTTTAAATTCAACCCAGGCTGGTTGACTCTGATTGATCAAGGCATTGCCCTAGGGAATGAGCCAGAGAACGGCTGTCACCTATTTTGTTCAGATGCAACAGGTGCATCATGTGTACGTGTAAAAATTCCTTCTCCCTTCATATTGTTGGAGTCATTCCTAAAACAAAGCAAGATAGTTGTGGTTGTTGGAAGTCAATCATCTCAGCTCTGGGGCATCACTGTAGGGGTTCCTCAGAATGGTGTCCCAGCCCAAACCATCATCGATGACCTTCCTTCCATCATAAGATCAGAAGTAGGAATATTCACTGATGATTGCACCATTCCTGACATCTCAGATACAGCAGCAGTCAGTGTCCATATGCAGCAAGACCTTGACAATATTCAGGCTTGGGCTGACAAGTGGCAAGTAACATTCATGCCACACAAATGCCAGGCAATGACCATCTCCAACAAGAGAGAATCCAACCATCGCCCCTTGACATTCAATTGCATTACCATTACCCCACTATCAACTTCCTAGGGTTACCATTGACCAGAAACTGAACTGGACCAGCCATATAAATACTGTGACTACAAGAGCAAGTCAAAGGCTGGGAATTCTATGGAGGGTAACTCACCTCCTGACTTTCCAAAGTCTGTCCACCATCTACAAGGCACAAATCAGAAGTGTGATGGAATACTTTCCACTTGCCTGGATGAGTGCAGCTCCAACAATACTATATAAGCTGGACACCATCCAGGACAAAGCAGCCCACTTGATTGGCACCCCAACCATCACCTTCAACATTCACTCCCTCCACCTCTACACACAGTGGCAGCAGTGTGTTTACCATCTACAAAATGCACTGCAGCAACTCACCAAGGCTCCTTAGATGGCACCTTCTAAACTTGCCACCTCTACCATCTAGAAGGACAAGAGCAGCAGATAGATGGGAACACCACCACCTGGAAGTTCCCCTCCAAGCCACTCACTATCCTGACTTGGAAATATATCGCCATTCCTTCACTGTCGCTGGGTCAAAATCCTGAAACCCCATCGTAACAGCACTGTGGTGTTTCTACAGCACATAGACTGCAGCAGTTCAAGAAGGCAGCTCACCACCACCTTCTGAAGGGCAATTAGGGATAGACAATAAATGCTGGCCTAGCCAGCAACCCACAACCTGTGAATGAATAAATAAGAAAATGCTTGTGTGCCTGGCAAGCTGAGTGCCCTTTAAGTTCACTCTGCCTTCAATGATCTAAACCCAACAGTGTTCAAGGATTCCAGCTGCTCCCCAGCAGAGATCTGCCTCCACCCCCTTAACCCACCCCTCCCCGGCAGGCCTAGCACCTGAAAATTGGGGAAGAAGTTTGACTGGCTGTAGGATCTTGTGGCTTAAGATGGTGCCCTGTATCTGACAGAAATGGATACTTCTCTTTTTCCCTACTCCATTATCCTGCTGCTGCCTATATTCGGCAGGTTTGTTGCAGGGTACATGTTCCAAGCTGGTCCAAAATGAAGCACTTTAAGCAGTATTAAGAAGGTCCTGGTCAGATTAAGAGGTAATGACCGAACACAAACTGAATTTCCTCCACTGAGCCCAGCCTCAGGCAATGTTCCTTGTGATACAGCTGTGGATCTAATGATTTTCTACATCAATGTCATTGCTTCTCCAGGATTTCCAATTTGTGTCAGGTTATGGATAATTTTGTGCTGTGCACCCATTGCCACCAGGACCTGGATGAGACCGGCTGATTTCATTCCGTTGTAGGACTTCAAAAGCAGGAAAATAAAGGAATAGATTGAAACTCAGGTCCCAGTGGTGGAAGGATGCATACTGACATCCTTTCTTACAATTCATCCTTTTTTAAAAAAATGATATTTTTGCAGAAAAAAATCCGCTTTTAGCAACACTGGGATTGTGTGCTGGTACCATGAACCTACTGGTGCAGAAATAACAAGGGCTTCATCTTTGCTGTCATTTCAGCTATGGAAGAAAATAGAGCTAGCTAGGGTCAGAAATTAATTCCCAAAGTATTTTAATGTAAAATTTAAAGAATAAATTAAAAATCTATTTTACAAAATTGTACCAAGTAATTGCAAAGATATTGGAGCTAAAAGCCTAGTCTATATTAAGTCTTATGAACCAAGAAGATACTATGGATAACAAAACAAAAACAGAATTACCTGGAAAAACTCAGCAGGTCTGGCAGCATCGGCGGAGAAGAAAAGAGTTGACGTTTCGAGTCCTCATGACCCTTCGACAGAACTTGATACTATGGATGTCAACTGTGGCTGTGTGGGTAACATGCTTGCCTCTGAGTTAGAAGGCTGTGAGTTTATGGCTCACTCCAAAGCTTAAGTACAAACATCAATGCTGACTCTCCAGTGCAACACTGAGGCAGTGCTGCATTTTAGACATGATTTTCAGATGAGATAGCAGTGTCTAAATACTGAGGCCTTATCAACCCTCTCAGGTGGGCATAAAAAAATCCATGGGACAGTTTAAAGGGAGAGCAGGGAAGTTTTCCTTGTGTTCTGGCCAACATTCATCCCTCAATCAGCATTGCAGAAACAGATTATCTGGTCTTTATCATGTTGTTGTTCATGAGAGCTTGCTGTGCATTTAGCTGGTACGTTTCCCACATTACAATAGTGACTACACTTCAACAGTACTTCATTGGCTGTAGAGAATTTGGAACATCCTGAGGCGATGAATGGGTTTATATAAATACAAGGCTTTTTTCTCATGTTCATTTCTGGTCTGTGCTAAGTCAGCTAGGCAGCAGATGGTTCACTGCCACGTAACCTAGTGTCTCTGAGAAGGGGAGACCGGATATTGCAGTGTCCTAGTGACCCCAACTGGATAGTGGGTGGGATTTTCTGGCCCCAACACTGGGTGGAGGGCATTGTCTTGGGTGGGACGAGAACATCTGGAGAGCAGTTAAAAGTCAGCAGTGTATTTGTGGACTTTGGGTGAGAACGAGCTCAGCTTTGACACTATCCAGTTGATCAGCCTTTCTCAGGCCATGCTTAACTTGCTGACTGACCCCCGCAGGCCCTCAGTTCTCGGGAATCATGGGTCAAATGGCAGCTTCGTCTGAATCCTCATAAAATTGCTTTGTTTCAAATGGAAATAAAAATGAAGAGAGGTGTAAAATGGACTGCTGACTCACTATCACCCATTTTCCTCTATCACACAAAGTCAAGGTCTACCCTGCTATCGTTATGGAAGTCCTGGGTTACTACAAATAAGGTCAAATGATGTTCCCCTTTCAGGAGGTGATTCCTTGTTGCCACATGTCTCCCTGCGTCATCAATGGTAACTGAAAGCATCCACTGTGTAACACAATGTATGTAATAGGCACTAGTGCATAAAAGTAAAAGAAGTTATTCTTACAGCAACTCCCACACACCAATGTAAACAAGAAGCAAAATTTAAAATTGACTTGAAAAATTCCAGAGGGAATGTTCTAGACCTACATTTATTCTCTTTCCTAAGCTATCCTGGTTTAACATGCAGACTAAAGTGCAATACTCCCTCTCAGGTCTATGCTCACTTCTGAATACATCAATATTTATTAATGGCATCAAAAGGGAGAGTTGTCTGTGAAAGATAAAAGAAAGATTTTAACTCAATGCTGTCTAACTATCCATGACCAGAGAGACTGAGCTCATTGAGCTGCTCGCTCCCTTTTATGCACATCAGTCAGGTGCTGAACACTGCCAAGTGCTAAGACATAGCTTTTCTCCCTATTATAATTACAACTTTTCAAGTATATATCTCAGGACATTTGGGTTTTTTTTTAGAATCTGCCCCAACAGACTGTTCACCAGGCCTCTAGCAAACACTGACCCTCTTTGAGCACAAATGGCTTGCTCTTGCACACTGTTGCTGTCTTACACATACAATACCAGCTCCCTGCATTTTTTACTGAACCTGTCAGCCTTAACTAGTTGGCACATTTGTACGTCCATGTTTTTCTGGGTCCTTGAATGTGGGACCATTTACAATATGGAGTGTGGTTGATGGGCGGAGAATTGGACAAATGGTTTTGGCTGCGCTCCTGGAATATTAAAACATAGAAACCAGCCAAATACTTTTCACCTAAGGCAAAGCTGGAAGGGACCCTTTCCAAGCTCCACAGACTTTTTCTCAGTTTAATGTTTCAGAAGTCCAGTGGGCACTATCCAGTATCACCCAACTCTTTTCTTTAATACGATTTCCAGTTACCATTCTTGAAGAGCCGTGTAAGAGTACACAATTATTGGAAAAAACAAGGGAAATGGGGTTAAAAAAAACAAGCATTGCCAAAACTACACAGCACTAGTGATCCAGCCTCATTTCATCTTCCTGGTACATTGACAGAGGGCTCAGAGCAAGCCACCCACCTGTGTGCTATGCTTAAGATCCTTTGTGTTTGGGATAGAAGTGAACAAGTGTGTGGAGCAAAATGAAATAACTAAGAAAAGTAAATAAATAAAAGACTGGCCAGCTCAGACCATCATACCCTGTGACCTCAGTGTAGAAGATATGATATGAAACGTGTTAAAGGGAGAATCACCTTGGCATTCCTAGTGAGACCATTAAATCTTTCAGCTAAGTTCCTGGTATTATTATATTGTCCTGTTTCCGGCCATGTCCATTCACCAATTTGCTGCCAGAATCACCTATGGCAAAGGAATGAAACCAGGGGAAAGGCACAAGGTCCCTGGTGGATTTCCGGGGTGGTTTCATAGTCAGAGTATAATGTGGAAGGTACAGTAGATCAGAGAAAATGCCATAAGGGCCCAGAGGTCTTCAAGTGGAGGGAGAGAGCCATGTAGAAACCTCTTCTGAAGTGTCAGTTTTGGCTCAGCACACAAACTCAACTCTGAGGAAAAGATTGTGGCTTTATGTCCCGCTCCAGGGACATGAGGAGCAAATCCAGGTTAGTACTCCAGTAATAAGGCAGTGCAGCATTGAGAGATTAAACTGGGACCCATTTGCATTTTCATGTAGATGTAATAGATGCCAGGTTCTCCCAGTGCCCTGGTCAATAGTTATCCCTAAACAAACACCTAAAACAACACCAGCCTGGAAGGAGCTAGATACACAGGAGTTAATAACCACAGTCATTTTCACAGCCGCTGGCAATGTGGTTGGGGTTTTGGCTGCAGCAGTTGGCAGATTTCACTTATGACCTCCTTAGGGGAACACTGACATCTCAATAAACATCGTTCCTCACTGAGCTTCATGTTACAGAATTTCTCCCTGAACACTGTGGGTGGATATAGTTATCAGCTGACGGCCCTTCTACCATCCTCCTCCTCCCTCTTCCAGCAACTCGTCCTTCCCTGTGTGACCTCTGCTCATCTTCCCAGTCATGCTTGATTTCAAGGGGAAGGCCGCTTTGTGCAGCCACGGGCGGAATTTTCCATGCCCGCTGGCATTGGGTGCCATGGCGGGAGTGAGTGGACAATATGGCGGAAAGGCTAAAAATCGGTTTCAGGATGTGGTGAAACCAGTTTCCAATCGTCTGCTCCCCCCTCGGCATTGGTGGGCTGCATTTCCCACCGCCGCATGTCGGGAACTTCATTGTAATACATCTGCATATCATAATAAGCCCAGCTCACCGGAATCATCCCCCCACCCCCCGCCTCACTGGATCATCCAAGCACGTTGGCATGGTTGCACACTGATGTGTTTCACAACTGTACATAAGCGACATGTGCACCTGGCGAAGTGCGCTTTGCTTGGACCTTCGAGGTTTGTTTGCCTACCTTTCAGGCAGCTCTCGCAGTCATCAGCACCACATCACTGTTAGGGGGGTTCACGGGCAGATCGCTACCTACCAGACCAGCCATAAGGCAGGGGGAGCTTTTCAACTGCTGCAGGGCTAGCTCTTGCTTGGGAAAGGGGGAGAAGGGAAGAGGCAGCAGGGCGAGGGCTGTACTGGGGAAGGAGGGTATCCCAGGGTGTGTGTGGGGGCACATATTGATCTGTGAAAGTGGCCTCAAGAGGGTGAGGGCTGAGGAGGCAGCCTCCAGAGGAGATGAGGCCAGATGGAGATGTGAGGGTGTGTGTGAAAGTGAGAGTGAGTGGTGATGCCCCTTGAGCTGCCAGTGAGTGAGATGCCAGTGAGTGTGTGATGGGCTTGTGAGTGTGTGCATTTAGGGTGATGAGATGGTTGTCTTACCCTGGCGGCCTGGATGAGATCATTCATCCTCAGTCTGCACTGGATGACTGACCCTTCTGTGCAGCGTTGGCACTGACCACCACTGCCATCACTGCCCAGGCTGGAGTGGTGAGTTTGCTGAACCTGCTGAGGCCAGAGCGGATGTGGAGAGTGTCACTGCAGGGCTCCAAAAGGCTTTCCAGTGACAGGCCACTCAACTCTTCTTGGTTTTCAGGGCCATGTCTTCACTGGAGCAGTCCTGAGCTGCAAGTGTTGAGAACTGTGTGGGCGGCTGCAGTTTAGATATGGCACCCGGAGTGAGGTAACAGTGAGGTAACGGCGTGGTGGGCCATTCAGAGACCACCCGCCAGTGAGACGGCGTGTTTCCTGTGGCTGCATAATTAATGAGGCAGGAAGCGGACAATACACCGTGAAAACCCGCCATTGCAGTGAGTGGGTAAAACATCCTTTTTCCCACCCACTACCTCACTTAATATGAATTTGGAACAAGTCAGCCCCATGTCTGGGCATAACCGGTTTGTGTAGAAGCCTTGAAATCAGCAAAAAGTGATTCAGCCATACCACTCCCTGTGGACTGTTGCAATTTGCAACAAGAAAGCGCTAAACTTGTGCAGATAGTAGCAATGGCCAGAAGAAATCAACCAGCAACCAACCCGAGAGTGGTTGATGATCCCTTTAAATAGTGCTGGCAGGGTGGTGCTTGATGCTGCCTAATGTATGTTCAGTTGTGCTAGCTCAAGAAAGGACATTGGCTGAAGTACGGACCTCAAATAACAGTGCTGGCATCAGATTAGCATCGCACAGTGATTGACATCCTGATCTGCTTGCTCTGCTTCACTGCCCAGCCCCTTTACCAAGATGCTGCTGGGCACCATTCACATCTGAAGTGCGCGTGTGCACCACAGGTTCCAATTTGGAATCCTAGGGCCACACACAGCGCCCCAAAAAATCAGATCCTTGTGAGCCTTGCCCCTTTATTCTATTTGAACTATTAGCAGATATATTTACATATGAGGTGGGGTTTAAAAAAATGGATGGGTAGGGCAGCTTGTTGATCAGTGTTTCATATCTTTATTAGTAACAAACTGAAAAAAAAACCTCTGAAAGCTATTTCCATTGTTTCATATTTCCAGCCCAGTCTATTCATGATGGAGCATGTACCGCTTGTCACAATTCACAGATTGTTTATTTGTTTAGTTAATGTCAATATGCTCCTCTAAGCTCTTTAAGTAGTCATTTGAAACTGAAAATAAATATAGTGTAGACCTTTCAAGTAAGGTATTGATGTCACCACTGTTTAAATGCTCTTCTTACTAAGTGGTTCTCTAGCCTCTTGTTTTGTGGGTTAAAATATGTTGGGAAGAGCTGCTCTAACAGTGTAGCAAGTTTATTTGAAAAGTATTGATCCCTACAGGATAGGTAGACTCCAGATTCCACTTTCATTTATTCCAATAGCTCTCAACTGGGACAGCAACTAGTTCATACAACTGGCCTCAAAGTCAATGGATCAGGGAAAGAAATTGGAAAGTGTTCCTGCTCCTAATCACAATTTGGTGACCAGTGTAATAACTATGTGTGAATGCTGAATGAAACAGGATCTGCTTGGCCATTCTCCCACTGTGTAAGATCATATATCTGGCATTATTACATATACTGTATAGTCAAGTAGCCTGCCAGCACATGACTTACAAGTGAATAACAGCCATTTGGATAAGATTTCAGAGGGCAATCAGTGCATGTGACGCCAGACACAACAGTGAGTCAGTTATTCAGGAGGGGAGGGGAGAAAATCAGGGAGAGAAAGAAAAAGAAATACTAGAAAATTCTTTGAGCACTTAAAACAAGCAGAAGGACATCAGTTATAAAGGCCACATGTTTCCCATTATTGTATTTATTGACAAATAAACAATTGAATTGTGCATACATTAAGCAATGCATGCTCTAACATAAATAATCTGGTTTGAAAGAAAGAACTTGTATTTATATAGCACCTTTCATGTCCTTCAGGCATCCCAAAGCCCTTGAAATATAGTCAGGTATTTGAAGTGTAATCCATGTTATTAAGGAGTAAATGCAGCAGCCAGTTTGCACAAACAGCGATGTAATAATGACTAGGTAATCTGATTTTTCTTGTGATGTTGGTTTTGGGGATAACTTTTAGCCAGGACACTGAGAAAAACTCCTGGTTCTATTCTTCAAAATAGTGCCAATGGAAGGGCAGATATGAGGCTGCAGCTTAACATCTCATGCAAAAGAAGGCATCTACAACAGTGCAGCACTCCCCTCAGCACTGCACTGGAGTGTCAGCCTAGATTTTTGTGCTCAAGTCTCTGACTAAGAGGCAAGGATTATCAGTGAGTCATGGATATAACACGTGAATGTGTAATACCTGATAATATGAAGTAACATATTCAGAACTACATTTTCAGTAGATTTAATGATGACCTGAATAATTAATCCCAAATTGCCCCATCACTTTGTTATTGTATATTGTATATAATAGTGTCTGGTAACAGCTATTATAATATCACTGCGCATGTAATTATAATATCAGCTGTATGATCTTACACAATGGGAGAACCCAACCGACTGACAGGCACCATGGCTCAGTTCCCTTGTCTCTGAGTCAATAGGTTGCAAGTTCAATATCCTGAGCTGACAATTCAATGGAATGCTGCATTGTTGGGGGTGCTGTTTTTTCTGGATGAGTCTTAGACCCTGCCTGCTGGATCAGATGAATGCGTTAGATCCCATGGAACAGTTTGAAGGGCAGCAATGGAGTTCTCTTGACGTCCTGGCCAATGTCCATCCCTTAACCAGTGCCACCAAAGACATATTAGCTCATCAGTGACCTCATTGCTTCTTGCAGGAATTTGTGGTGTGTAAATTGCCAACATAACAGTGGATACAAGTCCAAAGTAGAGTTTTTCATTATGGAGCATTTTAGAAAACACTAAGGCTGTGAAAATTCGAGTTTTTTTTTCTTTACCAGTGACGTCAGATTGTGGTTAATAAAAGTCAGGCTGACAATATGGAACAGTGCCCAGCTCCAAATTGTCCTGCATCCTTTCAACCGCAGATGTTATTCATTAGATCTCTGGCCCACGTCTGTGCTGTCAACTTATATTCTTCATTCTAGTTTACTTAATATCTAGACCTATATTCAGATGATGAAAGGCTCATTAGATATTTGATTCAGTTCAGGTGTAATTACCAGCCTTCTCAACTTGTCCTGTTACCTTCAAAGAAGTCAGGACAGGCACTCCCATGTCTCTCTGTTTCAGCACCACCTTTAAAATGATATCATTTATTTTATATTGCCTCTCCTCAATCTTCCTGCCAAACATGAATCACTTAACACTTTTCCACATTAAATTGCATCTGCCATGTATCTACCCATTGCAACGATCTGTTTAAATCTGCCCGAAGTCTCTTACTATCCATCTCATTGGTTACCACATTTCCAACTTTTGTGCCATCTGTAAACTTCAAAAGTTATGCCTTTGATAAACAAGTCTAGATCATTAATGTAGATCAAAAAAAGTAGTGGTCCTAATACCAAACCTTGGAAATCTCACTATATACTTCCCATCTGAAAAATAACCTTTGAAAAAAACCTTTGACTGCTCTCTGCTTTCTGTCCCTTGGCCAGTTTTGTATCCACGCTGTCTCTGCCCCTTTAACCCCATGAGATTCAATTTGACTCACAAGTCAAATCCATACATGTAAGATTAACCACAATACCTGCACCAACCCCCACCAACACTTCATTAAAACTCAATCAATCAAACACAACTTGCCTTTAACAAATCTGTGCTGGTTGTTATTTATTAACCCATATTTTGCAAGTGACAATTTTGTCTTGAGTTATTGACTCTAAGACCTTTAGTCCTTGATGGGAACAGGCAGAGGCCAATTCGTATTTCTCAGTAGGCCTTGAGGCCCTGCAGACAGGGGTGGACACTGCAGCCGCCTGGAGGTGGCCTGCCAAAACTCCAGGCAGGCTTGGAGGCCCTCCTTCCTTGCCTGGATTCAGATGCAGCCAGAGGCCTGCAAAGGCCCTTTTTTTTATTTTAGATTTAAAATAATTGAAGAGATGGAACTTCCATCTTGGGGCACCCTCTTCCTCACTTACCTGAAATGGCAAACTTCTACTGCTTTCAAGCTGAAGGGCCTCCTATTGGCCCTCCAGCTTCTTGACCCTGCCCATCATCCTTCAGATGGGGGCCCACCCTCTGTCCACTAACTGGCCAGTTTAAGGAATATCACAGGTGGGTGAATGTTGCCCACATTGCGCAGCTTCTGATTTGAACTGGACAGTGGGGCCCTGAAGCCCACAGGGAGAATCCTGCCCTAAAAGTTTTCCTAACGGTAGCTGATTGGCCTGTAGTTGCCAGTTTTATCCTATTCCCCCTTTTTTGAACAGAGGTGTAACATTTGCAGTCCTCCAGTCCTCTGACACAACCCCCATATCTAATTTGGAGGGGTTAACAAAAATGACCTGGGCTGCAATGAAACCTGGACTGTGCATTCACTATACATAAGAATGTTAGAGATGTTCCATCAGAAAAGCTTCCGCTGCATCCTTTAGATTCAACAGCCTGTCTGTCGAACAAACGCTAGTGTCCTTCTTGAAACCAGCTCCACAAGCATTCAGGTAAAATACCTGCAAAATCAACTTCGAATGGACTGGCAACTTTGGCCGGAAACTATCTCCCCAGCCAGATCCTGCCCTGTCAACTCTCAAAAGACCAACGCTCCGGGTAGGACAAGGAAAAGGCTTCATCGACACTCTGAAGCTCTCCTTGAAGCGTGACAGCATTGACATTAATGACTGCAGGGAGGAGGTTGCTACCAATCGTTCAGAAGGGTGACAACCTGACCATCAAGCTGCCTCACGCTTTGAGTCCCAACACCTTAATGAAGAGGAACAGAAGGGAAAAAAAGGAAGCAAATCCTGCACTTTGGATCCTATTCCCTCAGCTAACACCCTGCCCCCATGCGTCCAAGATCTGTGGGTCGAGAATCAGCCCGTCCAGTCACATGAAGACTCATGGCAGAAACTCACAACCCTGAGTAGACGTCATCCTCAAATTAAGAATCAGCTGACAATGATGGTGATTAGGAAGGAAGATTGTGGCCATGTTATCTCCACCTTTACCTCCTCCAATAGTCTCAGATGGATTTGGAGCTGGCACCTTTTCTACTTTGTATGCTGCCAACATTTTAAGCACCTCCTCTTTGTCTGTTTGGGAAAGGGTGTCCAAGAGGTCCTTTGTTCAAATCTGAGGAAGGTTCACTCAGATTTGAATCCTTCTAAGGCAAATGAAATATGAACCCTATCTTAGGAGCTGGTGCTGGGGGTGGGGGACATGAACACAGGATGACAGGGACTGTGCAATTCTTGCTAAATTGAGACAGTATTTGTCCTCAGATGCTTCCTGATGGTAGGAAACCTACCTGCTTGTTTTGAGAGGGTAAATATTTTCATTTTCCTTCTACTCTGTTTTTCAGTACTAAGCACTAGGTGATGGTTCCACTCTACAACACAGGTTGCCAGGTTTATCCTATTCCCAAGCACTAGGTGATGGTTCCACTCTAGTCACAATGAGATGCATGTAGAAAGGCCTCCAGCTTTTCCTCCTTCCTCTGGAGAAATAGTCTGGCCTGACATTCCTGTCATAGCGCTGCTGAGTATAGCAATTCAATGTGTGGGAATTGTAAAGTGAAACCTTGTTCCTTGTTATTATATTTCCAAGCAGAAAATCTCATTGAATTATCATCTGACTGTGAAAGGCCCATGTAAATACCAGATTACAAGGTCTTCAGCTCTAGATAAAGCTGCACCCACAGTTGTGTATACAGAACATGCTGTATTCCATCTCCTGCAACTGCAACAGCAGCAATTCACATCTCTTTCTCCTGACCCCTTCATTAAACGTTTGCCTTAGATAAAGAACATTCCACTCTTCTTCTCCTTCTTTAAGGGCATTTCCAGCTCCAACAGACATCAAATCACTTCTCAACATATGGAAATATTTTCAGATTGCTAAAATGTTAAAATCTGTGACTGATGTTATAAACCACATGTACTTAAGCCTGATTTGTACACGGCCAGTTTGATTTCCCTTGAATCCTAATGAAGTTCATTGTTTTGCCTATTTGACTGTACATAGTTTGCAGCTGCTTATTCCTCAACCTCCGGGGACGGTGTGGTTCAGAGCTCAGAAATATTGCACTGTAATATCTCGCCACCCTGCCTTGCTGCAAAACACTTCCTGCTGCCTGGATGTTGTAGTTCTTCCTAGTCCTGGGAGGTGCTATTGTGCATTTCCCTCAGCTAGGTTTCACTGCATATTCAGAGGCTCTGAATAAGACCTGACATTATCAGCTATCTAATATTACTGCTGCTGATTTATTATGATTGCAGGAATCAATATTTCACCACCGTTTTGTGCTACAGGTTTATCTCTTCATATCCCCTCCACAGCAATTACTGTTTTTTATCGTCTATGTTTTTCATTCAGCTGCATTCAGTTATCATTAGCACAGCCTGCGTTCTGTGTTGCCAGTGCTTTATTACTGCAACCGTTTATGGTTATTTGGCTAACAGTAGACACTGGGTAAAAGGTGACTGTTCACACCCATAATTGGTAATGCCGTGCATGGGAACTGCTCTTTGATGTTGATTTTGCCAGTTTTTGCCCCTTTCCTTTATCTCCTCTACTCCTGGCAAGTAGTGAATTTTATGGGCAGCGATTACTCTCCAATCCCTCACATGAGCTTAAATAGTGTGAGTAGGATCTTCTTGCTAAGCTACACCACATTAAGGTGTTACGGCTGGTGTACAAGACCAGAAGAACTCCTACAGAGCAACTCCATTGGATCTCTGCCCATCCATGAGGATCTTCCAATGTCACCTCTGCCGGAGACTGGAAGACACTGTCCAATTAGAGGGGCTGACGAGTTCATATCAAGCAGCGATGATAGATTGATGTTAAACATTGCATTTTTGGTCATTGTAGTTAGACTGGAGGAGCCGGTTTTTCTCCCTAGAGGTGAGATTTGATTGGGCAGTTTGAAACTATAAAGCATTTAGACAGAGTAAATAAGGAGAAACTGTTTCCAATGGGTGAAGGGTCAATCACCAAGGGGAAAAGATTCATGGTGATTGGAAAAGAACCAAAGGTGACATGTGGAAAAACAATTCTACACAACAATTTTAGTAATTGGAATGCACTTCCTGATAGAGTGATGAATATAGGGTCAATTGTCGCCTTCAAAAGTGAATTGGATAAACATGGAGGAGAAAATGCTGTAGGGCATGGAATTGGACTAATTGCTGTTTGAAAGAGCCAGGGCAGTCTCGATGGACTGACTGATCTCCTTCTATGCTGCATTATTCTATGATTCTGTTCTACAATTATCATCTCAGCAACGTAGGAGGTAGGAACACCCAGTGTGCAGTAGATGCCAAGGATGTCCTAACTATCCTGGTGTTCTGTGAGTGGCAAATCTATGTTGTTAAATGTTGTTACTTCACTGGGCCCAGGTAGTTTGGTCTAAATCATCCTTTTAAGCTGCTGTGAAGATCCATCTCCTGAAGCAGCAATTGCTTCCTTAATTTAAGCTGCTTTTTAGCTGCCAAGACACTAATAGACATGTTTTAAAAACTTTTATTCCTTTTTAAATTGACTCAGAAACTGGTGTATACCAATGAAATTAGTAAATGATTCTGTCAAGTATTTTTCAGTTTTAAAAGCAAGTTACTCACAGGCAGAAGGTTAAGCGCTGATTCAAAATACTTATTCTTTTATGATAAATCCATTATCAGCTCTATTAATAAGTCTGTGCCGGGGATGAGCTTTACCTGTCCCTGCCGGCTGTGTTTTGGGCAGGGGGGGGCATGTAAAATAAGGCGGGTGCCCACCCCACCACCTTCCTACCCACCCCCAAGCTCACGCCATAATACAGCGAGGGGGGAGGAGCGCTGTATTTGGCAGCCTGCCTGCTGTATTTACACAGATAATCAGGGGTGAATTGGGCTCATTAAAAAGCCAATTGGCCTGCAATAATGCACTGCACAGACCATTAAAATGTTGGGAGTGGTCAGGCCACTATTTAAAATATTCTTTCCCAAGGGCGGAAGGAAGGGGGAGGGTACTATCTTTGGGGCAGGCCACCTCCACTCCCACCACCCCTTCCCCACCAAAAAAAAGAGCCCCCCCTTCCTTCCTATCTGTCTGCTGCATTAAACCAACCACCCTCACCCTGTCCCCCTGCCCAAACCCTCCCTGCCTCAGATTCCAGAGCTACCTGGATCTGGGTGCAGTCCTGGGATCGCCCATTAATGCCTTCTTGGTACTGTCAGGACTGATGGAGCTACCAGCCAATCGGATTGGCCGGCAGCTCTGGTGGGCGGGACTTCTTCCCAGTGAGGGCTGTAAGTCCCACACTGCCCCTAATGACCTCACCCGCAGCACGTTACAGATACCGGGCGGTTGGCTCCACGCCAACTCTGCTTCCAGGGTTGGGGGTTGCGGGTTGGCCAAAGCCCCTATAATATTCTGCCCCAGGTTTAAATGCAAGTTATTCACAGACAACGGATTAGACACTGATTAAAAATGCTGATTCTGTTGTGATAACCCCATTATCAGCTACATTAATAACTCTGTACCTGGTTACCGCTCTTAACTATAATCAATAAATGATTTTTCATGCAAATTTTGAAAAAAATTCTAATCTGCTGTCCGATTGCGCTGGTTCGTTGAAGATTTTACATTTGTCGATATGCAAATGAGTTTGAAGGACTACGTGAGCAAAAGGAACACTTCTGAAAACTGACGCAATTTTAAGGCAGTTTTTTCCATTTCACGACCCAAAGCAAAACTCTTGGCCTTAAATTTGAATGTGCATGTTGTCCTCTTGGAATTCCAAACAGAGTCAGACAGTGTAAATAGGTTCTGGAGCTGGAGATGACACTAACTAGCAGTCTCACTAAAAATGCAAAACAAAAACAGAATTACCTGGAAAAACTCAGCAGGTCTGGCAGCATCGGCGGAGAAGAAAAGAGTTGACGTTTCGAGTCCTCATGACCCTTCGACAGAACTTGATGCTTTGATTCTGCTGAATGGGACATTTCTCCCAAGTGAAACCATTCAGTTCTTGATTGCTCACATCTTCTTGTAATTGTTTACTTCGACCAATTGGTATCAAGCTCTTATTGATAATGTTTTGGTCAGTGTGCTGATACCTGGGCAGCCCCTATTGGATCCTTTCTCCACCCTCTAGCTGCAGATTTACCTTTAGCTGACCTTAGGCTTGGTTTCAAATCATAAAATATTAACCTTCGATTTTTTTGAAAGAATGTTTTAGTACTGGAACAGAAGAATCTGTTTGTGAGGTATTTATTGCTAACTGTTCTTTTTTGGCAGCACATCTAATTGCCTTTTCAAAAGTAGCATTTAATTACTGCTACTTTGAGAATATTTTCCTGTCATGTATCTTTTACCCTCTTGGCCCTTAGAGTTACTGAGACAGTGAGTGAGACTAAACTTGAGGGATTCAGGATCAGAGGAATAGCAGGAGAGAGGCCCCAAGGTAAAGCATGGAAATCAGCTGTCTCCAGACACCAGCATTGCTGCTCCCTCCCTGCCACTCAAACAACTGTCCTTGGGGTTACCCAGCAGCCAGGTGGCCCATACTGCTGAAACCTAGATGGTGCAGATTGAGGTGAGCACATCATGGGCCCACAGCTTCCCAAGGGCACCCCATTAACTTTCCCCTTCAGCTTCTCATCCACCTTGTACGCTGCTGTCACTCAGGATGCTCTTTGTAGAAGCACCAAAATAGACAATAGCACTTGTAGGAATGTTGTTTCCTATTTGTGAGTGCTGTTGGTTTTGTCAAGCTTTTGCGCTGGATGAAGAGTGATGATGGGTAATTAGGTTGTGGTGGAATTATTTATCACGTGTTCTCTATAGGGAAGGGTTGAAAGGATTGAATGAAGATGGTGGACTTCCTGGTGGATCTATAGTCATGGAAGGTAAAGTGTGTGACAACAGTCTCTGAAATGGAGGACATCTCTCAGATCAACTGTCAATAAGATGGTGGTGAGCATTCCTCCCTGATGCACGCTGTCTACTTGGAACCCTTTGATGTTCCCCTGTTTCCTCCTCATCCACTTCAAAGAACCAAAGGCAATATGAGGAAAATCTTTTGCAACCAACAACAACAACTTATTTTTATGTAACGCATTTAAAATAAAATGTTCTGAGGTGCTTAAGGGACATTATAAAACAAAATATACCAGTAAGATTTCAAATATTAAAGTATAGCAAGGAGATATTAGGTTTTAAGGAGTGTGGTTGAATGAGGAATGTTAAGTAGAGAGTCAGAGAGGTGTAGAGAGGGAATTCCAGAGCTTAGGGCCAAGGCAATTGAAGGCACGGCCACCAATGGCGGATCGATTAAAATCAGGGAAGCTCAAGAGGCCAGAATTAGAGGAGTGCAAATATCTCGGAGGGTTGTGGGGCTGGAGGAGATTGCAGGGATAGGGAAGGGTGAGGCCACGGAGGGATTTGAAAACAAGGATGAGAATTTTAAAATCAAGGTGTGCTAACCTGGGCTCATTGTAAGTCAGCAAGCACAGGTGAAAAGGGAGGGTCTCGATCTGTATTAGGACATGGGCATCAGAGTTCTGAATGACCTCAAGTTTAGAGAGAGAAGACTGGCCAGGAATGCATTAGAATAGTCAAGTCTAGCAGTAACAAAGGCATGAATGAGGGTTTCAGCAGCTGGGGTGCAGTCAGAGTCAGAAACCAGTGATATGTAAACAAACATGTTGTATTAGACAGTCAGCATGAACTGTAGTACAGTTAACACAGACAAAAATTAATAACAACAGTTTGCAGTGACTAACCAGCACCAACCACTGCCAGAATAGGATAGTAAATTGCTGATCAATTATTGGCCACTTCAATTTGTGGGCCCAAAGAGTCCGATGGTTCGAATTTGGAATGCACTGCCTGATACAGTCCTGGAAACTGATTCATCAGAGATTTCAAAAGGAAATCAGATCAATGATTGAAGGAGAAAAAATTGCAGGAGTATGGGAACAAGTAGGGGAGGGGACTAAGTGGTTTGCTCCTCGAAAGAGCTGACTTAGACTTGATGGGCTGAATGGCCTATCCTGTGCTGTTCTATTCTATGATTCTGTAGAGCTGTTTCTCAACCCAACATCAATTTTATATGGAAAGGTGATTTATAGGTAATTTTTTCAAAGTGAACATTTTCTATAGGCATAAAAATAGTGACTATATAAGGATTCATTGTACTGTATGGCATCAGATCTCTCTTGTATTTGAACTGGAAGCAGACAAATGTGTTTTTTTATTGAGAGGACAAAAATCAGCAGAGCTGAAAGGACAAGATAAGGCTTCATGATCTACTGTAAACGACAGTGGATACATATGAAAACAGCATTAAGAAGCAAGAGCTGATATTAATTAAACTAAGCAGCAGTTAATCTAGTACAGTTGAGTCAAATCTGGGTCTCATCATTTCTATTCAACATAAAAAAAATCTTCAAATAATACAGAACAATCGTGCTGAAAGAACTTGCACATAATGAAATGATTAATCACACAGCAGAAAGTGTTAAAAACATGTGAATGGAGGCCTGTGCAGCATACCATTATTTTATTGGTGGTTGCTAATGTCTTTGATGGAACACTTCTAAGTAGAAGAAGCAAATTCATCCAGGTCAAAATGTCTTTAGGCTTGTTTTTGGGCCTTAATTGGGCCTCCTCAGAGGGGCATTCTCAAGCCTCATTAATATTAATTGGACAAGCCATCCACAACTTACTCGCAGAAAATGAACATTGCACAATGTGCTTCTCAGGCAGATGGAGGTGGTGATGATGTGTTGTTGGTAGAGTGGCAACATCGGAAAGGGATATTGGGATACAGGGGAGTTGGGAAATCCTCTGGTTTCACCCGGCACTGCAGGACTATTTTCTTAAAAAATATATAAAATGGCCTAGTTTACTGCTTAGGCTGTAGCACAAGTTGCAGAAATCCAAGGAGGCCCAGCTCTTGGATTGCAGTAATGTGCCATAGCAAACTGGGTGACACTTAATGGCCTAGCAAGTCAATCAGTTGTACCAAACTGCTATAGAATCAGTGGTTCAAGAGACAGTTCACTGCCAGTTTTAAAGGGCAAATGGAGATTGGAAATAAATGATGGCCTTGCTCATAACCAAGAACAAATAAAAGGAATCCAAACCAATACTTTCAAGCGGGCCAAAACAACTGTTAGGACTCTCATAAATACATGTAAGGAGCCAAGTTCTGTTATACGTGACTGTCCATGATGCCTGCAAAGCCACCTTTATCAATTTTGTGGAACCTGTAATGCAGAACATTGCAACCCAACATAGATCCTTTTGCCTTCATTTTCCATCTGAAAAATGCATACAATGAGAACCAATTTCCAGCCATTGAATCTTCACTTGCTTCCACTGACACAACGCTACCGTGGAAAATGAGCTATCATTAACAATATGACAATAATAACTATTATATATTTCCCTACCCATTGAAATCCAAGCAATGACAAAGATCAAAAAGATATCTTTCACAATCAGACAAACATGCCAACCAAAGAAGGGTTCAAAGGCTTCTGGACAAAGTTCCAGAAACATTTCTTAAACCCATTTCAGTTCAAAGCTAATCAAGTGAGTGCCTTGTTTGCTGAACTCCCTGATGGAACAAGAGGAATTGCCATGGGCTGACATAGACCAGTAATTGTTTCTAACAAATGTGGTTTTTCACTCCCAGTTGAGAAAGCTCTCAGCAGAGATCTGGGTTATAACATTGTAGTCCCAATTCTGAACTCCAGTTTCTTGTGTGCATGACTAAAATACAGGATAAGCCTTTCAAGAGTTACGCAGGAAGGCAGATTACAACCATTCCAGCACATAGCTATTTTTGAACTTTATATTGAAGATATAGGTTTTTTGAACAAATGTATCTATCCTATTTGCCAAATGTTGAAGTAGAAGTTATGAAAGTGTGATATGAGCACAAATGTTTATTCATCCTATTTGGCCAGTCACCAGCTATGTTCCATCAAGCAGGTTGAACTTCATTGCTTGTGGTTTACTGTTTACTGCTAATTATAGCGGTGAAGTTAAGTTGAATAATGTGGGGGAAGCATCTTGACCCATGATTATTGGGGAATCTAAATTCTCTTGTTTTTGAGTGATACAAGGGAAATGTTTACATTAATCAGCTAGATTATTAATATTGTCGTGCCCAGAACAGACATGAAGATATTACACATTTTAAAACTATGGCCTGATTCTTCTGGTCGGTGTGCAGGGGGTGGGCCCTGCTCGCTGACATGTGAAACGACACACGGTGATGTCGGGTGTGTGTCCCAGCCTCACCGCGTGTCATTCCAATCTTCAGTTCAGTGGGCGCACACCAGAGCTGGCTGCGCACCCGCCAAAATGTCATAGCCTATTCAGGCCATTTAACAACCAATTAAAAGAACTGGCGGGTTGGCGTGAGGGCAGGCAAAGAGCGCAGGCTGCCTTCGTATTTATCATGAAACCTCATCCACGGGCGGGATGAGGTTTCATGAAGTGTTTAGCAATCCAATAAAATGTTTTATTAAAATTCATTGACATGTCCCAGCTCATGTGACACCGTCACATAGGAGGACATGTCTGAATAATTTTTTCCATTCTATTTTGGAAAGTTTAATAATGAAAATAATCTCCCTGAGGCAGCTAATTTGTCTTCCTGCCCCACCATGGACAGAAGAGATGTCAAAACTCAATAGATGTTAGATGAATGAGTCGCAGTGACCTTTCATTGTATTGTGATGGTTTCTCATCTCAAATACAAAGACCCTGGTTGTCTCAAAACACTCAAAGTGTGAAAGGCCATAATACAGGATGTGTATCGGCCCAATCCACTACCTTATTAGGGAAAGGTTTTTGATCTTATATAGGTCACATGGTTAAGGCAGCCATGCTTGTCCCTGCTTTTAAAAGATTCTAATTGGAGAAACACCACGAGAGATCTCATCTTAAAGACCATTTGAAAAGCTACCGAACCAGCCACTAGACAACACAGCCAAGGTAAAACAGCTATACCTTGAAAGAGGGAGAAGGAATCTCCCCTCAACCTGATTCCACGAATTCACCTGACAGCCCACCTTCTGGCAACTCAACTACAAGAAACATTGCAACTTTCTGAGAATCCTCTGCTTTTACCTGACTTGCACTCCAGCTACAGCATCAATTCAGCTAAGAAGCTGTGGGCCTGCTATGAAAGAGACTGAAATCATTTCAACATGTAATCTTTTCTTCATTTGCATATATTCTTTGTGCGTGCGATAGTATGTATAAAAGATCGTGTTAAAACCTTTGAGGCAAGAGGATGATAATAAATAATCTTCTTTATTTTAAAATTTACAAAAGCTTGCTGCTGGAAATTATTTAAATTGGGAGAAACCACTCTGAGGGTCAGAACACACACTAACCTCACACAGAAAAATCTTTGATCATGAATAATAAATACATAAACTCTGTCCGTGACAATATCTTTACTGTCACTTCAATGATTGTTACTTCATGATTATTGTCATATTTATTCCAAAGTCTCAATCCATTATAATAGATCTTTATGCCATTTTGTCATGGCCACTGCTTTACAGTAACTAAATAAGACCATAAGACATAGGGGCAGAAATTAGGCCATTCGGCCCATCGAGTCTGCTTCGCCATTCAATCGTGGCTGATAGGTTTCTCAACCCCATTCTCCCGTCTTTTCCCCGTAACCTTTGATCCCCTTACCAATCAAGAACCTATCTATCTCGGTCTTAAATACACTCAATGACCTGGCCTCCACAGCCTTCTGTGGCAATGAATTCCATAGATTCACCACTCTCTGGCTAAAGAAGTTTCTCCTCATCTCTGTTCTAAAAGGTCTTCCCTTTACTCTGAGGCTGTGCCCTCGGGTCCTAGTCTCTCCTACTAATGGAAACATCTTCCCCACGTCCACTCTATCCAGGTCTTTCAGTATTCTGTAAGCTTCAATCAGATCCCCCCTCATCCTTCTAAACTCCATCGAGTATAGACCCAGAGTCCTCAACGTTCCTCATATGTTAAGCCTTCCATTCCTGGGATCATTCTTGTGAACCTCCTCTGGACCCTCTCCAGGGCCAGCACATCCTTCCTGAGATATGGGGCCAAAAATTGCTCACAATATTCTAAATGTGGTCTGACCAGAGCCTTACAAATCCTCAGCAGCAGATCCCTGCTTTTATATTCTAGTCCTCTCGAAATAAATGCCAACATTGCATTTGCCTTCCTAACTACCGACTCAACCTACAAGTTAACCTTAAGAGAATCCTGGACTAGGACTCCCAAGTCCCTTTGCACTCCAGATTTCTCAATTCTCTCCCCGTTTAGAAAATAGTCTATGCCTCTATTCTTCCTGCCAAAGTGCATGACCTCACACTTCCCCACGTTGTATTCCATCTGCCACTTCTTTGCCCATTCTCCTAACCTGTCCAAATCCTTTTGCAGCCTCCCCACCTCCTCAATACTACCTGTCCCTCCACCTCTCTTTGTAACATCTGCAAACTTAGCCAGGATGCCCTCAGTTCCTTCATCTAGATCATTAATGTATAAAGTGAAAAGTTGTGGTCCCAACACTGACCCCTGCGGAACTCCACTAGTCACCGGCTGCCATCCTGAGAAGGACCCCCTTATCCCCACTCTCTGCCTCCTGCCAGACAGCCAATCTTCTCTCCATGCTAGTACCTTGCCTCTAACACCATGGGCTCTTATCTTACTGAGCAGCCTCCTGTGTGGCACCTTGTCAAAGGCCTTCTGGAAGTCCAAGTAGATAACATCCATTGGCTCTCCTTTGTCTAACCTACTCATTACCTCCTCAAAGAATTCTAACAGATTTGTCAGGCATGACCTCCCCTTGATGAAACCATGCTGACTTTGCCCTATGTTACCATGCACTTCCAAGTATTCTGAAATCTCATCCTTAATAATGGACTCTAAAATCTTACCAACGACCGAGGTCCAGCTAATTGGCCAATAAGTTAAAATCCATATTTTATGACATTGTACAGCTGGTTGGTAATTGCAACACTGGAGTCTAAATTAACCAAATTCCCTCATTACATGAGATTACTTGATTTTAACAATTGAGACAATCATAATATTCATTTTTTCAGTGAAAACCACATGACCTTTATATTGTATTTTATTTTATTCTTTCATGGGATGTGTGTGTCACTGGCTGGGCCAGCACTTGTCTCCCATCCTTTGATGCCCTTGAGAAGGTGGTGATGAGCTGCCCACTTGAACTGCTGCAGTCCATGTGGAGCAGTTACACCCCCAGTGCTGTTAGGAAGGGAATTCCAGGAGTTTGATCCCGTGACAGTGAAGGAACGACAAGGTGATATCATTCCAAAGCAGGATGGTGTGTGTCTTGGAGGGGAAGTTGAAGATGGTGGTGCTCCAGCCCATTTAGTATCCCAATTTACGGCAGTTTTGATTTTGCCAGAGAGATGGCCATCAAGCATTTTGTAAAAAAAAATCCTTTTAATCTCAAATTGTTCTGTATGGAACTCCACAAAATTGAATTAGAACCGGAGTATTCGCAATCCAAAATCTTCCTTTTTTTGAGAAAGTGAGAACCACATCTGTATGATGTGAAGGGGGAACAGGAAGCCCTTAGAGCAGCAATTCCCCATCTGGGTGGGGTGGGGTGCGGAGAAGCATGATCGGGTTATCAGAGGTTATAAGGAGGACCGTCTGGTTCAATGTTTGTGCTGTGTCTTGTGCGTCCCATTGCATTCACCAGTTTGGTTTATCATCAGAAAGGCTAGAACTCAACAGGGAAATGGAGATTTCACACCAATGATTAGCATGCCAGTGGCCATTAATTGTAATTAGACCGGTGCTTAGACTTATCAGACTTTGTATGAGAAATGGCGATGACACGTTGATACCCATGGAGGATACTACTTTGGGGCAAATCGATTGTTAATACAATAGAGAGAGAACTTTCACTGCCATCTAACCTGTACTGTGCATGATCTAGGATCTTTCACTCTGTCCAACAAATGAGAAACATTTTGCTCTCACCTCTTCTTCTAAAACAATGATTTGTTATGCTCTGGTGTCACGGATCATTAGCTGTTGATTTCAGGAGAGAGCATGGAGAGAGCACCACTTCTCTCAGCACATTAAAAAAGGCTTAGTGTCAGCCACTTTTAAAAAACAGGGCTTTGAGCTGAACTGCAGTTACAATACAGCAGAACTGGAACTCATGGGATGTTCTATTGCCCAACCAGAGGCAAATTCACAGCTTCCCAGTTCAGTGCACTCAGAGGCCAGGTTAGGACTCTGTGCTCTATGGGCTGTTCTCAGGGATGCACACCAAGATAAACATCGACTGCGGCTGGAGGATCATCAATTTGGTGAAAGATACTGTTTGGCCTCTCCGAAACTTGTTGGTTTTCCAGTGCAAAGAGTTGTTCTTGACCGAGTGTTGCAGACTGGCACATTCCAAGGTCCAGGACTATGTGCAGAGGGATGCACTAAAGCTTGGAGCAGCCACCACAACGGCACAATGGGGAAAGATTAAGGCCTTTCAGCCATAGTACACTGAGGGGCTGGAAAATCTGTGGAGCCCCTCAGGCTGTATGCCTAACATTGAATGTACTTTGTGAATATCAAAAGTATTAAAATTGTATTGAGGCATCTCAGAGAGGAACATGCTGTATGAAGGAAAGTTGAATTCTGTGAAATCACTTTCTGTGATTTTTCAATTTGGAATGTTTTGCCCCAGGCTGTGTACCTGTTGGGGAATATGTAATGTAAACATCAAAAATATTATAATTGTACAGAGGCACCTACGAGTGGAACAGACTGAATGGAGACAAGTCAAATTTTATGGTACTTTATATAATTTTCAAAGTTGAAATGTTTTGTAATGCACTTTTATAAATTTTATGAATAAGGTATGGTTTTGGAAAAAAATCCCTGACCCTTGAGTTACACTGCTGCCTTCAGTTTATATAGGCCAGATACTGCTTTGCACTGAAGTGAAAATAATAGCAGCGTTAATTACAGAATGCCTGCTCACAGATCTAGGTTAATCACTATCATATAAAGGCAGCAATCCTTGACACAAAAAGGTAAGTAACACCAGGAACCTGTTCCTATTGTAAAAGAAGCAAATGGATAGAATCTTCTCCCATTTATAATGTATGAGGGGAAAGTTCCACCTCAAAACAGGATCAAATTATTCACAAGTAGAGAAATCCTAGAGTTAATAATTCAGTAAAATGTATTTGGACATATACATAATTTACAAAAACAAAATTGAAATGTATTTTCTGTTCAGTGTGAGGCTTCGTTTTCCTTCCTTTGAATGTTAGCCCTTCCAAGTCTCCATCCATGATCGAAGCTGCCGCAACGTCACAGATTACAGTTACCCTGGGGCACCATTCTTTACAGCTTCTACTCAGTGTGGAGGCAGAGCTGGAGTTGTTGAGACAGGTCAGGTGAGTAATGCTTACTGCCAACTCACTATTCTCAGTGAGCATGTATCTTTTCTGGGACCTGACAAACTAGTACAGAAATGTAAGAAATTACTTTTCATACATAATCATTTCCATGTTTAAGGGCCAAAATGGATCGAAGATTTTAATCAAATGGCAACAGGGGAACCTGATTCCCAACTCTTCGGTATTGTCTTGAAGTCACCAGCAATTAAAGATAGTGCATTTATATAGCACCTCTCCCGACCTTGGGATATCTCAAATCACTTAACAGCCGATTAAGTACCTTTGAAATGTAGTTACTGTTGTAAAGGGAAAGACAGCAATTCAAGTTTCGTACTCATGTCTTTGAAGTGAGACTTAAATCCACAACCTTTTGACACAGAAGCGATAGTGTTTACCAGAGTCACAGCTGACATTTTGGATTAACCTCATAGGCACAACTGTGAGGAACTCAGGAACAGAAATTACAGGGGTATTTAAGAAAAAGTCTGTTTTCATTTTATTAATTTTCTTAGAATACTTTAATTTATTAGTTATATTGGAGATGAAACGTTTTATGACTGTGGAACAGTAGCATGAGCCAACACAGCAGTAAATTGCCCTGCATAGTGGTATTTTTTAAAACTAATGAAGGAATCCTAATCAAATAAAAATGATAAGTGGCCTATATGTTTTTAGTTTTGAATGAATGTATTTTTTGGCCTTGCAAGCATAAAGATGGGTTCAAAGGTACAACATTTTTTTAAGCGTCTGTGGTAACACTCTCACCCCGAGACAGAAGTTTATGGCCCAGTCCAGAAAATTGAGCACGTAGTCTAGGTTAAGATTCCAGTGGAGCACTGAGAGAGTGCTGCACTGTCACAGATGTCGACTTTTGGAAGCAATGTAGAACTGAGGCCCCCTCTGCTCTTGCAGGTAGATGGATAAGGCTTTACGGGAGTATTCGGAAGAAACGCAGAGAAGTTCACAGGCCGGGCCAATGTTTACAGCTCAAACAATGTCATTTAAAAAAACAGATTCTCTGGCCATGATCAAGTTGCAGTTTGCAGCATCTTGCCGTGTGCCAAATTGATCACCAACAGCGACTGTACTTCAAAAGTACATCATTGGCTGCAAAGTGCTTTGAGGCATCCTGAGGCTGTGAAAGGAGTTATATAAATGTTATTTCTTTCTTTTCATAGTGGCAAGATTTTTTTGGGACACCCACACAGCAGCATGGGGTGGTGACTCACATCACTGTGTCGAAATATTGAGCGAATGCCTGTGTTTCCTGAGAACAGACAGGGAAAGCTGGACATAAAGCACCTTCAGGCTAGCAGGCAGCTTGAGTGCAAGTCCTCTCAACCACTGTGGGGCCTAGAAACTAAAACAATAAGGGGAAACAAGAAATGGAGAAAAGGTGGGATCCATGTCCTTGCGATTAAATATGGTTCCTGGTGAAGAACATTTAAGTTAATCTTTGAGCTGAATTCAAAATGAGCTTGAAAACAATTAGCAGACATTGCAAAGAAGGTGTTGGAGGGCTGGGCAGATGTAAGAAATGGTAGGTGTGGTAAAAGGAAAAGGCAACCCAACATGGAGACGTCAAACCGAGTCTGTGGGTACACCTCCACCCCAACCCCCTGTTTCATAACTAATAAAGTGGGCATTTTGCTGCGGGAGGTGGGTACAAAGAGGGATCCTCATTCTAGGGCACCTCAGATAAAGCAGCCAAGCTTAATATCAGCAACAGTAGTGGGAACCGGACTGGAGGGAGATATTCAGTGGGGTTCCCCAGGGATCAGTACTAGGACCAATGCTTTTCTAGATCAATGTTAATGGTCTAAATTTGGACGTGCAAAGCACAATTTCAAAATTTGCAGTTGGCACAAAACTTGAAAGGATTGTGAACTGTGAGGAGTGAAAGGCTTCAAAAGGACAGAGGCAGGCCGGCAGACAGCCTTTCTCCTGCCAAGGAGATGTTGTCCAGGTCTCACCACCGTAGAGGAGTGTGCTCAGGATGCAGGCTTAGTAGATTCAGTCAGGTTACCGTTGTTCCACACTCTCTTACTCAGCTTTTGCAATACGTGTGTTGATTCCTGCAGCAAGTGACAGACTGCTGGTGATTGTGGGGCCTAGATATGTGAAGCAATCAACAAGCTCTAGGGTCATATTGTCAATGCTGATGGAGGGTCATATAACAACATCCTGGACCATGAGATTTGTCTTCCTCATGCTGATGGTCCCAAACCCTTTCTGGGCATGAGAAAGTCTGTCAGAGGGTTGTAATGTTGTGCCATCGTAGCTGACCTTACCCATCATGATGTCATGGAAAGACCCCACTGAACAGCCAATTTTCACCAGCAGCTTAAATAGGCCACCTCTGCTCATATAGTCGAATGCTTTGGCGAGACTGATGAAGGCAATTTATAGCCATCTCCTTTGTTCACAGAATTGCAGCAGCTGTTGCCTGAGAAGATCGTGTCAATTGTAGATCTTTGAGTTCTGAAACCATATTGGGATTCAGGGTAGTAGTGTTCATCCAGGATCTATCGTCTGACATAATAAACCTGGGTTAGTACTTTTCCTGCAATGTTTAACAGGGAGATGCCTTGATAGTTGTTGCAGTTGGTGCAGGTCACCTTGTTCTTGAACAGGGTCATAATCTTTGCAACATGCATATCCTGAGGCACTGTCCCCTCCCTCCAGTAGAGACAGGGAAGTTTGTGCAGATTCTGCAGGAAAGCCAGTTTCTCGTGCTTGATGAGTTTAGGCTCTGCTGTGACAGACAGGCTTTCTAGGGTGTCTAGAGCTCCCTTGGTGACTATATTCTCCTTAGAATACAACTCAAGATAGTGTTCCACCCATCTCTCCTGCTGTTTATTGCAGTCGGTGATAAGCTCCCCTGTCTTTATTTTCAATGTAACAGTTTCCTTTGCTGATGGACCTGTTGCCTTTCTGATTTTTTTAAATAAAGTTCATTAAAACAGGAAACACTGTAATGGAACACAGAAGGAAATTGGTGTTAGACTAGTTCACCTAAATAAGTACCTCTCTGACCTGGTTCACCGTCCATTTACCAATGCACAAGGCTGCAGTACATCCCTGTGGTGCCAGGAGTGCAGAGAGATACTCGCTTTCCTAAATGACATTAAGGAGACATGCACATCAATTATTGGATTCAATGTCTGAATACCCAAATTTCAGGGTCTGTAAAGTAGAAGTCAGGTCACAGATTGGTACTCCCAGTGCAGAGCATTGCCACTGACAGCACAAACTTGGAATTCAGCCAAGCACTCCCTGCAATTCTCCATCCATTAACTTTAATGATCCAAGCACCCATTCCCTACTCAATCTTTCTGTGCCTCTAAGCCTTGGCTCCAGCACAAATAGACACAGCAGAAAGATGCATTTATACTTCAGCATTGGTTTCAGAACAGCAGTGCTCCACTGAGCTCCAGGTCTCACTCTCCCCAGCTAACATCCTCCCATATGGCATCATATGGTATTTATTAGAGATACCAGCACAAAGTGAAGTAGGTAAAAAAAAATGAACCAACTCTGATGTCACAAGATCATTAAATGTATCAGAGTCATGAATTTACTGCTGGCTACAAATTTAAAATGTAATAATCAATGTAGAGAAAAAGTGAAAAGAAGCTGCATTCATACAGTTCTTCATCATGTCTTTGTGATGTCCTAAATGTTTCATAACCAATGATTTACATTCTGAGATGCAATCACAGTTTTATTTCAACAAACACGGCTGTCAATTTGTGCACAGTTAGGTCCCATAAACAGAAAAAGAATGATCAGAGAGTCAGACTGATGATTAAGGGGGGAGGAGTGTTGGCCCAGGCACCTTGCTTTTCTTAAATGGTGTTAGGAGATGTTTACCATGCACCTGAGTAGGCAGGCGGGCCTTGGTTTAAAGTTTCATCTGAAAGACAGCACTTCCGACAGTGTAGCATAGCTCAGTACAGCCTGGATTTTACGCTGAAGTCCACATTAAGGTTTTAAACCTGTAACTATGTGAATCAGATACTAAAGTGTCATTCTTAAGCCAATCACAAAGCTGCCATCCTTTGTCCTGAAATGTCTCTTGAGGCTCTTTTGCATCATGGAAGTGTCGTCAACAGCAAAACAAAAACAGAATTACCTGGAAAAACTCAGCAGGTCTGGCAGCATCGGCGGAGAAGAAAAGAGTTGACGTTTCGAGTCCTCATGACCCTTCGACAGAACTTGATTTCGAGTCCAAGAAAGAGTTGAAATATAAGCTGGTTTAAGGTGTGTGTGTGGGGGGGGGAGGAGAGAGAGAGAGAGACAGAGGTGCTTGTGTAGACAAACAAGCAGTGATAGAAGCAGATCATCAAAAGATGTCAGTGACAATGGTGCAAAAGAACACATAGGTGTTAAAGTTAAAGTTGGTGATATTATCTAAACGAATGTGCTAATTAAGAATAGATGGTAGGGCACTCAAGGTACAGCTCTAGTGGGGGTGGGGGGAGCATAAAAGATTTTAAAATATTTAAAAATAATGGAAATAGGTGGGAAAAGAAAAATCTATAAAATTTATAGGGAAAAAAAAGGGGGAAAAAAGGGGGAAACAGAAAGGGGGTGGGGATGGGGGAGGGAGCTCACGACCTAAAGTTATTGAATTCAATATTCAGACCGGAAGGCTGTGTAGTCAACAGCAGATGCTTGCCATCAACACCATATTCTAATATAAAGATCAAAATCTCCAGAGAGCAGGCAGTAGTAGAGTCCTTGGAGAGTCGGTAGCACCTTACCTGGAATGTTACACCTTATTTGCATGCTGCAGATGTCACACATACTATACTGTTTAATGCTAATTTTTTTACGATGTTTAAAAATACTCAAAGGTGCTCATTTTCAATGGATAGAACAGTCCTTCAAGGTCAGAAAACACTAGTGCCACAATGCCTGCAAGTTCTCAATTGACCTTCATGCATATAGCCAGATTTCTGATTGTTAATCTGAAAAACAATTAACTTTAGAATGAATCCACCTAAACACAAGAATGCAAGAAACTGGAGCAGGAGTAGACCATGTGGCCTGTCAAGCCTGCTCCATCATTCAATATGATCACATTTGACCCTGGGTTTCAACTCCACTTTCCTGCCTGTTCCTCTGTCCATTAATTCCCTGAGGGACCAAAAATCTGTCTATCCCAGCCTTAAATGTATACAATGCAGAAACATCCACAACCCTCTGGGACAGAGAATTCCAAAGGTTCACAACCCTTTGAGTGAAGTGAATTCCCCACTTCTCAGTTCTAAATGATCAGCCCCTTATCCTGAGACTATGCCCCTGCATTTTAGACTCCCCTATCGGCAGAAACAAAGGGACATTCAAGATGACAAATTTCAGAAGCTAACATCTTAGGGTCAGCTTCGCTAATCATTTCCCTGGTCTAGCAGACCTCATTTTGCCTATTCTCATGCGCATACCATTATTGTTTCAATATTTAAAAAGCAGTGTGACCCATGGATTAGGACATTGGCCTCTTGTCAAATGCACTGGATAGAATGATTAAGCACTCCACATGCACTCCCTTCTCTTTACAGAATGTAGACTGAAAACTAGACTTATAAGATGAGACGTGATTACAAAGGAACAAACTGGTTTATTTTTCGTAGAATACATAAATGGACAGAATGCAGTTTCTGCAAACTCTGGGCAGGGCCAATACCAAGTGTATTTCCACACAACATGGTACTGAATTCAAGTCCATTGAGAAAGGCATCTTGATGCTGTTGTAAAGGTTCATGACCAGTGCCAAGAAATCAGAGCCAAAGAAAACAGGATGTGGAATTGCTGAAATAGAATGATTCAATATACACCAAAGCACACTGCCTTGCCCTTGTACAGGACCCTGTTAGGCTGCATTTGGAAAATGAAGTTTTGGTTCCCTCACAGGGCAAGGTGAGGAACTTTGGATAAATTCCAAAGGAGAGCCACCAGTTTAAAATACCATTTTAAAACACCTTAGTTATTCAGAAATGCTTAAAAACTGGGGCCAGTCTGTACACTTTAGAAATTCATAGATTTGAGATTTATTTGATAGAGATATGCAAAATTATTAAAGAGATTGCTTATTGTCTTGAGAGGTTCTTTCAACCATTATATGTTGGGGGGAAGACCAGAGGTCATGTGTACATGCCACTAAAGAGCTGAGCTAAGTTAGATATTAGATGATTCTTCTATTCCCAGAGATGGCAGAGCCTGAAATTTATGTGCTTTCTTGTCTGCAAATTTCCCTCACCAAAGAGCTATTCTGACTGATTTTAGACTGTGTTTGCTTAAATAGCAATTAGACTCTAGCCTTCAATGGGCACACATCTATCTATGGATCATAATAATGCCTCGTAGAAACAAAAATATATCATCAAATATACTCTGAGCAATGCCACAGGAAAACTTCCAATATTAAATATAAAAGTGCCCCAGAATCTGTGAAAAAAAATTAATTAACACCCTTTGCTTTTCTTTTGGATTTAAGTCTCATGGAAATTTTTTTTTTTAATAAAGGAAATTAGGTATTTTCCTTTTGTTCTGAACAAGATCTGAGGGATTTTTAATCAGTGCACTAAAAGTAAAATGGCTACCAGAGGTCAAGGGCTAGATTTTCCCATGGGATGCACAACCTCAGCGTTGGGACCAAGCACTTGCGAGTGAGGGGACTGGCACAGGGATATTCCCAAAGGCAGCCTCCTAATTGGCCACCTCTGAGCTCAGCATTGGCAGGTAGGCAGGCTTCCAATGCTGCTGGCCTCAACATAAAGGCACCCTCAGGGACCGATGTTTAAAATAGCATCTCAGAGGGGTCAAGCAGGCAGCCATCTTAGATTTAAGGGCAACCTATTGGGCTGGCTCATGGAGCCAACCTTCCCTGACCAAGACGCCCCCTTTGGACTGTGGAGCCTCTGGCTCCGATGGCCTCGCTCCCCAGACTTTTGCAGGGAAGACACCTCCATGGAGCTGGTAGCATCTCGACATGATCAGCTATCAACATGGCCCATGATCGGAGCCTTTAACATGGTAATTGGCTGCCCACCTTCATTCAGCACCCCTGCCCGTCACTGGGAAACTTCCCTGGCAGCTTGAATACATTGGGGAGCTGGCACAATGTTGTTATTCTCCTCCCCCACCCCCAGCCCCCAGCTCCCTACAATTCCGTTCCCACCATCATGGGTCTGGGAAAGTTCTGCCCATTTCTGGTATTCACACCATAAAGAATGCAGCTTCCAGCTACACCTGTGCATTACCGCTGCGCCTCTATCCTTTAATTCGTTTTTTTTAAGGAAAATATGGGATAGTAATTAGGATGAACATAGGCAAGACAATGTGTGAATCAAGATTCTGCCCATCGGAAATTTTCCCGACAGCAGAATAACACCTGGAAGGAACTGCCATGATGCACTGGGTCAACATCTACATCTGTTAGCCGGACAGAGGTCACGAGTTTCCAACACCTGCTTCCAACAACAGAAAAACACCATCGAAGTCACTGGGGGGAATGATCTAATTAAGGTGGCCACACTGCAGATTCTGCATCCTCGAGGGGCCATGTGTCTGTTGTCTTTAAATCCAGCTCTGAGCTGTCATAAACCAGCAACAGTACATCGTAACTGAAGTCAGGAACGTATGTGAGTGGAAAAGGCAACATCTGCCCAGAGCCACTGTACAAATATTGTTACTCTGTGGTCTATTTCTCATACCTCTCAGTCTCTCCGTTCACCAAAACAAAACACTGCCTGGTCACTGCAATCTGTTCAACACATTCACCCCCTTCACTGTTCAATCTAATCTCATCTTCCGAGTTTGAATGCACATCACTTGGTTACACAGTATTTATTTGATGATGTCAAATAACTTATTGAGATTTAATTTATTTATTCCCCTTAGAACCTTGTAAACGACGACGATTGATGCCTCTCCTGAACTATGATTTTTCCCACAGTTTCTTTATTCTTTTCTCACAACTCAGGTACCTGACCTCTGTTCAGAAATTAATTGTCTTCCTCGAGCTGTACTCTCTCCAAAAGCAGGATGATTGTCCCACGACAGTTGCTGTCATCCTTCCACATGAAGAGAAAAATAAATGTGAGTTTTGAGTAATTTAATTGCCATTCAACCTGATTCCAGGATGCTCAGCTGGCAAGAAAAATGGCAACATTTCTTGATGTGGTTATGCATTGCAGATTTGTTTTTCTTGTACGTGAATTAGAGAGTATCTACCAACATTGAACATTGCAGTCCTCTTAACCAATAATCCTTAAGCAGTCACATAAACCAGCATGTTAGTTGAAATAGGCACCTTGCTTTGATGTTATTATCATCTAGTTTTAACAATTTTGCTCTCTATTGGTATTAGCTTTGTTTCTCAGAGAGGTCAAAAGAGGCTAATCCCCTGTTAGCTAAGATGCTTAATTGTAATCATTTTTGTTCTGTTATCACTGATTCAAAACCGTGCTGAACAGAGGGCAGCAACAGAGTGCTGACAGCAAGTGTCAGTGTTCCCAGCTGCTTGTATAATCTTTACTTTTGATCATAGAACGATACAACACAGAAGGAAGCCATTCAACCCATCATGCCTGTGCCAGCCCTTTAGAAGAACTGTCCAATTAGTCCCATTCCCTTGTCTTTTCCCCAGAGCTCTGCAAATCTTTCCGATTCCCTTTTCTGAAACCAATTATTGTATCATCTTTCAGGCAGTGCATTCCAGATCTTAACAACTAGCTGCAGTAAAAGAATTCTTGCCCTGAATCTTTTGTCAATTCCCTTAAATGTATATCAAATCTACTGCATCAAAATCTGTCACAATTTTGAACATCTCTATTAAATCTTCCATGAATCTCCTCTGCTTTAAGGGGTCAGCTTCTCTAGTATCTCCATAGAGCCAAAGTACCACATCCCTAATTCCATCTCGGTAAACTTCCTCTCTAAAGCATCCTTCCTAAAGTGTGGTGCCCAGAATTGAACACAATGCTCCTGGTGGGACTTAGCCAGCAATTTATAAAGGTTCCTTACTTTTGTACTTCATGGGACTAAATTGATAGCCCCTGAAGATGAGTGTAAGGATCACGGTGAGTGCCCGTTGTTTCCAGTGCAGGCAGCAGAACAGCATGACTGCTGCATGCAGCCAACATTAACTGTAAAAATCAGCACACCCCTATCACTCACCTACCAACAATCTCTATCAGGGGTCCTACCTAACGTTCATAGCTTCACCTCAACCTCGTAAATTTAGCAACTGCCGTTAGCCTCACACCCACATCTCGCAGCTTGCACCCTTGCCAGCTATGCAACCATGAGTGACAGATCACTCTAACAGATTGTACCACTCTCACAGACACACTTGCCTCTCTCTTGCAGGACAAGGTTGTGTACAGCACAAGGCAGTAGCAGCAAACTGGAGGGGGACAGGTGTGCCTGCATGTCTTAATCCCCATGAAAGAGATTGTGCTGGTCATTATTGGAATGGCAAAGGCTGAGGCCGTGGCCAGAGGTGGGGCTGGAAACCATTACAGATAATGGTATTCACATACCTAATCCTCCTCCTCACATCCACTTCCTCCTCACCCTATAATCACTGCTGACCAGAGGCATGCGCCTCTTATTTTCTTCACCAAACTCCACCCCCTCACCACAACCTTCCCAATGCAACCTGACCAGGAAGTGGTGGAAAATCAGGAAGACTGTGATGATGAAGAAACACCATCACTTAATTTCACACTCGCAGCCATCAGCTCAGATACTGACACTTCATGTACCTTAGAGGATTGCATAGGGGTGGGATCTCTACATGGTGAGACACTGGGCATGAGGGACATGCAGCCAGGGCAAGTATTCTCCAGATGCCTGTTCGCTGAATGGGAGGTTGCACAGGAGTTCTCCTGCATAGGGCTCATTGGAGGACCTCAATGAGGCAAACTACAGAAGAAGGGAAAGGTGTACATAATGAAATGCTTGGCACTTTGGGAAGTCTGCAAGGAAGCCTGTGGTCAATGTCAAGAAATATGGACTTCAGCACCAACTTGGCACAGGGCTTTGTGCAAAGCTTGGAGCCCATCCAATTCAACACGGAACTGCTGGCCAACTCCATGAGCATCTTCTGGACCCAAACATGCAATGACCGACATCTTAGCCTCCACTGTAGCACAAATAGCTCCCACGAAAAGTCTGAGTGCCACAGTGCAAGGTCAGACTGCTGTCAAGCAAACTCAGATTGCTGATATGATAGCTGTGGATACCAGTGTTCAGGAGGATTTGCAGAGTATCACACCAGGCAAGCAACTTATCCTTCAGTTCAGCCCTAGCTGCCCACTCAGATGGACATAAAAGATCCGATTACATTATTTCAAAGAAGAGCAGGGGCATTCTTCCCGATATAAAAACAAAAAAACTGCGGATGCTGGAAATCCAAAACAAAAACAGAATTACCTGGAAAAACTCAGCAGATCTGGCAGCATCGGCGGAGAAGAAAAGAGTTGACGTTTCGAGTCCTCATGACCCTTTGACAGAAATTGAGTTCGAGTCCAAGAAAGAGTTGAAATATAAGCTGGTTTAAGGTGTGTGTGTGGGGGGCGGAGAGAGAGAGAGAGAGAGAGGTGGAGTGGGGGTGTGGTTGTAGGGACAAACAAGCAGTGATAGAAGCAGATCATCAAAAGATGTCAACAACAATAGAACAAAAGAACACATAGGTGTTAAAGTTGGTGATATTATCTAAACGAATGTGCTAATTAAGAATGGATGGTAGGGCACTCAAGGTATAGCTCTAGTGGGGGTGGGGAGAGCATAAAAGAATTAAAAATATTTAAAAATAATGGAAATAGGTGGGAAAAGAAAAATCTATATAATTTATTGGAAAAAAAAAGGAAGGGGGAAACAGAAAGGGGGTGGGGATGGGGGAGGGAGCTCACAACCTAAAGTTGTTGAACTCAATATTCAGACCGGAAGGCTGTAAGGTGCCTAGTCGGAAGATGAGGTGCTGTTCCTCCAGTTTGCGTTGGGCTTCACTGGAACAATGCAGTAAGCCAAGGACAGACATGTGGGCAAGAGAGCAGGGTGGAGTGTTAAAATGACAAGCGACAGGGAGGTTTGGGTCATTCTTGCGGGCAGACCGCAGGTGTTCTGCAAAGCGGTCACCCAGTTTACGTTTGGTCTCTCCAATGTAGAGGAGACCACACTGGGAGCAACGAATGCAGTAGACTAAGTTGGGGGAAATGCAAGTGAAATGCTGCTTCACTTGAAAGGAGTGTTTGGGCCCTTGGACGGTGAGGAGAGAGGAAGTGAAGGGGCAGGTGTTGCATCTTTTGAGTGGGCATGGGGTGGTGCCATAGGAGGGGGTTGAGGAGTAGGGGGTGATGGAGGAGTGGACCTCCTCAACCCCCTCCTATAGCACCACCCCTTGCCCACGCAAAAGATGCAACACCTGCCCCTTCACTTCCTCTCTCCTCACCGTCCAAGGGCCCAAACATTCCTTTCAAGTGAAGCAGCATTTCACTTGCATTTCCCCCAACTTAGTCTACTGCATTCGTTGCTCCCAATGTGGTCTCCTCTACATTGGAGAGACCAAACGTAAACTGGGCGACCGTTTTGCAGAACACCTGCAGTCTGTCCGCAAGAATGATCCAAACCTCCCTGTCGCTTGCCATTTTAACACTGCACCCTGCTCTCTTGCCCACATGTCTGTCCTTGACTTGCTGCATTGTTCCAGTGAAGCACAACGCAAACTGGAGGAACAGCACCTCATCTTCCGACTAGGCACCTTACAGCCTTCCGGACTGAATATTGAATTCAATAACTTTAGGTCGTGAGCTCCCTCCCCCATCCCCACCCCCTTTCTGTTTCCCCCTTCCTTTTTTTTTCCAATAAATTATATAGATTTTTCTTTTCCCACCTATTTCCATTATTTTTAAATATTTTTAAATCTTTTATGCTCCCCCCACCCCCACTAGAGCTATACCTTGAGTGCCCTACCATCCATTCTTAATTAGCACATTCGTTTAGATAATATCACCAACTTTAACACCTCTGTGTTCTTTTGTACCATTGTTGTTGACACCTTTTGATGATCTGCTTCTATCACTGTTTGTTTGTCCCTACGACCACACCACCCCCCTCCACTTCTCTTTCTCCCTCTCTCTCTCCGTCCCCCCCACACACCTTAAACCAGTTTATATTTCAACTCTTTCTTGGACTCGAACTCAATTTCTGTCGAAGGGTCATGAGGACTCGAAACGTCAACTCTTTTCTTCTCTGCCGATGCTGCCAGACCTGCTGAGTTTTTCCAGGTAATTCCATTCTTTTGGATATCCTGGTCAATTTTTATCATCCAATTAACATTCCAAAAGCTGTTTACCTGCTCATTATCACATGACTGTTTGTGGGGAGTTCGCTCCGTGCACATGGCTGCCTTATTTCCTACTTTACATCAGTGACTTTGCTTCATTTGCTGGAAAGTAATTTGGAATATCCTGTACTCAGGAAGAGTGCTATATAAATGCAAGTCTTTCTTTCTTCCTGTGTTAACTTGCAACGGCCCCATGCCTTCCCATTCCACCAGTCCATGTTTTCCTGAAGTCTGTCAGTTCCTTCCTCGCTCTTAACTTCAATTCCTAATTTTCTGTCATCTGCAAATTTTGAAACTATGCCCTGCGTACCCATGTCCAGACCAGTCATATATATCAAGAAGAACAGTGCTCCAAATAAAGATGCTTGGGACACCATTGTGGATTTCCGTAGTCTAAAAAACAGCCATTCACCACTACTGTCTGCTTTCTGTATCTTAGCCAATTTTGTGTACACACATCCACCTCCCTTTATTTCTATGTGCTTCAATTTTGTCAACAAGTCTATGAAGGTACTTTATCAAACATCCATATATCAATAATACTACCTTCATCAACTTTCTTCATTATTCCCTCAAAGAACTCAATCAAGTTTTGGAAAATATTAAGCCCAAATTTCCATTCTGCAGGATCTGGTCTCTTATGTTTTTTCCCTTGGAACAGACAAATTCAGCCCATATAAAGAGTATTACTCCTTTAATTGGAATATATAAATGAGCACAATGTAAAATGTGGGCATATCACCAATGCTGCATTTACATTAGAATGATGTTTTGGATGAAGTCCTGTCATCAATGGTGGTGTCTCCATGTAAATAAGGACTCTCGCTGCCATTTTGCTTTCACATTGCTGACCTCTAGTTAGTTTTCACCAAACATCAGGCAAAGTCCACATCCAGGAATTGAGAGTCACGGTTACAACTTTTAAATATCCCATGTGCCTTCTTTGTGTGCTGTCGCTCTGAAATCCACCCTTCTGTTTGAATCTGTTTCATACAGTACAAATAGAACATCAATCTCCCACTAGCGTTATCACCTTTTCCCAGCTATAGAAAACTGCAGACCCCTGCATATCTGGCAAGGCAAGCTTTCCCCCTCTTTCACCACAGCCTCCTGTACCCTGGCCAACAGGAGGAAAGGGGAGGAATTTCTTGAATGCTCAAGCATAATGTCCTTCTCTGCAGATGAAATTCAATACTGTCACCAACTATTCAGTAAGGTCATGGGAGGCGTTCCATCCATTCAGACTGGTATTCCCCACAGGGGACGTGTCAACAAAAGCTGAATTTGTTTAGAAAATTCCAAGGCCAGCAATATTCCTAACCCTTCGCCTGTCAGCTGTATTCTAATTCTTCTACACTTCTAATGAGTGTAGTTCTTGTATTCTGTCTGAAGTAGCCATATGCCCTAATTGATTTTTTCTTTCTTTGCTTTGAATAAGAATAATCCGCACTTTATTTTAACAACTTATTTTTATTTTTTAAAGTGCTATTTAAAAACATTCAGCACAGCCACTCACAGCGCTGGCTTCATCTGCCTCTTGGTAGGTTTGATAGGGGACTGTCTTCGGTCTGAAATTTTGCGAAGCTGGAAAGGTTCCACACCTTAAGCCAAAACAGCTTCGGGGCCCCAATTCCAGAAGTCCTACCCCTGACGCTGGCACTGGGGTTGGGGGTGGGGTTGGGAATGGGAGCAGCTTGTAGTTTGTACAGCAATGTTTCGCACAGGGCAGCTGCACATGTAAAAGTGCAGCTGCCTTCAAACAGATAACATTTTCGTAACTGGGAAGACCAAAGCACGACTCAGGGGCTTAAGACCTTTTGCAGAAAAGGTCTAAAGCTGTCGGAGTTAGTTGGAGAGGTCCAGGTACCCCTTTTGAAGAGGTTGGGTGCCCTTTGGGATTGTTAAGCGTAGACATGAATGTGCATAAAAAACGGATAAGCTCAGTGGAACTGTCAAGCTGCAAAGTCATTTAAATGCCCAAGCCCTTAAAATTTTAGAAAAGACCAGCCTGCTGTGGCTGCTTGCAATTTCATTAGCTGTCAGTTAATATAAGCCTGAGCCCTATCATTGATTCCATAACATCTCATTATCACAGTGGAGGCCTGTAAGTTCACAGTTTGACAGCTCCAAGTGGTTAGAAAGTCTTTGATGTGGGGCAATGAATACAAATGTTTATTTTGATAAGGGCTGAAGTACTTAAAGGTAATGTTTCCTCTTATAGGGGATTAAGTTCTTAAAAGAATTTAATGTATTGAATAGATTTTTATCAATGACAGTGTTTCTTTTTTAAACAGTGAGGTTCACAATAAACACTTAGAGCTTTATTTTATTTCATCTCACCATGGCTCTTGAGGTCTGCCCTCGGTGGATACTGTGTGAGTTGGCATGGAGAGTGTAAGGGCAAAGGGCAGTGGTTTCCTTGTTTTTATTGTAACACGAGCGAAGTCTCAGAGTACCGAGTGGAACTTTTAAACCCCTGTGGCTGCCTCTGCACTGTTTCTGGGGGTAATGGCCCAACTATTGTTAACACCCACCGCACACCCCTGCCACCCCAGAACCAAAATCTGAATTTCCAGGGCACTTTCTCACAAGTCGGGTTTGCAAAAATTTGGGGGCAAAAATTCAGCCCGTTGTCTCGCCCCATTCCCCCTAAACAAATAGGGTGACAGCGAAACAGAAATGGCAAGTGAAAAGTCTGAACACTAACTTCCCAACAGCTCCACCTGAGTCACTGTTGTAGAGACGGCCTTGAAATAGGTGGTCTGTGCTCCTGCCAAAAACATACTCTCATTCATATATTCAAATCAGGACACTACGGTAGAACCCTGCTACATTTCCTGGTCCTGGGATTAGGCTACATGACCCCAGTGGAATTGAACATAGAATTGTCAAACCTGTCCCGTGTAAAGGGTTCAAGAACATGATAAAGGTAAGTTTTATTAAATGATAAAAACATAAGAAATAGGAGCAGGAGTAGGACCAAATGGCCCATCAGCCCTGCTCCACTATTCAATATGATTTACCTGATCTTCAGGTTTTCACCCCTTCCCATATCCCACGATTCTCTGACAGACCAGAAGTCTGTCGATCTCAGCCTTGAACATATTCAGCAATAGGGCATCCACACCACTCTGGGGTAGAGAATTCCAAAGATTCACAACCCTTTGAATGAAGAAATTCATCCTCATCTCAGTCCTAAGTGATTTCCCTCTCATCCTGAGACTGTGCCCCTCTGTTCTAGGTTCCACCCCCCCTCCGCCCCACCCCCACCAGGGGAAACAACCTCTCAGTGTCTAACCTGTCAATCCACTTCAGGATTGCGTATGTTTCAATGAGATCACCTCTCAATCTTGTAAACTCCAGAGAATATAGATCCAATTTACTCAGCCTCTCATCATAGGACAACCCTCTATTCCCAGGGTCCAATCTCGTGAACCTTCATTGTACAGCCTCCAATGCAAGTGTATCCTTCCTTAAATACTGAGACCAAAACTGCACACAGTAGTTAAATGTCACCAAAGCCCTGTCAATTGTAACAAGGCAACATGCCATTTGCTTGCTGTACCTGCATATTACCCTTTGTGTTCCCTGTATGAGTATAGCCAAGTTTCTCTGGGCATCACATTTACAAGTTTCACATCTAATAAAAAATATTCTGCTTTTCCATTGTGAATATGGAAAAGTGAATAGCTCACACTTCCCCACATTATAATCCATCTGCCAACTTGCTGCCCACTCACTTAACCCATCTCTATTTCTTTACAGCCTCTCTGTTCCTCCTCACAGCTTCCATTCCCACCTACCTTTGTATCATCAGATACATTATTACTCTCGGTCTCTTCATCCAAGTCATTGATATGGGTTGTCAGGTCCCAAGAAAACCATCTATCCCATCCCCTACTAATACATCCGCACTCTCCCACCTGAATCTCACCTGCCACCCACCCATTCCACCCCCCACCACCTGGAGGGTGTTCCTGTGGCTCACTACCAAGGAGGAGGAGTCAAATTTCCTGTCTCCACACCTGCTCCCCCTCCCCATTCTTCACAGGGTGGGGGGATGGGGGTGCGCTGAGGGCAGCTGGTGGTGACACTGCCGGTATGGGTTCCCCCAGGGTCACAAATGGCCAAAACAGTGGCCAGCACTCTGTGAGGCTGCCAGGTAAAATGCCAGCTGCAGCAGGACACTTAAGTGGCTCAGCTGGGCTCCGGGTGGCTGGATACCAGCTTTCCCATCATTGGCAAGGTGGCATGGCAAAGGGAAAGCAATGGACATACCACCTGCTGCCTCCCTGTGCCATATTTTGGCAAACCCACAAGCACCCTCCTCTTCTCCCCCAACATCCCCAACCCCTCTACCTAACTGGTCAGGTAAAGCTCTGGCCTCCATCTTTGTGGAGTGAGCCAATCTGAACTGGGCCAGCAGCAAGGGTATGACGGTTACCTCTGTACACACCTGGCCTAGCTTCAGGAGGATTAACCATAGACCCCTCTCCTGGAGCAGAATTTTACATTCCCCCACCGGTGGCTCTGTAGGCAGGTGGCGAGTGTAAAATCCCTCTGATGACCTTCCCGACGGGTTCTGCCACAATCTTACACTAGGACGGGTGGGGCCTAGGCTGGCTTGCCCACTCTTGCTCCAGTTGGGGCCCTTAAGTGGCCAATTATTGACCACTTAATGGCCATTTTCCATCCAGTCTCAATTTGCAGACTGGTGGGAGGTGTTCAGCGGCAGAGGGGAAGCCTGAAAATTATCCCTGTTCAGGCCTCAGGCTGGAAGTGTGGAGGGGAGCTGCCTCCATCAGCAGCCTCCTTTTAACAACCAAAATGTCTGACCCCTGCGTGGTTTCCCTCACCTCACACCCCGAGGCCTCTACCCAACAGCCCAACTCCCCTCTGTCTACCTCCCCAGACCTCACCTCCCGTCCCAGCCTGGGACCACCAAGACTTACCTGGACTGCTGGGACTTAGGCTCAGGGATTTCTCCCAATCCCAGGCCTGTCCATTGCAGCTTCTGGCGCTGCAGGGACTAGAGAGAGCTGCCAGCCAATCACAGCATTAAATGGCTGTGGGCCAGGCAATATTGGCGAGGATATGTTCTCCATTGACTCTTCAGATGGCAGGAAGGGAAACCCCACCATCTGAGAAATTCTGTCCCTGATCAATATGCAAACAACACCTGCTACAAAAATTATGGATCCCTGAAGCAGGATCAGCTGCGATTCTACCCAAAGCCAAATAGCCAGCTACCTCGCACAGCTACACATGCTTATTGACCTATAGAGGAACTGGTCGCTGGGAAAATGTACAGGTCAGCAAGTTCAGGAGAGGAGGAACAGATGGCTCACAAGAGAGAACATATTTTACAGATCAACAGCCCAAGAGACTGCTTGGAATGTAACTGCCTGGTTCTAAAATTACACTTTACACTGAGAGCATTGGTGGTGCAATCAAAATATTAATTTGCCCTCCATCTACAAAAACACACAATTTACATTAGGTGTTAAAAGCAGAGCATTTTTTCACACACCTGCCTCTCATTATTTTGATTTTAATTGAAAGGATGAAGCCTGTCCATCTTACTCCTGAAGTGCAACTATATCTGTTTTCCCCAGATACACAAAAGCAGTGTAATTGTCTGGGAATGGGAACACAGTTAAATTTGGACAAAAGTACCTGCAGAGTTTAGACACAGCTGTTACTATAAATGTCAATAAAAATGAACACGTTGGAATGAGGAATCATTTCTGTTGAGCAACGTTTGAATAAACTCCCATCAGTTGGTAAATAGCACTGAGTCTCCGGCTATGAAGTGAGAAAAGCAGCCAGGGAACTGATCCCAAAGATGATTGCTTTCATTCAGTGCCCACTGGTTAGAATGAAGTATGCACTCCTAGAAGGAGTAGTTGAGGTCAATAGCAAAGATGCATTTCAGGGTAAGTTAGTTAAACATGCGAAGGAGAACGGAATTGAAGGATATATTGATGGGGTTGGATGATAAAGAATGGGAGGAGGTATATATGGAACATAAACACCAGCATGGACCAGTTGGGTCCAAATGGCCAGTTTCTGTGCTGTAAATACGTTGTCACTATGTAACTGAATGGATGGATAGATAGACTGGACAGATGGACAGATGGGATATTTTATATTGATATTGATATCTGCTGAGCTCATGACCTAATGAAGGTGCTTTCCATCAGGATCAAAGAAGGGAACGTTGTCAATGAGCTATCCCCATGGACCTCTTAACACTGACTCAATCATGTAGCAATGGTGGTAGGATTTGTTGCTTTGGAGAATTAACATTACGTGTCTCTTTTCTTTTAAAGTATTACCAGCTCACAATGCAGATCACATTTGTCTCATATGTGATATGGAAGATTAGGTGTGTGAGTGTCTGTGGTCAGTGTTGTAACTGGTCCCTTTGTCCTTGCAGTATTCTCATTGGATTAAAAAGGAAAATAGGCACTTTAAAAATGTTAATCCTGTTATAAGGTTGTTTGGTGTCTCACTAAGAGGTTTGGATGCTTGTATGGCTGAACATAAACTGCTTATTGTTAATGCACAACTATATACATATCTCCCAGGTATAGTCCTAACTAGGTGCTATTTTCATGTCAACTTCTCTCAGACTCTCTCTGCACACAATCTCCTATCATGTGACATTCTACATCATACTGTGTGCAGTACTGTTTCCCTAGTATCAAGGAACTATCATATTTTTCCTAATATTATTGTGGGATATTTTAAAGCAGGCTTTGTGTCTGTGTGTGTGTGTGTGTGTGTGTGTGTGCGCGCGCGTGTGTGTATGGTTCTGTGTGTGTGGCTAACTTAACTAAACTAGAGATGGTTACTGTACTAGGTTTAAATTATCAAAGAAGTAAGGTGCAAAACAAGCATTTGAAATGGAATTGGAGCTGGCCTGAGGTCAGCAGATACGGTATGAATGAAATTTGCATTTTTAGATAAGTGGAGAAGTACTTGATTTTCAAAGTGACATGGAAACTGTTTACAACTGGCTAGATAAATAAGGCAAGCTTATTATGTTGATTTTTCCCAAAAGTGCTGGTCACAATGAGGACATGAAAGATTTTTTTTATATTCTGGGAAAAGTAACTCCTAAAGCAATTGGAAGCAATAGGATTTACAAATCAAAAGGGATAAAATATATTTAAAGAAGGATGGAAGGCTGTTTGTAGTGTGGCCATGTGAGATCTTGAAAGATGACTGTGTGAAACACACTTAGGGAAAAGCCTCTAGCCACCCTGAAGAAGTTTACTGTTGCAGTAACTAATGTTGTGTTAAAAGCCTTTGGAAGTCCGTTGTCCAGTGGGGACTTGTGGTAATATTGCTGGATGACTTTGTAAATTGGGAATTTATTCGGACTGTTGTCTTAAAGGGGGTGTGGAGTTGGGAGTCTGCTTAAGTAGAAATTTGGGGAACTGTTATAACTGTGTAACTGCAATCTTGTGCGTGATTAAGTTTGTTGTTCTCTTGTTAATAAATGTTTTAATTTAATCTTTAAAATCTCTAAAGGCGGTAGTGGGCTCATTATTCCTGATGTCAGTGCATAAGCCTTACTGTAGTAAATACAAATTGCAAAATCATTGTGATAGTGTGACCAAGTTTCCCTTGTGAATTTGGTCAGCATTGTAAATACCACTTGCCATATCAAAACACCCAGTCCCACTTTAACCCTTACTAATCTGAAAGCCTTATGCCACAAGCCCCCCACTTCTTCTGGTTTCCCTTAAAAAAATTTACATTATTTTACATGATTGTAATTGCAGTTCAGATTAAAACATTTGACACACAGCACAAATTTACAATGCTGTCAGAGAAAGATATGTTCACAGTGACTCAGTGCTGTGTGCTGTATACTAAGCAACAGCCTTCAGGGTCAAAACCGCAACTGTTTATAGAACTCAGTCAAACAACTAAAAAAAGAATGCAGTGAAGAAAGGGGCCAGTGATCTAATTCTCCATATAGTTATTTCAACTTCATCTTATCGCCCTGTGTGACAAAGGTGAGTTTGAGTCTCATGCTGGACTCTTGCCATTCAAACGGTTCAGTTGCCTCTTTGCACAGGGCTTTGCTGGAACAATAAATAAAATGAACCATCTGTCAGTATAAGTCTAACAATCTCTTTAATGTTATTCATTGAAAAAAAGTCTTAATTTTCCACCCTCCTGTCCTGCAAGCAGCAGCTCATACAGAGGTACAGTACAGCATATAACAACAATCTCCTTCTGATTGCCTTACCCATGTGGCCTTCCTTCACATTTAAACCCCGACTGTGACTGTTGCCAGCCTATTCCACAGTCACAGCTGAGCCCAATGTGCCCCATGTGGGCCTGTACTTTCTATCAGAATCACTTGCTAATGATCAGGAGCAGAATCACTGGTCTGATTGTCCTTTCTTTAATCCAGGCACTGGAAGGCCATGCAATTTACTATGGAGCACACGTGCCAAGGTTGATTCCAGGGCCTAATTCCAGGGCCTTCCTGGCCTCTGCTATCGACTTCCCCACCGAGGGATGCATTGAACCGGGGAGCTTTATCTATCTGCGTATTTATATTTTACTAAAAGGCCACCGTGGAAAAGAAGATTAGCATTGTAATATGCTCCACCAAGCCTCATGTCTTTCCCCATTTGACTTCACTACACAATTAAATATCAATCACAACAAATATGGCCTGGAAAAAAGATATTTCTATAAAGGATGCAAGCAAAAATCAGAGAGTATTTAAAACCACATCACCATCGACCTCTGACAAATGTCAGTGCCATTGGCAGAGTGTCAGGGGTAAGAGGTTCTCCCATCCCGCTAGCAAGGCAATGGGATTTACCAGCTTCAAACTAAATAAAAAGTCCAGCGTGAAGACATTATAAAAGGAGTTATCTCAATGCTGGATGACACAAGTTTTTGGCTCCTTCACATTCTTATAGTCAAGAGCAACTCCACTTCTCAAAGTTTAATGGACATCCTAATTCCTTGTGTTACAGAATTCGATCTTTTGTTGAGGTTCCCATGGTCACTATTAACTCCCACCCAATGGTTGAACAGCTGACCAGGTGGCTCACAAATAAACCTTCCAGCTGTAAATTATTTACTTAATGTAGCCTTTTAATCCAATAGCTGGATTTTGCTGTATGAATGGAAAGTCTTGTCAGATGCTGAGCAAGTTCAGAAATAAGCATGCAGAAGCTGGCAAATGCCACTGGTTCACCCCTTCTTCCCCAGCTAAGATTGGCTTCTTCATGGCAATGGATATTAAAAGTAAAGCCACCCTTGAATGGTGTTTCAGGGAAAATTGAAAAGGTACAGAAATGTATATGGCCTGTCTGTTCTGACATGTAATAAAGATTTTAGCGGGTGAAATTGCACCGGGTTGATTGTTGGAACAGGAGGCCGTGCATCATTTCCTCTTCTGTGCGTTCCCCCACCCGAACCCACTGAATATCAGGGCTGTCCTAGAACAAGCCATTCTGTCGGGCTTGTGCCCCCACCCAAATACAACGTTACCCCAATGGACTGTGATTCAGTCTGGCCATCTCCAGTATGTATTTGGAAACTGGATACAGAACTTCATTGTCTTATTTCTCTTTGCAAGGACTTTGAAAATATTGATTTTGTTCTTTTTTCAGTTTCTTTTCCTTACTCTTTTCAAAACAATGCAAACAGGCCTCATCCTGTCCCCGCTGATGTTTTTCACCTGGCTGGGGAAGGCCTTCACCATGAGGGAAACCCAGCAGCTTTAGCTGCCCAGGCTGGTGTTGGGCAAAGAAGGGGAGAGTGACCTACTTGGGGGCTCCCTGGGCCCATTGCAGGCACCCCTCCCCATCCCCACAAGATCTTCCCCCCTTTAACACTCCCCCTGCAGCCTCCTGAACTTCAGATCTACCTGGCCTCCTTGGTGCGGTGGGACCGCTTGAAGTGCCAGCAGTGGCCACAGCTGCTGGCTGGCACTGCCAGGGCTACAGAGCAATTGGCCACCCGATTGGCTGGCAGCTCTCTGAGGCACGACTTCCTCCGCTACCTGGAGATAGGGGCAGAAATCTTGCCTTAGAGCAATTAACACCGCTCAGCACTAAATTGCTGTAGGGTAGCCATTGGGCCCTGACCTTTATAGCCCGAGGGAGGGGGGGGGGGGGGGGGGGGGGGGGGGTGGGGGAGGCGGGGGGTTGGGGTGGGGGGGGTGGGTGGGGGGGACTCCGGTGCCCTGTGAAATCCAGCCATGTGATTCTACGGGCTGAATGTTACGGCCCCTCCCACCGGTGTGATTCTCCAGTCCCGCCTAAATCAAGGGACGTTTGAAGGGCTCGCTGCATTTTACTGCCCCACCCCCACCATGACATAGAAACATAGAACCTAGGAGCAGGAGTAGGTCATTCAGCCCTTCGGCCCTGCTCCACCATTCAATATGATCATGGCTGATCCTCCATCTCAATGCCATATTCTCCTTGATGCCCCTAATATCCAAAAAATTTATCAATTTCTTTCTTGAAGTTACTCAGTGACCCGGCCTCCACAGCCTTCTGTGGTAGAGAATTCCACAGCTTGACCACCCTCGGAGTGAAGAAATGTTTCCTCATCTCAGCCCTAAAAGGCCTGCCCCACATCCTGAGACTGTGGCCCCTGGCTCTAGACTCCCCAACCAGGGGAATCATCCTCCCTGCATCTAGTCTGTCTATCCCTGTTAGAATTTTATATGGTGCAATCAGATCCGCTCTCATTCTTCTAAACTCTAGTGAATACAGGCCCAGTTGAACCAATCTCTCCTCATATGACAGCCCTGCCCTCCCCGGTATCAGCCTTGTGAACCTTCGCTGCACTCCCTCTAACACTCTAAGGCAAGTATATCCTTTCTTAGGTAGGGAGACCAACACTGCACTCAATACTCCAGGTGTTGTCTCACCGAGGCTGTAAAATTTTGCCCGAAATGTAATATTCTGTTGGTTAAGCCACAGCTATGTTTAATGGGATCTTTAAGCCTTCTAGTTGCTTAAGACCAATTAGAGATAAATAGCTGCTGCTTGGAGAATTCGCAAATGGAACAGTGCTTGTAGATTTCCAGCTCCAGGGCAGAAGAAATCAGTATGTAATTACATCCATTCTTTCAATACTGTTGACAGTGTGAGGTGTGAAGGGAAACAGATTCGACCATTTTTATAAAAAGTGAGAGATCAGCTTTCCTGGTAAAAGGTCATCAACCTAAAATGTTAACTTTTTCTCTCTCCACATTTGCTGCGTGACTTGCTTATCATATGTATAGGTGTAGGCAACATCTTAGCATAGAATGACACAGCACAGAAAGGTGCAATATTCTGGTGGTGAGCTTGGGATGGAAAAGGCATGAAATTAGACAGGATGGTGGTGTACCCAAACTCCTCCCCACTTCCACCCTGGGTCCACCTTCCCAACCTACCACCTAGTGAGGCCCTTAAGTGGCCAACTACTGACACTTAAGGCCTCAATCCACCACTGCTGGTATCAACCCAGCTGCAGGTTGGGCCTGTCACCATTGTCCTGAAAAGTAGGTTGCAGCCACAAATTACTTATAGGCATATTGAATTTTTCAAGGAAGACCTGTGTTTTTTAAAAGTAGTGCTTTTAGAAGACACAGAACAAAAGATAACGTAAAGCAACCACTTTCTGGAAAATTCCTATGTGGATTATACTGACAGACCTGTCTTGGGAGAACATGGAATGTCACACCTGAAAGGTGTCATTTGCTTCTTCAAGCAGAGGCATTTGAAAGTAACCACAGGAGACTCAAAAGACTGAACTTTAATCTCCTGTGGTTACGGAGACAAAAGACTGATTTACATGTCTCATCAGTCACCCCAAAATCCATCTCCTGTTGATTTATATCTCAGAATGTGTAAAATGGTCTGAAATGAAAGAAAAAATGGACTCTGGGCACAAACATACCATCTGCACCCTCCTCAGCCTCCTGGGAATACATAGGGAGAAATGGGTTAAAAAGCTGGCTGAGGACAGTGGGTGAGTGTCAGAAACAAGAACAAGCACCAACCAGTCACCCCAGCAGTTTGCAGGCAAGGTTTTTCTCTCTCTCTCTCTTTCTCTCTCTCTGTTAAGACTCAACAGAAGCCACAAGGAAAAGGAAGTAGGACAGCCTCTTCAGCTACCCTGCAGGACCAAGGATCTCCAACTGATTGAGAATCTGCCAAAGTTAGCTCTACCAGAATATCACCCAACTTAATGGCCACAATGTATCACCATCTACGCCTCACAAGCTTAACTTTCATTTGGACTCTTAACTTCTCATTTCTGACCTGTGTATACGTGTGTTGTGTTTTTATTATTTTTCTTGAGTATTAGTAACTAATATACTTACTCTTTCTCTGATTGAAGAAAGCCTGGTTAAATTTGCTCATTAATAAAAGTAAATACATTTGGGTTGGGGAAAGGTGTCCACAGGAAAGGATTTTTAAATTAAACCATGTTGCGACCAACTGAGGGGTTGAATTAAGAAGAGGAGCCAGCTCATTTCCCCTCACCTGGGAACATAACAAAATTCGGGTCCTGATCCCTGTCATAACAAATTGGGGATCTTGTCCAGGAATTTAACAAATTGCGGGCTTCATCTGAGGACTGGTTGTAACACCATGTGGGCTTCCATGGCAGCTAAAACAATGCAGCCAGCTTGTTGCCTCCTGGGAGGGGTCCTCAGTCAAAGGCATTCAATGCCTCACTGAGGGATTGGACATCGGGAAGGGTAGGCGGCCAGCCTAGAGCCACCCGTCTGTCCTTGCTGCAACCCTCCATTCCCCCCTTCTCCCACGTCACTTACCTGTGGCCCGGGTCACTCCTCGATCCTGGGATTCCTTCCAGTAGCAGCTACAACCTCCCCTGTGACGCTGCTGAGCACAAGAACTGCCAGCATCTGACTGAGCCGGAAACTCTGGCTGGGCGAGACTGCTCCTGGGGCCTGGATTCCAGGGGAAGGACTCCCGCTGGCCTTGTCACTGCCTGATTAGCTTGTGGCTTGGTGGGCTTTCTGGAAAAGAGGCAGTGTGGATGTCCAGCTGGCAGGCAAGACCCCTGACCCCTCAACAAGATTCTGCCCATCATGTCTGTGCTGGCCCTCTAAAGTCCTATTCCCCTCTCCATGTCCTTTCCCCAACCAGGGAATTTTTCTCCTTTAAGAATTTATCAAATTCCATTACAAAAAGTTAATATTGAATCTTTTGCTACATAATTTCAGGCAGGACATTCCAGATCAAAATAACTGGCTGTGCAAAAATAATTTTCCTTACCCCCTGGTTCTTTTGCTAAGACCATAAGTCTGTCTCCTCGGTTTCTCCTTACTTACTCAATCAAAACCACTCACCATTGTGAACAGCTTTATTAAGTTGCTTCTTAACCATCTCTGCTCCTGAGGGGAGCAGATAGAATTCTCTATCTAGCAACACTTCTTTTTCAGATTTTCTGATTTCTGATTATACCAGACTAGCTTTCTGGGTCTGCATCACCCAGTGGAAGGTCAGGGTGTTAAAAATTTAAATAATATAATGCGGGTGCCATCTTTTTCAAGAATTGCATTGAGCAGTAAGTTTCAAGAAAAAAGAATGTCTTCCCACTGCCTTATTTCTAGTTAATAGTGACATAATGAGAATTGTGTAGGTCCTATAAAGGACAGGCGATTTCTCAGCTAGAATTTTCAATCCTAATGTATTTCAATCACCATAGAAATGCCTTTGACCTTTGCTTTCTATATGTGTGCAAACCTAAATACAAACCCTGCCAGGAATAAACTCATGAAGTGTGCTTTTTCTGGAATCTTTTTAATTGTCTGTTACCAACAGTAGCTTGGTATCTGTCAAGAATGTTTCTGATTCGTAAATTATTATTTTGTCCCATTTCTCAAGCAGAAGGTTTCTTGCCTGTTACATGTTGGCCATTTGACATCTTTGCAACTTTATCTCTGATCTTCTGTATTATAAATGGAGTGAGGCCCATGACCATGCCAGACGTTCTAACCAGTCAGCTCCATTTGTTCTACATTGAGCCTTCAACTTTGGTAGTCCAACCACCATCACTGATAATATTCATTTCTACGCTGCAGAAATTGAAGACATATGTTTAATTTAGTTGGCTGAAGCTTTCAAAATTGAGGTGGACATGTATGAAGTGTGCCATGAAGGGTTGGGACCGGAACTAGACACTCTATGGCTGGTGAGACTGCACCTAGAGTAATGTGTACAGTCTTGGTCTCCTTATTTAAGGAAGGATATAATTGCATTGATGGCAGTTCACAGAAGTTCAGTAAGTTGATTCCTGGGATGAAGTCTTACGAGGAAGGCTGAGCAGGTTGGGCCTATACTTATTGGAACTTAGAAGAATGATAGGTGATCTTATTGAAACACATAAGATTCTGAGGGGGCTTGACAGGGTAGATGCTGGTGGAGAAATATGGAACTAGGGGTCACAGTTTCAGAATAAGGGGGTCTCCGATTTAAGACAGAGATGCGGAGGAATGTCTTCTCTCAGAGGACCACTAGCCATTGGAATTCTTCACCTAGAGATCAGTGGAGGCTGGGTCATTGAATATAATCACGACTGAGAGAGATGGATTTTTGATTTACAAAGTTAAGGCCACATCAGCCTTGATATTATTGAATGGCAGAACAAGCACAAGTGGCCAAATGGTCTACCCTGCTCCTACTTCTTCTGTTCTTCTAATGTACCCACCATGCCTGATCCCCGACCCCTGGTTAAAAATTCAGGCCCCAGTGTTTGAGTCAGAAATGCAACATTCAAACCCCCCACCCCCACCACCCCCCCTCTAAAATGTCGCCGCAATTGGAGGCAGAGCTCAGGCTCGAAATTCTCTTTTCACATCCAGCAGGATACCCAGGTCCAGTGGGTGCAGGTAGCCCCCTCACTCACCCCTACTCCCCATCCCCAGGAGGAATCTAGAAATCCCGTCAGCAGCATGGTGCTACACCCTGTTAGCTGGAGTAAAGAGGGTGACAGCAATGGGAGGAGCGTTCTCGTCAGGGACTGTCAGAGCGTTAATCAGCCTCCCACTGCTTCACATTGTTTTCCAAGGGTGAAGATAGGAAAACTACAACTGGAGGAACCACTTACTAAGTGTGGGTAACATTAATTCCATGAAAGTTGAAGCCGGACCTGTGATAACCTCCAAGCATTAGAACCTTCATTTCCACCAAGTGAATGTAACAGTGTTTAGAAGAGATCCTTGTTAGTTATAAAATTCAGTTCCGACCTGTGGAAATTGGAGACTCTTGTTTTGCCTGTTGTTCCCCTTATGTTATCATATAGTAATGAAAATTTAACAAAAACTCTGCCTGAATCTCAAGATTTGTTCAAATGCACTGAAGAGTGAACAAGACAAAAACAAGGGCAGCAGATACATAGGAACACCACCACCTGGAAGTTCCCCTCCAAGCCATCCTGACTTGGAAATATATCACCGTTCCTTCACTGTCACTGGGTCAAAATCCTGGAACTCCCTTCCTAACAGCACTGTGGGTGTACCTACACCACATGGGCTGCAGCGGTTCAAGAAGGCAGCTCCCCACCACCTTCTCAAGGGCAACTAGAGATGGACAATAAATACTGGCCCAACCAATGATGTTCATATCCCAAGATTGAAAAAAAAATTAGCTCCAAGTCACCAGCAAACAAGTCTCCATTCGCAGTGTAAGCCAAATCTAACTTTTATATTTGAATATTTATGGAGCTATATGTTGAGCAGCTTATGCCATTATAATTCAACATAATAAGGTGAAGGGGCAGAGGTGGGAATATTCATCTTGGGCAGCATCGCAAAATGTGTGCTAGCCAATCAGCAACCATTTTACACACTGGCCGATCTTCCTTTCTGTTGAAGGCACTGGAAAAGAAAATCAGGCAAAGTGTCAAGTGGGCTGCAATTGGCTATTGTGCATTTTGAGGCATGGCAAATCTATCATTCCACAAGTCCCCTGTAGCTACAGGACCTCAGGGTTGATAAACTGAAAATGTTCAGCTCGGGAAAGCCCTCTGCATCTTTTGTCATTTCATTGCCAGGGCCTGGAATTTGGAAAAAAATGTTCTTGGGACAATCCTACATCTCCCAGAGATTTACCTTAATTCCCTATTTCCTCCAGTATTAGGTTATTTGTTATTCTTGCTGATTCTACTTATTCGTTACCTTTTTCAGATATAGGACGTTGGAGCATTCTCCCTTATAAGACAAACAACCAAAGCTGGACAGGGAACATTCAGGAAAAGTGGGAGGGGTGGGGTTTACAAGATGGTGCCACAATGGCTTTCCATCTAATTTCTTTGCTCTTAATAATTTGTTGCAAATCTTGGTAACTAACAACTAATGCCTTTATGTCATGAACCACTGATGGAAGTGGGAAAAATAGTTAAATTTTTAAATTGTATCTGGCAACCTGGGGAAAATGGACTTATTTCTTGTTGAAACCCTAAAGCACAGAATGCGATACAGAAAAGAAACTGAGTTATGAAACAATTGGCAAAAATCGGAACCTTCTGTCTTAAAATATTGAGATTGTCATTAGCGTCTCAAGGTGAGGTCACTATTAAGGCAAATAACTGCATTACTTTTCTGTGTTCTGACCATCCTTGTGAATAACTAATACTTCGGTAGTTACACAGTTCTTACATGTACGCTGACGATACCCAGTTCTTTCCCACCATCACCTTGCTCAACTCTTCCACTGTTATTAAATCATCAGACTGCTTATCCACCATCCAGTACGGGCTGAGTGGAAATTTCCTCTGGTTAAATATTAGGAAGCTGAAGCCATTGTTTTCGGTTCCCACTCCAAACTCCATGCCCTACCTACCAACTCCATCTCTCTCCCTGGCAATAGTCTGGGATTAAGCCAGTCTGTTAGCAACTTTGTTGGCACATTTGATCCTGAGATGAGCTTCCACCCTCATATCCATGCCTTTTTTCACCTCCATAACTTCACTCAACGTTCCCCCTGTCTCAGCTCATCTGCTGCTGAAACCCTCTTTCATGCTTTCATTACCTCTAGACTTGAGTATTCCAATGCATCCTGATTGGTGTCCCTGTTGGATCCTGGTCACTGGTTTGTTGGGACTTATGGATCAGCGTTGCATGCCTGTTTTGGGATGGCCGAGTTGGTACAATAGACAGAGTTGACCAGCAGACAGTTCTTAGGTGCAACACATTCTGTTTATTTACAAAGATACTCAGCAGCTACACCTGTGTGCTTTTAACTCAAGCCCTGTCTCCATACTTCTCCTCACTAACTCAGACTTCTGTCTACAGAGGTAGCCCACGCTACTCCTCTATTGCTTACATGATCTTCCTTCTTAAAGCTATGCTACACATTACATAAAACCATAAGTAGCACGTCCCTCCCCCTTTACTTGGAAAACACATTTTACATTTACAAATACAATTTTCTCAAAATATCAAATTATTTACACAGATAAGTAATGTACAAATTCAGTCTCTCTGGGGGTTTCCTTATGCGTGTAGAACCCAGCTCTACAGCTTCAGATGCTTTGTCAGGAACCTCCTTTTCTGGAGTTGTCTGAACACCAGATTCTTCAGCAGGTACTTGCAAATCTGTCTCTTCAACTCTTGCAGGTACATCAGACACATCTGACACATCTGTGCCAGGCTGAGTTCTTTCAACAGGAAACATTGACTCGGTCATGAATACTGGTTGAATCATTTCTTGGGGATTTGTTTCTCTCTTCCTTAGATGATCCACATGTCTCTGTATGACTCAGCCTTCCACCTTCACGTGGTAAGAAAGAGGTCCAGTTACTGCACTTATTTCACCGGTAACTACTTTGGTCCTTCTCCAAAGTTCTCCACATATAACATCTCTCCTACAATAAACTTCCTGTCACAACCATGTCAGTTGTGTCTAGTTTTCTGACTTCCATGACTCCTCTTCACCTTGCCTAATAAATTCAGCATTATTAAGCTCAATCTCAATATGAGACGGTGTTTCATCAATACTGAATAATATGACACCTGTTGCTGTGTGAGGGGTGGTCCTATAATGGAAAAGAAAGCGTGCTAGCTTGGTTGCTATGGAATCGCCAGTTAGTTTCTTCATGCCAGCCTTGAATGTTTGAACTGCCCTTTTGGCCGGTCCATTGAGGAAGGGTAGTACAGTGAAGTTTTTACATGAGTGATACCAGTGAGGCTCAGCACTGGTAAATGCTGTGCCATTATCAGATACGGCCACTTCTGGTAGTCCATGAATGGCAAAACTTTGACGTAGCTTCTCAATTGCAGCAGAAGGTGTTGGTGACGTCACTTCATATATGTCCATCCATTTTGGGTGGGCATCAACAATAGGCAGAAACATTGTTCCCACGAGAGGGCCCACATAGTCAATGTGTAATCGTACCCATGGTCTTCCTGGTTATTCCCAAGGGTGTAACAGAGCTGCTGAAGATAACTTCTGCAATTGTTGATGCTGTACACAATTCTTCACTGAACTCTCTATTTCTCCATCCATCCCAGGCCACCATAGATAGCTGTGTGCTATGGTCTTCATTCAGGAAATTCCTGCATGTGCTCTGTGTAATTCAATCAACAATGGCTTTTTTCCCTTAAGAGGAACTATCACTCATGCTCCCCACAATAAGATACCATCCTGGCTGGTTATTTCATGTCTTCTGTTAAAGTATGGTTTCATTTCATCAGATACATGCTCTTGTGACCAACCATGAAGCACTTCTCATACTTTGCCTAAGACTGGGTCTCAACTTGTTCAGTCTCTGACCTGTCTAGCACATATCAGAGATGAATCTAAGAAATTCAACAACAAAAGCAATTCTTGTGGAACTGGAACATCCTCACATTTTTCTTGTCAGGGCAAGTAACTCACTGCATCAGCATTTGCAATTTGATTTCCAGGCCTATGAATGAAAGTATAGTCGTATGCTGCCAGGATTAATGCCCATCATTGTATCCTTGCTGAGGCTATTTGTGGTATAGACTTGTCTTTGCTGAACAATCCTAATAATGGCTTGGGTCTGGAAGTGTGGGAGAAGGCCATGTGTTAGAGGAGAGGTTGATCCTGTGCATATTAACTGGGCTGGCATAGATGGTGTGGAGATAAATCATGTTGCCAACATTATCGATACTCATGCTTCACTGACCTTCGGCCCCGCCCTCCCCACCCCCCGCTCATGATGTCACCAAAATATTTGCAGCAATGTAAAGTGTGGTTGATGAATCATTAACTGCCTGAGATGCCTCCCTTTTCTGTGGTTTCCTGTTTTGAATGCCAAGCAACCTGTCTCTTGCCCTTACGTCTATCAATACATCCCCCATGATAGATTCTGGGAACTTTGGGGCCTTGGTCATAGCAGAGACCCCATGTCCTGCCCCTCTTTCTGCTAAATCTGAAACCTCTCCTTGTGCTCCCGCAATTTGGTCACCAGATGCAGCATTAAAAACATTTGCAATTCTCAAAAAGGGTCTCAATAAAGCATCCAATAAGGATTCTTGAATTAACATTGAAGCAGTGCCGAAGGAGCAATCATTGTTTTGTTAGTTGTGCCTCAGCTTTACCTCTGAGGAACTACTTGAATGTCATCTCAGCACTTCCTTCCAGAAAGATTTTGATTGAGAAAACAATGAGAAAATGCTTTCATTGGTAAGAGGGTCGGTAACCAGAGGATAGAGATTTCATATAATCGACAAAAGAACCAGGCGGGAACTGAGAATTTCTTTTACACGGTGAGTTGTTGTGGTCTGGAATACGCTGCCTGAAAGGGTGGTGGAAGCAGGTTCAGTGACAACTTTTAAAAGGGAATTGGATAAATACCAGAAAAGGGGAAAATAGGGCTATGCAGAAAGAGGAATGGGGGTGAGCCTAATTGGATAGCTTGTTCAAAGAGCCAGTACAGGCATTGGACTCTGTTGTGCTGCATCAGTCTATATTAGTGATGCTGTGCGTGTCCTGGAGATGTTTCATTCTCTGTTAACCTGATTTATGCAGTACTCCATCAATGATAGCTTGACAGAAACTTAACATCTGGCTTTCATTCCTGGGTCCCCTCTCTCACCCAGAATCAAAGTAGTGAATTCAAGGTTTACACTCATTAAGTTCTCTGTGAAGATAAAAATACCAAAACGATAAGTGAATTACTTTAAACGGAATATTATGTCTCCTAAAAAAAAGTGCCAAACCTTTGCCACTGGACAACGGAATGTCAGCCAAACATATTGGGCAGAATTTTGCCCTTGTCGGGTGTGCTGGGTGGGGTAGGACGGGGCAGTTGGGAAGCTGACCACCAGCTGTGATCAGGGCCAGACCGCGATTGCATGCTGGCCGGCCAGTTAAAGCAGCCAGTGCTGCCTGTGCGGGATGGGGAGGAGGGTGAGAGTGAACTTGGCGCATGTTTGAAAATCTCCCTGAGGCACAGAGCTGCCTCAGAGATATGGGGCAGAATTTTCCCTCTGGCAGGGGAGGCAGAGCGGAAGCGGGCGCAGGTGGGCACGGGTGGGCACGGACCTGATCGCCATCCGTGATCGGGTCCACGCCGCCATTTTATGCGGGTGGGCCAATGAAGACCCGTCCAGTGTACTTCACAACTCCCGTGGCACAGCGGGAGTGGGCGGGTGTGCACCGGCCGCCGGGTACAATGGCGACCCGGCAGTCTGTTCAATGGAAAGCCTGGCAGCCTCCTGTAGGCTGCTTACAATGGCCAGTACTAGGCCGCAGCAGAGAGGTGGGGGTGAGCAGGCCAGGCTGGAGGGTGGGCCAAGGAGGGAACGAGTTTGCCCCTCATTATTCTGATGACTGCCTTGCTGCCCTCCTCAGGAGGTGACAGCCCTGGGGGGGAGGTGCAGGTTCCCCAGGACAGGAGGATGCCCCCACCCCCCCACATGACCAAACCTGCCTGGGAGGAGGTGGCGGGGGTGGTGAGCTCCTGTGATGTGGTGCAGTGCACCTGGATCCAGTGTCACAAGCACTTCAACAACTTGTTGCACTCAGGATGGGTGAGGACAATGTTGGCATTTGTCACTTAACTCAGCAGGTAGGCTTACCCCCTGGTGACCCACCCTCCCACCCCCCCCAGCCCAAGTCTGAGTACAGTGACTGTGTTGAGTCATTGACAGACTGTGTCCTTCGCTGGGTGGGCCAGCAGATATTGCCCATGCTGAGGTCACCCTGAGAGGGTGGTGATGAGATGGGTTGTGCCCCCGCAGCATGTGGTACACTGAGAGCCACATGACTGTTTTGGGGGCAGCCTGGAGGAGCTGCACCTGGGCACAGAGCTGGAACAACAGGACATGTCCAAGTCAGGGTGATGAGATGCTGGGAGGGGAGCTTCAAGGTGGTGTTGGTACTGATCGATCTGCTCTCCTCTGTGCTCCACGTGCTTGTGCCTCCTTGTTATGGAAGGATAGACCGTGTGGTGCCCAATGTGATGTAGGCAGCATGTGGCCAAGGGAGGGGGTGTGGAGGGTGGGGAACAGGCCGAACATCTTTGTGTGAGTGTTCGGCAGCTGCAGGGTGAGGAGACACTGGAGCCCTGATATGTCCCACTCTGGTCGGGGTGGGCCGTGTGTGAAGAGAATCCAGGTACCATTTGCACTAATCAATGCTCCTCTCTCATTTTCAGGAGGAGAATGTACATAATGCTGCAGAGCGGGTGAGGACTGGCAGTGACCAGGTGCAGTTAGACATTCTCAGCCACTTCGAGCAGGAGGTCCTGGATCTGGAGAGGTGTCATGTGCCCAGGTCCACTGGTGTCGGTGAGGCTGGGGTGCCATGGGCAGGTATTTATGCCCAGCAGTGAGGTCACCATTGTTCACCCAACAGCAATGGCAGTGCTGAATGTTCAGTGATTGAAGTTTGCAACATGGCTTGTCCATTGCTTATGGAAGGATGAGCGCATAATGATCCAGGGGACAGGGATACACATTGACATTGTCTCCACGTTAACTGATCCAATGTCCTTGTTCTTCCTTTCAGCATCAGTGGAGCAGGGCTGGGAGGAGGAGCAGCAGAGACCCCCCTCTCACACCTGAGGGCCCTGAAGTCTCACCAGTGTCACACCATCTCTGCCAGGCAGGCACCAGCACAGATACTGGCAGCTCAGTGGGAATTAGAACATCAGCTAGTGTCCCTGGGCACAGCAGTGAGGGCACTTCACAGTCGCTGGAGGAGATGGTAGAGACAGAGAGTGCCCATGGTGCCAGCAGTTGGAGGACAGCAGGGGACCAGGCACATGCTCAGTCGGTGCCTGATGATGTGACTCTGGAGTCGTCTGTACCACAGCAGCTGCAGGAAATGTGGCCGGGTGTGTGGGAGCATCTGGGGGAGATACATGAGGCTATTCTTGGTTTGGTTTCCATCATGGGGGAGTCTATGCAGACGATCACTGAAGCAATGAGCCTCATGTCCGAGCGCCGTGTGTCCTCCATGGGGAGATTGGTGACTCTCATGGAGAGGCTCCTCCAGGAGACCTACCAGGTCTTCCTGGGGATGTGCTCTGTCCAGCAAGTACCTCACATCAGCATTGACCTCAGCTGGTCAGTGCCAGTGTGGGAGATGGTGTGGGCATCAAGTTTCCCAGCTCAGTGCCCATCCATCCACGGTGAGCAGGGAGGTCCGAAGCAACCTCACGTCAGCGCAGCAGCTGCCTGTCGTCTCTGTGGGCACCTCTCAGGGCGGTCCGGATGAGGGCACCAGATCCTCTGCCCCTCTCCCAATGACCATGTCAGCTGTGGAACTGGCCGCTCCCTCCCAGGCGGGACCAGCACAGACTCCACGGGCCAGACGACGCCCGCCAAGGTCATCGAGGCCAACGGGACAGCAGAGTGAGCAGCTGTCTCAGATACCACTCCCAGCGAGGGGGCAGCACCAAGACGTAGCACCCGCAAACGTAAACATAAGGCAGCTTAGGCACACCACGGGTTTGTCACTGGGGCTTTTGTGTTGACCGGAGATGAGGTCTTTATGATTTCATTTCATTGTTAACACTATAGTTTTCTCTTTGTGATAAGTTCTTTTGCTTCACACATTAAATGTAGATGTGTGACCATTCTGAGGGTGCCTCGTTTCTACTGCAGGTGTATGGTTGACAAAAGTGTAATGAACGATTTCTTGGACATCCAGCTTTATTTACAAGGCACAGCTGACCTGGCAGATTTAGCACTTAGTTGTCAAGTATCAAGGTGGCAGCCCAGGCTTGTCCTGGAGGTCCATCTGTGGTGCGCTAGCTGAAGGTTCATTGGATTAAAGTCTCCCGGGTGTCCCTCCCTCCCTGGAGTGTGCCCGGGTCAGTGTCTACCCCCTCAGCATTTCCCTGTGTGTGCTCATCCTCGGACTCACTGCTGGACTCATCGTGTGCAGCTGCAGACACTGTGTCTACATCTTCATCGTCCACTGTGTCCCCCCTTTCCAGCGCAAGATTGTGGAGAGTGCAGCATCTACCACTATCACAGAGACACGATCTGGGGGGTACTGGAGTGCGCCCCCTGAGTGGTCCAGGCATCGGAAGCACATCTTGAGAAGACCGATGGCTCTCTCCACCACAGCCCTTGTGGTGCCCTGGCTCCTATTGTACCGCTGCTCAGCCTCTGTTCTTGGATGGTGGAGAGGGGTCATGAGCCACCTTGTGAGGGGATAGCCCTTGTCACCCAGCAGCCATCCATCCAGCCGGGCTGGAGCACTGAAGAGCCCCGGCACCTGGGAGTGTCTGAGGATGTAGGTGTCGTGGGAGCTGCCTGGGTACCTTGCACAGACTTGTAGAATCAGCATCCTGTGGTCACACACTATCTGTACGTTCATGGAGTGGAAGCCCTTCCTGTTGACGAAGGCACCGGGCTCACCTGCTGGCGCCTTGATGGCCACATGTGTACAGTCTACAGCACCCTGGACACGGGGGAAGCCAGCAATGGCCGCGAAGCCTCTGGCTCACTGTGTCTGGCTGGCCTGGTCCCAGCGGAAGTGGATGATGGTCAATGCCCGTCTGAACAGAGCGTCTGTAACCTGCTTGACACAAGTGTGGACAGCTGATTGGGAGACACCACAAAGATCACCCACCGAGCCCTGGAAGGAGCCAGAGACATAGAAGTTGAGGGCAACTGTGACCTTCAGAGCCGCTGGCATGAGGTGTCCACCCACACAGTTAGGGGAGATCTCAGGGCCAATCATCTGACAGATATAGGTGACTGTCTCCCTTGAGAGACGGAGCCTCCTTCGGCACTGCACCTCAGACATATTGAGGTAGCTGCTTCGCCGCCTGTAAACCCTGGCAGCAGGATAGTGGCATCTTCTGAGGCCCCTTCCACCTTGGACAACCTCTTGACTCTGCGCCTCTTGTGCCTGCGCCTGTCCTCCCAAAGGTGGCTCCCCTGGAGGCTGATTGTCCACTCCTGGCCTCCTCCCTCTTCTAGCCCTCCCTTCCTTCTCAGAGGAGCTGCCTCCAGTGGACAGATAAGTTCCCGTACCCAGGCTAAGGGAAGGCTTCTTGAATCCTGTAGGCCCAGAAAAGATTCCTCACTGCAGAGTGCTGACCTGAGGGTTAAAGGTCCAGGAAAAGCTGCTGGGGTGTGTTTTGAAGTACTGCAGGTCACAAAGTCAAGTTTGAAACACTTTCTGCAATAAAAACTTCACAAAGCAGATTCACGACCCCACTGAGCCCTCTTAACCCGCCCGTGGATGAGATTTATACAAATGTCTCCTACCCGCCTGCCCGAAGGTTGCACGGGCGCCGAAAAATCGGTGTCGATTGAAGACCCAAAGGGCCTTAAGTGGCCCGTTAATTAACGGCGGGTGCACATCAGCTTTCATCACGCCCGCCCAGTGAAATATGGCGATGGTGTACGGTGACATCGGGACGCGCGCCTGACCTCACCGCGTGTCATTATACACGTGGATATGTGGGGTCCACCCCCCACACCTCAAACAGAAAATTCTGCCCATGAACAGTTTTCCAAAAAACATAAAGATTTTTAAAATGTTAGAAGACGTGTCTCCTCCTGTGACTCCAGCACATGAGCAGGGGACATGTTATAAATGAAACGTAAACTGTTTTATTTTATTTTTAATTGTTGTTGGAAACCTCATCCCTCCCGTGGATGAAGCTTCCTAAATAGGGCAAAGGCCGCTTGACCTTTTCGCCTGCCCGCCCACTGTGAGGTTGGACAGGCAGCGACAAATTTATGTTAATACCTATTTAACAGCCTTAATAGGCCTTTACGTTGTAGGTGGGCACGTTGCCGATTCCCACACACACACTCTCAGGAGGCTCGCCCCACACCTGCACGCATCATTTTACACTCGAGCGGGTGGAGTGGTCAGCCACCCACCAGGGTAGAAATTCCGCCCATGCTTGCTCACAAAGAACATCCTCAGTAATAATTTCTCAGCTTTCAACTCCTTTGATGAAAAAAAGACCGAATTTGCTGGGGTTTGGGAGATGGTAGTTTTCCAGGCACCAAAGTGCTTGTTCCTGAAAACTCTCGTCCCTCGTTTTAATGAATCTTTCTTTCAGCTGAGAGACCTCTTAAAAGTAGAGGTGAGATTATTGTAAAAACCATGTTTGACGATTTGTGACTTTTTAGTGTCTGTCACAGCCCAGTGTTTATATTGAGCAAAGCTACACACACCCACAGGGCGGAGTTTTGTGCCCCCTCTGGGGGCAGGTTGGCAGACATTCAGGGCGAGTGTAAAATTGGGTGCAATGCCATGGGCACCCTCCCAGCCTGTTGCAGAGTTGATCTTCATGGAAACATTGAACTTTATTCACAAGGCAGCAGCAGCAGCTACACGTGTGCATCACACTCGGTGGCCAGAATGTAACACAGGTCAGGCGGGCGAGTGCCCCCCACGCCATCACACGCTTGCCCGATATTTTGGACGGTGGGTGTGTGCGGGAGTCGGCCGTGCCCGCTGGTAATTAAAAGGCCTATTCAGGCCGTTAAAGTTACAATTGAAAGAAACTTTTCACTGCCTGTCCAATCTAACAACCGTGGTGGGCAGGCGAAAAGGCCAAAGTGGCCTGAGCGTTGCTTTAGGAGGCCGCGTCCACAGGCAGGATGAGCTTCCAAACAGCAAATAAAAATAAAATGTAAATCTTAACATTTCATTCATGGCATGTCCCTGCTCACGTGACACATACATGAACGTGCGTGCTCACCCTCACCGCTCCCTTCACACAGACAGCGCCGAGCGCTGCCGGGCCCCTTTCATCCTGGCTGAGCCTTAAATAGCCCCCGCCAGCAGGAAATCCCGGAACAGCCCCGATCACGGGCGGGGGACAACTTCCTGATCACTCCCGCCCACCCCCACCCCCCGCTCTCCCTCACCCCCACTCTCCCCCACCCCCGCTCTCCCCCACACCCACACTCACCCACCCCCGCTCTCCCTCACCCCACACTCACCCACCCCCGCTCTCCATCACCCCCACACTCACCCACCCCCACACTCCCCCACCCCCGCTCTCCCCCACCCCCGCTCTCCCCCACACCCGCTCTCCCCCACCCCCGCTCTAACCCACCCCGCTTACGCCCACCCCCACTCTCCCCCACACCCGCCCATCCCCACCCCCGCTCTCCCTCACCCCCACACTCACCCGCACCCGCTCTCCCTCACCCCCACTCTCCCCCCACACCCGCCCATCCCCACCCCCGCTCTCCCCCACCCCCCGCTCTAACCCACCCCCGCTTACGCCCACCCCAACTCTCCCCCCACACCCGCCCATCCCCACCCCCGCTCTCCCTCACCCCCACACTCACCCGCACCTGCTCTCCCTCACCCCCACTCTCCCCCCACACCCGCTCATCCCCACCCCCGCTCTCCCCCCACACCTGCACTCCCCCACCCCCGCTCTCCCTCACCCCCACACTCACCCACACCCGCTCTCCCTCACCCCCACTCTCCCCCACACCCGCCCATCCCCACCCCCGCTCTCCCCCCACACCCGCACTCCCCCACCCCCGCTCTCCCTCACCCCCACACTCACCCACACCCGCTCTCCCCCACCCCCACTCTCCCCCACACCCGCCCATCCCCACCCCCGCTCTCCCCCGCACCCGCACTCCCCCACCCCCGCCCATCCCCACCCCCGCTCTCCCCCACACCCGCTCTCCCTCACCCCCACACTCACCCACACCCGCTCTCCCCCACACCCGCTCTCACCCACCCCCGCACTCACCCACACCCGCTCTCCCCCACCCCCGCTCTCCCCCACACCCGCACTCCCCCACCCCCGCCCATCCCCACCCCCGCTCTCCCCCCACACCCGCTCTCCCCCACCCCCCGCTCTCCCCCCACACCCCGCTCTCCCCCACCCCCACTCTCCCCCACACCCGCCCATCCCCACCCCCGCTCTCCCTCACCCCCACACTCACCCACACCCGCTCTCCTCCACCCCCACTCTCCCCCACACCCGCCCATCCCCACCCCCGCTCTCCCCCACACCCCGCACTCCCCCACCCCCGCCCATCCCCACCCCCGCTCTCCCTCACCCCCACACTCACCCACACCCGCTCTCCCCCACCCCCACTCTCCCCCACACCCGCCCATCCCCACACCCGCTCTCCCCCACACCCGCACTCCCCCACCCCCCGCCCATCCCCACCCCTGCTCTCCCTCACCCCCACACTCACCTACACCCGCTCTCCCCCCACCCCCACTCTCCCCCACACCCGCCCATCGCCACCCCCGCTCTCCCCCGCACCCGCACTCCCCCACCCCCGCCCATCCCCACCCCCCGCTCTCCCCCACACCCGCTCTCCCTCACCCCCACACTCACCCACACCCGCTCTCCCCCACACCCGCTCTCCCCCACCCCCGCCCATCCCCAGCCCCGCTCTCCCCCACACCCGCACTTCCCCACCCCCACACTCACCCACACCCGCTCTCCCCCACACCCGCTCTCCCCCACCCCCGCCCATCCCCACCCCCGCACTCCCCCACACCCGCACTCCCCCACCCCCACTCTCCCCCACACACGCCCATCCCCACCCCCGCTCTCCCCCACACCCGCTCTCCCTCACCCCCCACACTCACCCACACCCGCTCTCCCCCACACCCGCTCTCCCTCACCCCTGCCCTTCCCCACTCCCGCACTCCCCCACACCTGCACTCCCCCACCCCCGCCCATCCCCACCCCCGCTCTCCCCCCACACCCGCACTCCCCCACCCCCGCCCATCCCCACCCCCGCTCTCCCCCACCCCCCGCTCTCCCCAACACCCACCCACCCCCACCCCCGCACTCCCCGCACACCCACAGTCCCACACCCCCTCACTCCCCCCACCCCCGCTCTCCCCAACACCAGTCCACCCTGACACCCGCACTCCCGCACCCCCTCAATCCCCCACCCCCTCAATCCCCCACCCCTGCACTCTCCACCTCAGCCCTCCCCCACCCCCACACTCCCACACCCCCCGCTCTCCCCCAACTCAGCACTCCCCCATCTCCGCTTTCCCCACCCCCGCTCTCCCCCCACCTCAGCCGTCCCGCACTCCCGCCCACCTCTATCCCCGCTCTCCCCCACACCCACACTCCCCCACCCCCGCACTCCCCTACTCCCACCGACTCCCACCCACCCTTGCCCACACCCGCACCCCCCCAACCCTCCCACCCCACACCTGCTCTCTCCCAGCCCAGCAATCCCCCACCAAAGCACTCCCGCACCCCCGCCCACATCCACCCCCGCACTCCCCCACCCCTGCACTCCCCCACCCCCGCACTCCCTCACTCCCGCACTCCCCCACGCCTGCACTCCCCCACCACCACACTCCCCCCTGCCCGCACTCCCCCACCACCGCACTCCCCAACTCCCGCCCAGCCCCACCCCCGCACTCCCCCACTCCCGCACTCCCCCACCCCCGCACTCCACCCCTGCACTCCCCCACCCCCGCACTCCACCACCCCCGCACTCCACCACCCCCGCACTCCCGCAACCCCACACTCCCCCCGCCTGCACTTCCCCACACCCACACACCCCACTGCCCGCACTCCCCCACCCCCGCACTCCCTCACCCCCAAACACTCCCGTCCACCCCCACCCACACCCACCCACCCCCAACACAGCTCCGTCCACCCATGCCCACCCCCACCCCCCACACACGCCCGCCCATACCCACCCACACCCGCACACCCCCCACCCCCGCACTCCCGCTCTCCCCCACCCCCACCCCCACCCCGCACTCCCGCTCTCCCCCCACCCCCACCCCCGCACTCCCCCAACCCTGCACTCCCGGACCCCCGCTCTCCCCCAACACCCGCCCACCTCCACCCCCAAACTCCCTCAACCCCGCACTCCCGGACCCCCGCTCTCCCCAACACCCACTCACCCCCACCCCAGAACTCCCTCACCCCCACCCACACCCGCCCACCCACACACACGCCCGCCCATCCCCTCCCACTCCCGCATTCCCCCCACCCCCGCACTCCCCCACACCAGCTCTCCCCCACCCCTGCCCATGCCCACCCGCATTCTCCTCCACCCCAGCTCTCCCCCACCCCCGCTCTCCCCCAACCCTGCACTCCCCCACCCCCGCTCTCCCCCCACCCCCACATTCCCCCACCCCTCCCTCTCCCGCAGCCCCGCTCTCACCCAGCCCCACTCTCCCCCAACCCCGCTCTCCCCCACCCCCGCATTCCCACAACCCCGCACTCCCACACCCCCGCACTCCCCCCACCCCCGCTCTCCCCCACCCCCGCACTACCCCACCCCTGCACTCCACAACACCCACCCACCCCCACCGCCGCACGCCCCAACACCCGCCCACCCCGACCCCCGCACTACCCACCCCCCGCACTCCCGCACACCCACACTCCCCACACCCGCCCAACCCCACCCCCGCATTCAACACCCCAGCATTCCCCCACCCCAGCATTCCCCCACCCCCGCCCTCCCCCACCCCCCGCACTCCTCCACCCCCGTACTCCCGCACCCCCGCAGTCCCCCCACCCCTGCTCTACCCCAACCCGCACTCCTCCAACCCCCCACTCCCCCACGCCCGCACTGCCCCACTCCAGCACTCTCCCACCCACGCCCAACCCCACCCCCGCACTCCCCACACCCGCTCTGCCCCACCTCTGCTTGCCCCCACCGCCGCACCCCCCCAACCCTCCCACCCCACACCAGCTCTCTCCCACCCCAGCAATCCCCCACCAAAGCACTCCACAACCCCCGCCCACCTCCACCCCTGCACTCCCCCACCACCGCACACCGCCACTCCCGCCCAGCCACACCCGCGCACTCCCCCACTCCTGCACTCCCCCACCCCCGCACTCCCCCACCCCCACACTCCCCCCTGCCCGCACTCCCCCAACCCCGCACTCCCTCACCCCCAAACAACCCCACCCACACCCACCCACCCCCAACACAGCTCCGTCCACCCATGCCCACCCCCACCCCCACACACGCCCCGCCCATCCCCACCCACACCCGCACTCCCCCACCCCCGCACTCCTGCTCTACCCCACCCCCAGCCCCACCCCCGCACTCCCCCAGCCCCTCACTCCCGGACCCCCGCTCTCCCCAACACCCGCCCACACCCCACCCCCCGCACTCCCCCACCCCCCACTCTCCCCAACCCCCTGCCCACACCCAGCCCCGCACGCCCACACCCCCCGCCCACACCCACCCCCCGCAAGCCCCCACACCAGCTCTCTCCCACCCCTGCACACCGCCACCCCCGCACTCCCGATCTGCACCACCCCCGCTCTCCCTCAACCCTGCCCACCCCCACCCGCATTCTCCACCACCCCTGCTCTCCCCCACCCCCGCTCTCCCCCAACCCTGCACTCCCCCACCCCCGCTCTCCCCCACCCCTGCATTCCCCCACCCCCGCACACCCCCACCCCCGCTCTCCCAAACACCTGCCCACCCCCACCCCAGCACTCCCCCACCCCTGCACTCCTGGACCCCGCAGTCCCCCACCCCGCAAATCCCCCACCCACGCTCTCCCCAACACCTGCCCACCCCCACCCCCCGCAGTCCCCACCCCCGCAGTCCCGCACCCCCGCTCTCCCCCACCCCTGCTCACCCACACCTCTGCACTCCACCATCCCCGCACTCCCCCCACCCCCCACTGTCCCCAATCCCCGCTCTCCCCCCACCCCCACTCTCCTCCACCCCCGTTCTCCCCCACTCCTGCTCTGCCCCACCCCCGCTCTCCGGCACCCACTCCCACTCTCCCCCACCCCCCGCACTCCCCCACCCCCCGCCCACGCCCACCCCCGCTGCACTCCCCCACCCCCGCTCACCCCCACCCACCCCCACTTCCCCCCACCGCCGCTCTCCCCAACCCCCGCTCTCCCCAACGCCTGCTCTCCCCCACCCCCGCTCTCCCCCCACCCACCCCCACTCACCCCCCACCCCCGCACTCCCCCACCCCCGCACTCCCCCACCCCCGCTCTCCCCCACCGCTGCACTCCCCCACCCCAGCACTCCCCCCACCCTCTCCCACCCCCCTCCCCCGATCTCCCCCAACGCCGCACTCCCCCTGCCCCCGCTCTCCCCCACCCACCCCACTCTCCCCCACACCCGCCCACCCTCACTCACGCTCTCCCCCACCTCAGCCCTCCCCCACCCCCACACTCCCCCCACCCCCGCTCTCCCCCACCTCAGCACTCCCCCATCTCCGCTCTCCCCCACTCCCGCTCTCCCGCACCACCGCCCACCCCCATCCCCGCTCTCCCCCTCACCCGCACTCCCCCACCCCCGCACTCCCCTACTCCCACCGACCCCCACCCACCCTCGCCCACCGCCGCACTCCCCCAACCCTCCCACCCCACACCTGCTCTCTCCCACCCCAGCAATCCCCCACCAAAGCACTCCCGCACCCCCCGCCCACATCCACCCCTGCACTCCCCCACCCCCGCACTCCCTCACTCCCGCACTCCCCCACCCCCGCACTCCCTCACTCCCGCACTCCCCCACCCCCGCACTCCCTCACTCCCGCACTCCCCCCACCCCCGCACTCCCTCACCCCCAAACACCCCCACCCACACCCACCCACCCCCAACCCAGCTCCGTCCACCCGTGCCCACCCCCACGCCCACACACGCCCGCTCATCCCAACCCACACCCGCACTCCCACACCCCCCGCACTCCCACTCTCCCCCACCCCCACCCCCACCCCCGCACTCCCGGTCTCCCCCACCCCCACCCCCGCACTCCCCCAACCCCGCACTCCCGGACCCCCGCTCTCCCCAACACCTGCCCACCTCCACCCCCGAACTCCCTCAACCCCGCACTCCCGGACCCCCGCTCTCCCCAACACCCGCCCACCCCCACCCCAGAACTCCCTCACCCCCACCCACCCCCCGCCCACCCACATACATGCCCGCCCATCCCCTCCCACCCCCGCACTCCCCCACCACCACACTTCCCCACCCCCGCGCTCCCCGACCCCCTGCCCACACCCAGCCCCGCACGCTCCCAACCCCCGCCCACACCCACCCCCCGCAATCCCCCACACCAGCTCTCCCCCAACCCCGCACACCGCCACCCCCCGCACTCCCGATCTCCACCACCCCTGCTCTCCCCCACCCCCGCTCTCCCCCAACCCTGCACTCCCCCACCCCCCACTCTCCCCCCACCCCCGCATTCCCCCACCCCCGCTCAACCCACCCCCGCTCTCCCCCACCCCCCGCTTGCCACCACCCCCGCACACCCCCAACACGCCCACCCCCACCCCTATCCCACTCCTGCACTCCCCCACCCCTGCAAACCCTCACCCCCAACTGCCCCCACCCACCCCCAACCCGGCTCCGTACACCCATGCCCACCCCCACACACGCCCACCCACCCACACCCACACCCACCCACACCCAACCCGGCTCCGTCCACCCATGCCCACCCCCACCCCCACACATGCCCACCCATCCCCACCTATTCCCGCACTCCCCCACCCCCCGCTCTCCCCAACACCCGCCCAACCCCACCCCAGCACTCCCCCACCCCCGCACTCCTGGACCCCCGCAGTCCCCCACCCCACAAATCCCCACCCCCGCTCTCCCCCCACACCTGCCCACCCCCACCCCCGCACTCCACACCCCCGGAGTCCCGCATCCCCGCTCTACCCCAACCCGCTCTCCCCCACTCCCACTCTCCCCCACTCCCACTCTCCCCCACCCCCTCTCACCCCCACCACCGCTCTCCCCCACGCCCGCCCACGCCCACCCCCGCTCTCCCCCACCCACCCCACTCTCCCCCACCCCCACCCACCCTCACTCACGCTCTCCCCCACCTCAGCCCTCCCCCACCCCCACACTCCCCCACCCCCGCTCTCCCCAACACCCGCCCAACCCCACCCCAGCACTCCCCCACCCCCGCACTCCTGGACCCCCGCAGTCCCCCACCCCACAAATCCCCCACCCCCGCTCTCCCCAACACCTGCCCACCCCCACCCCCGCACTCCACACCCCCGGAGTCCCGCATCCCCGCTCTACCCCAACCCGCTCTCCCCCACTCCCGCTCTCCCCGACCCCCGCTCTCCCCCACTCCCGCTCTCCCCCACCCCCCGCACTCCCCCACCCCCGCTCTCCCCCACTCCCGCTCTGCCCCACCCCCACACTCCCCCCACCCACCCCCACTCACCCCCACCACCGCTCTCCCCCCATGCCCGCCCACGCCCACCCCCGCTCTCCCCCACCCACCCCACTCTCCCCCACCCCTGCCCACCCTCACTCACGCTCTCCCCCACCTCAGCCCTCCCCCAAACCCACACTCCCCCCACCCCCGCTCTCCCCCACCTCAGCACTCCCCCATCTCCGCACACCACCACACCCCCACCCCCGCTCTACCCCACCCCCGCACTGCTCCACCCCTGCCCACCCCCACCCGCATTCTCCACCACCCCTGCTCTCCCCCACCCCCGCTCTCCCCCAACCCTGCACTCCCCCACCCCCACTCTCCCCCACCCCCGCATTCCCCCACCCACGCCCACCCCCGCTCTCTCACTGCCACACTCCCCCACCCCAGCACACCCCCACCCTCGCCCACACCCTCCCCCGATCTCCCCCACCGCCGCACTCCCCCGCCCCTGCTCTCCCCCACCCACCACCACTCTCCCCCACCGCTGCTCGCCCCCACCCCCGCTCTCCCCAACCCCCGCACTCCCCCACCCCTGCTCTCCCCCACCGCCGCACTCCACCACCCCCACACTCACCCACCCCCGCCCACGGCCACCCCAACCCCCACAATCCCCCACGCCCGCCCACACCCACACTCTGCCACTCCCCGCATTCCCCAACCCCCGCACTCCCCCACCCCCGCACTCGCCCAACCCTGCACTCCCCCACCCCCACACTCCCCCACACCCGCACTCCCCCCACCCCCGCTCTCCCCCACCCCCGCTCTCCCTCACCCCCGCACTCCCCCACACCCTCACTTCCCCAACCCCGCTCCCCCACCCCCGCTCTCCCCAACACCTGCCCACCCCCCACCAACGCAGGCCCCACCCCCGCACTCCTGCACTCCCGCACCACGCTCTCCCCACCCCCGCTCTCCCCCACCCCGCACTCCCCCGACCCCCACTCCCCCAACACTGCTCACCCCCCACCCCCGCTCTCCCCCACCCCGCACTCCCCCAACCCCGCTCTCCCCCACCCCCGCTCTCCCCCACCCCCGCTCTCCCCCACCCCGCACTCCCCCAACCCCGCTCTCCCCCACCCTCGCATAACCCCACCCGCGCTCTCCCCCCACCCACACCCAACCCCACGCCCGCATTCCCCACACCCTCTCTGCCCCACCCCCGCTTGCCCCCACCACCGCACTCACCCAACCCGCCCACACCCACCCCTGCTCTATCCCACTCACACACTCCCCCACCCCCGCACTCCCCGACCACCGCAATCGGCCACCACCGCAATCCCCCACCCCCACTCTCCCCCACCCCCGCAATCCGCCACCACTGCATTCCCGCACCCCCCGCCCACACCCACCCCCGCACTCCCCCACACCCGCCCACCCCCACCCCCGCAGTCCCCACCCCAGCAGTCCCGCACCCCCGTTCTCCCCCACCCCCGCTCATCCACACCTCTGCACTCCACCATCCCCGCACTCCCCCACCCCCGCTGTCCCCAATCCCCGCTCTCCCCCACTCCCACTCTCCCCCACCCCCGCTCTCCCCCACTCCTGCTCTGCCCCGCCCCCCGCTCTCCGGCACCCACTCCCACTCTCCCCCACCCCCGCACTCCCGCACTCCCGCACCACGCTCTCCCCACCCCCGCTCTCCCCCCACCCCGCACTCCCCCAACCCCCACTCCCCCAACCCCGCTCACCCCCACCCCGCTCTCCACCACCCCTGCACTCCCCCACCCCCGCTCTCCCCCCACCCCCGCTCTCCCCCACCCCCGCATAACCCCACCCGCGCTCTCCCCCACCCACACCCAACCCCACGCCCGCATTCCCCACACCCTCTTTGCCCCACCCCCACTTGCCCCCACCACTGCACTCACCCAACCCGCCCACACCCACCCCTGCTCTATCCCACTCACACACTCCCCCACCCCCGCACTCCCCCACCACCGCAATCAGCCACCACCGCAATCCCCCACCCCCACTCTCCCCCACCCCCGCAATCCGCCACCACTGCACTCCCGCACCCAGGCCCACACCCACCCCCGCACTCCCCCACACCCGCCCAAACCCACCCCCGCACTCCCCCACCCCTGCACTCCCCCACACCCGCTCTCCCCCACCCCCGCATTCGGCCACCACCGCACTCCCCCACCCTTGCACTCCCCCACCCCCACACTCCCCCACCCCCGCACTCTCCCACCAATGCACTCCCGCACCCCCACGTTCCCCCACCAACGCTCTCCCACACCCACCCACCGCCACCCCCGCTCTCCCCCACCCCGGCACTCCCCCACCCACACTCCCCCATCCCCACACTCCCCCACCCACACCCACCCCCAACCCCACTCTCCCCCACCCCCGCACTCCCACACCAATGCACTCTCCCACCCCCGCCCTCCCGTACCCCCGCCCACCCCTTTCCCCCGCTCTCCCTCAACCCGCCCACTCCCAACCCCGCACTCCCCCACCCCCGCACACCCGGACCCCCGCCCACCACCACCAACCCCCGCTCTCCCCCACCCCCGCACTCCCCCAAACCCGCCCATTCCCACCACTGAACTCCACCACAACCATCCACCCCCACCATCTCACACCCACACCCGCCCACCCGAACCCACCTCCGCCCAGCCCCGCCCACCCCCACTCACCCATGCCGAACCCCACACACACCCGCCCATCACCACCCACACCCGTACTCGCCCACACCCGCTCTGCCCCACCCCTGCTCTCCCCCACCCACCACCGCTCTACCCTAACCCCGCACTCCCCCACCCCCACTCTCCCCCACTGCCGCACTCCCCCCACCCCCGCACTCCCCCACCCCCGCCCACCCCCACCCACACACTCCCCCACCCTCGCCAACACCCACCCCTGCAGTCCCCCTCCCCCGCACTCGCCCACCCCCTCACTCCCCCAGCCCTGCAGTCCCCCTCCCCCGCACTCGCCCACCCCCGCATTCCCCCACCCCCACACTCCCCCACCCACGCTCTCGCCCACCCCCTCTCTCCCCCACCCCCGCTCTTGCCCACCCCTGTCCAACCCCACCACCGCAGGCCGCACACCCGCACTCCCGCACCCCCACCCCGCTCTCCCCCACCCCTGCTCTACCCCACCCCCGCTCAACCACCCCCGCACTCCCCAACCCCCAGCTCTCCCACACCCACGCCCAACCCCACCCGAACACTCCCCACACCCGCTCTGCCCCATCCCCGCTTGCCCCCACCCCCGCACTCCCGCACCCCCCGCACTCCTCCACCTCAACATTCCCCCACCAACGCTCTTCCCCAACCCCGACCACCCCCACCCCCGCTCTCCCCAAATCCGCACTCCCCCAACCCCGCCCACACCCATCCCCGCTCTCCCCCACGCCCGCAATCACCCACCACCGCACTCCCCCACGCCCACACTCCCCCACCCCCACACTCCCCCACCCCCCACACTCCCCCACCCCCGCACTCTCCCACCAATGCACTCCCGCACCCCCACGTTCCCCCACCAACGCTCTCCCACACCCACCCACCGCCACCCCCGCTCTCCCCCACCCCGGCACTCCCCCCCACCCACACTCCCCCACCCCCACACTCCCCCACCCACACCCACCCCCAACCCCGCTCTCCCCCACCCCCCGCACTCCCACACCAATGCACTCTCCCACTCCCCGCCCTCCTGTACCCCCGCCCACCCCCTTCCCCGCTCTCCCTCAACCCGCCCACTCCCAACCCCGCACTCCCCCACCCCCGCACACCCGGACCCCCGCCCACACCCACCAACCCCCGCTCTCCCCCCACCCCCGCACTCCCCCAAACCCGCCCATTCCCACCACTGAACTCCACCACAACCATCCACCCCCACCATCTCACACCCACACCCGCCCACCCGAACCCGCCTCCGCCCAGCCCCGCCCACCCCCACTC
>JANJGN010000018.1:3416638-3536126 GCA_026770705.1 Isurus oxyrinchus
TGTTTTGCTCTGCTTGGTTCTCTTTCGATCTGGTTGGCTCGTTTTTTCTCGATTTGGATCTGGTCTGCTCTGTTCTGTTCTGCCTGGCTCTGTTTGGCTCTGTTTGGCTCTGTTTTCCTCAGTTTTACTCTGTTTGGCTCTGTGTGGCTCTGCTTGGCTCTGTTCTGCACTATTTCCAGTTCTTTGCCTCTGCTTTGCACTTGTTTGGATCTGTTTGACTCAGTTTTAGTCTGTTTGTCTCTTTCTCGCTCTGTTTGGATCTGGTGGACTCTATTTGGTACAGTTTTGCTCTGGTTGGCTCTCTCTTGCTCCATTCTGCTCTATTTGGCTCTGTCTGGCACTGACTTGCTCTGTTTATCTCCGTTTGGATCTGGTTGAATCTGTTTGACTCTGTCTTGTTCTATTTGGCTCTGGTTGGCTCTGTTACACTATGTTGTGCTCTGTTTGGTTCTGTCTGTCTCTGCCTTGCTCTGTTTGGCTCTGTTTTGCTCTGTTTGGCTCTGTTTGGTAATGTTTATGTCTATTTGGTTCTGTTTGGAAATTTTTAACTCTGTTTGGCTCTGTGCAGCACAGTGTGCCTCTGTTTCACTCTGCATGGCTCTCTTTAGATCTGTTTGCCTCTCTTTTTTTCTCTATTTGGATCTGTTCATCTCTGTTCTGCTCTGCCTCGCTCTGTTTAGCTCTGTTTGGTTCTGTTTTGCTCTGCGTGGCTCTCTTTTCCTCTGTTTGGCTCTGCTTCGCTCTGTTTGGTTCTGTTTTGCTCTGTTTGGCTTGTTTGGCTCTCGTTTGCTCTGTTTGGCTCTGCTTTGCTCTGTTTGGTCCTGTTTGTCTCTTTTTGGTCTGTTAGGCTCTGTGTGGCTCTGTTTTGCTCTGTTTGGCTCTGTTTCGATCTGTTTGGCTCTTTTTTATCTATTTGGATCTGTTCAGATCTGTTCTGCTCTGCGTGGCTCGGTTTGGCTCCGTTTGGATCCGTTTTGCTCTGTTTGGCTTTGTTTTATTCTGTTTGTCTCTTTTTGGCTCTGCTTGGCTCTGTTCTGCTGTGTCTCCATCTGTGTACCTCTGCTTTGCTCTGGTTGGCTCTGTTTGGGTCTGTTTTAGTCTGTTTTGCTCTTTCTCGCTCTGTTTGGATCTGGTGGACTCTGTTTGGCACAGTTTTGCTCTGCTTGGCACTCGTTTGCTCCGTTTTGCTCTATTTGGCTCTGTCCAGCTCTTTTGCCTCTGGTTTGCCACTGTTTTGCTCTGTTTGGCTCTGTCTGGCTCTGACTTACTCTGTTTTTTCTGCGTTTGCATCTGGTTGAATCTGTTTGGCTCTGTTTTGATCTACTTGTCTCTGGTTTGCTTTGTTACACTATGTTGTGCTCTGTCTGGTTCTCTCTGTCTCTGCCTTGCTCTGTTTGGATCTGCTTTGCTCTGTGTTGCTCTGTTTGGCTCTGTTTGGTTCTGTTCTGCTCTGTTTTGCTCTGTTTGGTACTGTTTGTCTCACTTTGGTTCTGTTTGGCTCTGTTTTGCTCTGTTTTGCTCTGTCTGGCTCTAAGTGGTTCTATGGCTCTCTTTAGCTCTGTTTTGCTCTGTTTGGCTCTGTCTTACTCTGCTTAGCTCTGTTTGGCTCTGTTTGGCTCTATTCTGCTCTGTTTGCGTTTGTTTGCCTCTGTTTTAACCTGTTTGGCTCTGTTTGGATCCATTGGGCTTTGTGTGGCTCTGTTCAGCACTGTGTGGCTCTGTTTTGCTCTGCCTGGTTCTCTTTCGATCTGTTTGCCTCTGCTTTTTTCTATCTGGATTGTTCAGCTCTGTTCTGGCTCTGTTTTGCTCTGCATTTTTCTATTTTGCTCTGTTTGCTTTATTTGGCTCTGTTTAGCTCTGTGGTGCTTTGTTTGGCTCTGTTTGTCTAGTTTGGATCTCTTTTGCTCTTTTTGGCTCTGTTTGTCTCTCTTTAGCCTGTTTGGCTCTGTTTAGCTCTGTTCTTCTCTGCCTGGCTCTGTTTGGCTCTGATTGGTTCTGTTTGGTTCTGCTTTGCTCTGTTTGGCTCTGTCCTGCTCTGTTTGGCTCTGTTTATCACTGTTAGGTTCTGTTCGGCTCTGCTTGTCTCTGTTCTGCAGTGTTTCCCTCTGTTTGCCTCTGCTTTGCTCTTGTTGCTGTGTTTGGCTCTGTTTTGTTCTGTTCTGCTCTGTTTGGCTTGTTTGGCTCTGTTTGGCTCCATTTGGTTCTGTTCTGCTCTGTTTGGCTTGTTCGGCTCTGTTTTGCTCTGTTTGGTACTGTTTGTCTCTCTTTGGATCTGTTTGGCTCTGTTTTGCTCTGTTTGGCTCTGTCCTGCTCTGTTTGCTTTTGTTTGCCTATGTTTCGGTCTGTTTGGATCTGTTTGACTTTGTTTGGTACAGTGTTGCTCTGGTTGGCTGTCTCTTGCTCCGTTTTGCTCTATTTGTCTCTGTCCTGTTCTGTTTGCCTCTGTTTGGCTTTGTTTGGCTCTGTTTGGCTCTGTCTGGCTCTGACCTCCTCTGCTTGTCTCCATTTGGATCTGGTTGAATCTGTTGGCTCTGTTTTACTCTGCCTGGCTCTGTTTGGCTCTCCTTGGCTCCACCCTGATCTGTTTGCTTTTGTTTATCTCTGTTTGCTCTCTTTGACTCTTCTTGTCTCTGTTGAGCTTTGTTTGGCTCTGTTCAGCACTGTTTGGCTCTGTTTTGCTCTGCTTGGTTCTCTTTCGATCTGGTTGGCTCGTTTTTTCTCGATTTGGATCTGGTCTGCTCTGTTCTGTTCTGCCTGGCTCTGTTTGGCTCTGTTTGGCTCTATTTTCCTCAGTTTTACTCTGTTTGGCTCTGTGTGGCTCTGCTTGGCTCTGTTCTGCACTATTTCCAGTTCTTTGCCTCTGCTTTGCACTTGTTTGGATCTGTTTGACTCAGTTTTAGTCTGTTTGTCTCTTTCTCGCTCTGTTTGGATCTGGTGGACTCTATTTGGTACAGTTTTGCTCTGGTTGGCTCTCTCTTGCTCCATTCTGCTCTATTTGGCTCTGTCTGGCACTGACTTGCTCTGTTTATCTCCGTTTGGATCTGGTTGAATCTGTTTGACTCTGTCTTGTTCTATTTGGCTCTGGTTGGCTCTGTTACACTATGTTGTGCTCTGTTTGGTTCTGTCTGTCTCTGCCTTGCTCTGTTTGGCTCTGTTTTGCTCTGTTTGGCTCTGTTTGGTAATGTTTATGTCTATTTGGTTCTGTTTGGAAATTTTTAACTCTGTTTGGCTCTGTGCAGCACAGTGTGCCTCTGTTTCACTCTGCATGGCTCTCTTTAGATCTGTTTGCCTCTCTTTTTTTCTCTATTTGGATCTGTTCATCTCTGTTCTGCTCTGCCTCGCTCTGTTTAGCTCTGTTTGGTTCTGTTTTGCTCTGCGTGGCTCTCTTTTCCTCTGTTTGGCTCTGCTTCGCTCTGTTTGGTTCTGTTTTGCTCTGTTTGGCTTGTTTGGCTCTCGTTTGCTCTGTTTGGCTCTGCTTTGCTCTGTTTGGTCCTGTTTGTCTCTTTTTGGTCTGTTAGGCTCTGTGTGGCTCTGTTTTGCTCTGTTTGGCTCTGTTTCGATCTGTTTGGCTCTTTTTTATCTATTTGGATCTGTTCAGATCTGTTCTGCTCTGCGTGGCTCGGTTTGGCTCCGTTTGGATCCGTTTTGCTCTGTTTGGCTTTGTTTTATTCTGTTTGTCTCTTTTTGGCTCTGCTTGGCTCTGTTCTGCTGTGTCTCCATCTGTGTACCTCTGCTTTGCTCTGGTTGGCTCTGTTTGGGTCTGTTTTAGTCTGTTTTGCTCTTTCTCGCTCTGTTTGGATCTGGTGGACTCTGTTTGGCACAGTTTTGCTCTGCTTGGCACTCGTTTGCTCCGTTTTGCTCTATTTGGCTCTGTCCAGCTCTTTTGCCTCTGGTTTGCCACTGTTTTGCTCTGTTTGGCTCTGTCTGGCTCTGACTTACTCTGTTTTTTCTGCGTTTGCATCTGGTTAAATCTGTTTGGCTCTGTTTTGATCTACTTGTCTCTGGTTTGCTTTGTTACACTATGTTGTGCTCTGTCTGGTTCTCTCTGTCTCTGCCTTGCTCCGTTTGGATCTGCTTTGCTCTGTGTTGCTCTGTTTGGCTCTGTTTGGTTCTGTTCTGCTCTGTTTTGCTCTGTTTGGGACTGTTTGTCTCACTTTGGTTCTGTTTGGCTCTGTTTTGCTCTGTTTTGCTCTGTCTGGCTCTAAGTGGTTCTATGGCTCTCTTTAGCTCTGTTTTGCTCTGTTTGGCTCTGTCTTACTCTGCTTAGCTCTGTTTGGCTCTGTTTGGCTCTATCCTGCTCTGTTTGCGTTTGTTTGCCTCTGTTTTAACCTGTTTGGCTCTGTTTGGATCCATTGGGCTTTGTGTGGCTCTGTTCAGCACTGTGTGGCTCTGTTTTGCTCTGCCTGGTTCTCTTTCGATCTGTTTGCCTCTGTTTTTCTCTATCTGGATTGTTCAGCTCTGTTCTGCTCTGTCTGGCTCCGTTTTGCTCTGTATTTTTCTACTTTGCTCTGTTTGCTTTATTTGGCTCTGTTTAGCTCTGTTGTGCTTTGTTTGGCTCTGTTTGTCTAGTTTGGATCTCTTTTGCTCTTTTTGGCTCTGTTTGTCTCTCTTTGGCCTGTTTGGCTCTGTTTAGCTATGTTCTTCTCTGCCTGGCTCTGTTTGGCTCTGTTTGGTTCTGTTCTGCTCTGTTTGGCTCTGTTTGGTACTGTTTGTCTCTCTTTGGTTCTGTTTGGCTCTGTTTTGCTCTGTTTTGCTCTGTCTGGCTCTAAGTGGTTCTATGGCTCTCTTTAGCTCTGTTTTGCTCTGTTTGGCTCTGTCTTACTCTGCTTAGCTCTGTTTGGCTCTGTTTGGCTCTATCCTGCTCTGTTTGCGTTTGTTTGCCTCTGTTTTGCCCTGTTTGGCTCTGTTTGGATCCATTGGGCTTTGTGTGGCTCTGTTCAGCACTGTGTGGCTCTGTTTTGCTCTGCCTGGTTCTCTTTCGATCTGTTTGCCTCTGTTTTTCTCTATCTGGATTGTTCAGCTCTGTTCTGCTCTGCCTGGCTCTGTTTTGCTCTGTATTTTTCTATTTTGCTCTGTTTGCTTTATTTGGCTCTGTTTAGCTCTGTTGTGCTTTGTTTGGCTCTGTTTGTCTAGTTTGGATCTCTTTTGCTCTTTTTGGCTCTGTTTGTCTCTCTTTGGCCTGTTTGGCTCTGTTTAGCTCTGTTCTTCTCTGCCTGGCTCTATTTGGCTCTGATTGGTTCTGTTTGGTTCTGTTTTGCTCTCTTTGGCCCTGTTCTGCTCTGTTTGGCTCTGTTTATCACTGTTAGGTTCTGTTCAGCTCTGCTTGTCTCTGTTCTGCAGTGTTTCCCTCTGTTTGCCTCTGCTTTGCTCTTGTTGCTGTGTTTGGCTCTGTTTTGTTCTGTTCTGCTCTGTTTGGCTTCTTTGGCTCTGTTTGGCTCCATTTGGTTCTGTTCTGCTCTGTTTGGCTTGTTTGGCTCTGTTTTGCTCTGTTTGGTACTGTTTGTCTCTCTTTGGATCTGTTTGGCTCTGTTTTGCTCTGTTTGGCTCTGTCCTGCTCTGTTTGCTTTTGTTTGCCTATGTTTCGCTCTGTTTGGATCTGTTTGACTCTGTTTGGTACACTGTTGCTCTGGTTGGCTGTCTCTTGCTCCGTTTTGCTCTATTTGTCTCTGTCCTGTTCTGTTTGCCTCTGCTTTGCTCTTGTTGCTGTGTTTGGCTCTGTTTTGTTCTGTTCTGCTCTGTTTGGCTTCTTTGGCTCTGTTTGGCTCCATTTGTCTCTGTCCTGTTCTGTTTGCCTCTGTTTTGCTCTGTTTGGCTCTGTTTGGCTCTGTCTGGCTCTGACTTCCTCTGCTTGTCTCCATTTGCATCTGGTTGAATCTGTTGGCTCTGTTTTACTCTGCCTGGCTCTGTTTGGCTCTCCTTGGCTCCACCCTGCTCTGTTTGCTTTTGTTTATCTCTGTTTGCTCTCTTTGACTCTGCTTGTCTCTGTTGAGCTTTGTTTGGCTCTGTTCAGCACTGTTTGGCTCTGTTTTGCTCTGCTTGGTTCTCTTTCGATCTGGTTGGGACGTTTTTTCTCGATTTGGATCTGGTCTGCTCTGTTCTGTTCTGCCTGGCTCTGTTTGGCTCTGTTTGGCTCTATTTTCCTCAGTTTTACTCTGTTTGGCTCTGTGTGGCTCTGCTTGGCTCTGTTCTGCACTATTTCCAGCTCTTTGCCTCTGCTTCGCACTTGTTTGGATCTGTTTGACTCAGTTTTAGTCTGTTTGTCTCTTTCTCGCTCTGTTTGGATCTGGTGGACTCTATTTGGTACAGTTTTGCTCTGGTTGGCTCTCTCTTGCTCCATTCTGCTCTATTTGGCTCTGTCTGGCACTGACTTGCTCTGTTTATCTCCGTTTGGATCTGGTTGAATCTGTTTGACTCTGTTTTGTTCTATTTGGCTCTGGTTGGCTCTGTTACACTATGTTGTGCTCTGTTTGGTTCTGTCTGTCTCTGCCTTGCTCTGTTTGGCTCTGTTTTGCTCTGTTTGGCTCTGTTCGGTAATGTTTATCTCTATTTGGTTCTGTTTGGAAATTTTTAACTCTGTTTGGCTCTGTGCAGCACAGTGTGCCTCTGTTTCACTCTGCATGGCTCTCTTTAGATCTGTTTGCCTCTGTTTTTTCTCTATTTGGATCTGTTCATCTCTGTTCTGCTCTGCCTCGCTCTGTTTGGCTCGGTTTGGTTCTGTTTTGCTCTGCGTGGCTCTCTTTTCCTCTGTTTGGCTCTGCTTCGCTCTGTTTGGTTCTGTTTTGCTCTGTTTGGCTTGTTTGGCTCTCGTTTGCTCTGTTTGGCTCTGCTTTGCTCTGTTTGGTCCTGTTTGTCTCTTTTTGGTCTGTTAGGCTCTGTGTGTCTCTGTTTTGCTCTGTTTGGCTCTGTTTCGATCTGTTTGGCTCTTTTTTATCTATTTGGATCTGTTCAGATCTGTTCTGCTCTGCGTGGCTCGGTTTGGCTCCGTTTGGATCCGTTTTGCTCTGTTTGGCTTTGTTTTATTCTGTTTGTCTCTTTTTGGCTCTGCTTGGCTCTGTTCTGCTGTGTCTCCATCTGTGTACCTCTGCTTTGCTCTGGTTGGCTCTGTTTGGGTCTGTTTTAGTCTGTTTTGCTCTTTCTCGCTCTGTTTGGATCTGGTGGACTCTGTTTGGCACAGTTTTGCTCTGCTTGGCACTCGTTTGCTCCGTTTTGCTCTATTTGGCTCTGTCCAGCTCTTTTGCCTCTGGTTTGCCACTGTTTTGCTCTGTTTGGCTCTGTCTGGCTCTGACTTACTCTGTTTTTTCTGCGTTTGCATCTGGTTGAATCTGTTTGGTTCTGTTTTGATCTACTTGTCTCTGGTTTGCTTTGTTACACTATGTTGTGCTCTGTCTGGTTCTCTCTGTCTCTGCCTTGCTCCGTTTGGATCTGCTTTGCTCTGTGTTGCTCTGTTTGGCTCTGTTTGGTTCTGTTCTGCTCTGTTTTGCTCTGTTTGGGACTGTTTGTCTCACTTTGGTTCTGTTTGGCTCTGTTTTGCTCTGTTTTGCTCTGTCTGGCTCTAAGTGGTTCTATGGCTCTCTTTAGCTCTGTTTTGCTCTGTTTGGCTCTGTCTTACTCTGCTTAGCTCTGTTTGGCTCTGTTTGGCTCTATCCTGCTCTGTTTGCGTTTGTTTGCCTCTGTTTTGCCCTGTTTGGCTCTGTTTGGATCCATTGGGCTTTGTGTGGCTCTGTTCAGCACTGTGTGGCTCTGTTTTGCTCTGCCTGGTTCTCTTTCGATCTGTTTGCCTCTGTTTTTCTCTATCTGGATTGTTCAGCTCTGTTCTGCTCTGCCTGGCTCTGTTTTGCTCTGTATTTTTCTATTTTGCTCTGTTTGCTTTATTTGGCTCTGTTTAGCTCTGTTGTGCTTTGTTTGGCTCTGTTTGTCTAGTTTGGATCTCTTTTGCTCTTTTTGGCTCTGTTTGTCTCTCTTTGGCCTGTTTGGCTCTGTTTAGCTCTGTTCTTCTCTGCCTGGCTCTGTTTGGCTCTGATTGGTTCTGTTTGGTTCTGTTTTGCTCTGTTTGGCTCTGTTCTGCTCTGTTTGGCTCTGTTTATCACTTTTAGGTTCTGTTCGGCTCTGCTTGTCTCTGTTCTGCAGTGTTTCCCTCTGTTTGCCTCTGCTTTGCTCTTGTTGCTGTGTTTGGCTCTGTTTTGTTCTGTTCTGCTCTGCTTGGCTTCTTTGGCTCTGTTTGGCTCCATTTGGTTCTGTTCTGCTCTGTTTGGCTTGTTTGCTCTGTTTTGCTCTGTTTGGTACTGTTTGTCTCTCTTTGGATCTGTTTGGCTCTGTTTTGCTCTGTTTGGCTCTGTCCTGCTCTGTTTGCTTTTGTTTGCCTATGTTTCGCTCTGTTTGGATCTGTTTGACTCTGTTTGGTACAGTGTTGCTCTGGTTGGCTGTCTCTTGCTCCGTTTTGCTCTATTTGTCTCTGTCCTGTTCTGTTTGCCTCTGTTTGGCTCTGTTTGGCTCTGTTTGGTTCTGTCTGGCTCTGACCTCCTCTGCTTGTCTCCATTTGGATCTGGTTGAATCTGTTGGCTCTGTTTTACTCTGCCTGGCTCTGTTTGGCTCTCCTTGGCTCCACCCTGCTCTGTTTGCTTTTGTTTATCACTGTTTGCTCTCTTTGACTCTTCTTGTCTCTGTTGAGCTTTGTTTGGCTCTGTTCAGCACTGTTTGGCTCTATTTTGCTCTGGTTGGTTCTCTTTCGATCTGGTTGGCTCGTTTTTTCTCGATTTGGATCTGGTCTGCTCTGTTCTGTTCTGCCTGGCTCTGTTTGGCTCTGTTTGGCTCTATTTTCCTCATTTTTACTCTGTTTGGCTCTGTGTGGCTCTGTGTGGCTCTGCTTGGCTCTGTTCTGCACTATTTCCAGCTCTTTGCCTCTGCTTCGCACTTGTTTGGATCTGTTTGACTCAGTTTTAGTCTGTTTGTCTCTTTCTCGCTCTGTTTGGATCTGGTGGACTCTATTTGGTACAGTTTTGCTCTGGTTGGCTCTCTCTTGCTCCATTCTGCTCTATTTGGCTCTGTCTGGCACTGACTTGCTCTGTTTATCTCCGTTTAGATCTGGTTGAATCTGTTTGACTCTATTTTGTTCTATTTGGCTCTGGTTGGCTCTGTTACACTATGTTGTGCTCTGTTTGGTTCTGTCTGTCTCTGCCTTGCTCTGTTTGGCTCTGTTTTGCTCTGTTGGCTCTGTTTGGTAATGTTTATCTCTATTTGGTTCTGTTTGGAAATTTTTAACTCTGTTTGGCTCTGTGCAGCACAGTGTGCCTCTGTTTCACTCTGCATGGCTCTCTTTAGATCTGTTTGCCTCTGTTTTTTCTCTATTTGGATCTGTTCATCTCTGTTCTGCTCTGCCTCGCTCTGTTTGGCTGGGTTTGGTTCTGTTTTGCTCTGCGTGGCTCTCTTTTCCTCTGTTTGGCTCTGCTTCGCTCTGTTTGGTTCTGTTTTGCTCTGTTTGGCTTGTTTGGCTCTCGTTTGCTCTGTTTCGCTCTGCTTTGCTCTGTTTGGTCCTGTTTGTCTCTTTTTGGTCTGTTAGGCTCTGTGTGGCTCTGTTTTGCTCTGTTTGGCTCTGTTTCGATCTGTTTGGCTCTTTTTTATCTATTTGGATCTGTTCAGATCTGTTCTGCTCTGCGTGGCTCGGTTTGGCTCCGTTTGGATCCGTTTTGCTCTGTTTGGCTTTGTTTTATTCTGTTTGTCTCTTTTGGCTCTGCTTGGCTATGTTCTGCTGTGTCTCCATCTGTGTACCTCTGCTTTGCTCTGGTTGGCTCTGTTTGGGTCTGTTTTAGTCTGTTTTGCTCTTTCTCGCTCTGTTTGGATCTGGTGGACTCTGTTTGGCACAGTTTTGCTCTGCTTGGCACTCGTTTGCTCCGTTTTGCTCTATTTGGCTCTGTCCAGCTCTTTTGCCTCTGGTTTGCCACTGTTTTGCTCTGTTTGGCTCTGTCTGGCTCTGACTTACTCTGTTTTTTCTGCGTTTGCATCTGGTTGAATCTGTTTGGCTCTGTTTTGATCTACTTGTCTCTGGTTTGCTTTGTTACACTATGTTGTGCTCTGTCTGGTTCTCTCTGTCTCTGCCTTGCTCCGTTTGGATCTGCTTTGCTCTGTGTTGCTCTGTTTGGCTCTGTTTGGTTCTGTTCTGCTCTGTTTTGCTCTGTTTGGGACTGTTTGTCTCACTTTGGTTCTGTTTGGCTCTGTTTTGCTCTGTTTTGCTCTGTCTGGTTCTAAGTGGTTCTATGGCTCTCTTTAGCTCTGTTTTGCTCTGTTTGGCTCTGTCTTACTCTGCTTAGCTCTGTTTGGCTCTGTTTGGCTCTATCCTGCTCTGTTTGCGTTTGTTTGCCTCTGTTTTGCCCTGTTTGGCTCTGTTTGGATCCATTGGGCTTTGTGTGGCTCTGTTCAGCACTGTGTGGCTCTGTTTTGCTCTGCCTGGTTCTCTTTCGATCTGTTTGCCTCTGTTTTTCTCTATCTGGATTGTTCAGCTCTGTTCTGCTCTCTCTGGCTCCGTTTTGCTCTGTATTTTTCTACTTTGCTCTGTTTGCTTTATTTGGCTCTGTTTAGCTCTGTTGTGCTTTGTTTGGCTCTGTTTGTCTAGTTTGGATCTCTTTTGCTCTTTTTGGCTCTGTTTGTCTCTCTTTGGCCTGTTTGGCTCTGTTTAGCTCTGTTCTTCTCTGCCTGGCTCTGTTTGGCTCTGTTTGGTTCTGTTCTGCTCTGTTTGGCTCTGTTTGGTTCTGTTTGTCTCTCTTTGGTTCTGTTTGGCTCTGTTTTGCTCTGTCTGGCTCTAAGTGGTTCTATGGCTCTCTTTAGCTCTGTTTTGCTCTGTTTGGCTCTGTCTTACTCTGCTTAGCTCTGTTTGGCTCTGTTTGGCTCTATCCTGCTCTGTTTGCGTTTGTTTGCCTCTGTTTTGCCCTGTTTGGCTCTGTTTGGATCCATTGGGCTTTGTGTGGCTCTGTTCAGCACTGTGTGGCTCTGTTTTGCTCTGCCAGGTTCTCTTTCGATCTGTTTGCCTCTGTTTTTCTCTATCTGGATTGTTCAGCTCTGTTCTGCTCTGCCTGGCTCTGTTTTGCTCTGTATTTTTCTATTTTGCTCTGTTTGCTTTATTTGGCTCTGTTTAGCTCTGTTGTGCTTTGTTTGGCTCTGTTTGTCTAGTTTGGATCTCTTTTGCTCTTTTTGGCTCTGTTTGTCTCTCTTTGGCCTGTTTGGCTCTGTTTAGCTCTGTTCTTCTCTGCCTGGCTCTGTTTGGCTCTGATTGGTTCTGTTTGGTTCTGTTTTGCTCTGTTTGGCTCTGTTCTGCTCTGTTTGGCTCTGTTTATCACTGTTAGGTTCTGTTCGGCTCTGCTTGTCTCTGTTCTGCAGTGTTTCCCTCTGTTTGCCTCTGCTTTGCTCTTGTTGCTGTGTTTGGCTCTGTTTTGTTCTGTTCTGCTCTGCTTGACTTCTTTGGCTCTGTTTGGCTCCATTTGGTTCTGTTCTGCTCTGTTTGGCTTGTTTGGCTCTGTTTTGCTCTGTTTGGTACTGTTTGTCTCTCTTTGGATCTGTTTGGCTCTGTTTTGCTCTGTTTGGCTCTGTCCTGCTCTGTTTGCTTTTGTTTGCCTATGTTTCGCTCTGTTTGGATCTGTTTGACTCTGTTTGGTACAGTGTTGCTCTGGTTGGCTGTCTCTTGCTCCGTTTTGCTCTATTTGTCTCTGTCCTGTTCTGTTTGCCTCTGTTTGGCTCTGTTTGGCTCTGTTTGGCTCTGTCTGGCTCTGACCTCCTCTGCTTGTCTCCATTTGGATCTGGTTGAATCTGTTGGCTCTGTTTTACTCTGCCTGGCTCTGTTTGGCTCTCCTTGGCTCCACCCTGCTCTGTTTGCTTTTGTTTATCTCTGTTTGCTCTCTTTGACTCTTCTTGTCTCTGTTGAGCTTTGTTTCGCTCTGTTCAGCACTGTTTGGCTCTGTTTTGCTCTGCTTGGTTCTCTTTCGATCTGGTTGGCTCGTTTTTTCTCGATTTGGATCTGGTCTGCTCTGTTCTGTTCTGCCTGGCTCTGTTTGGCTCTGTTTGGCTCTATTTTCCTCAGTTTTACTCTGTTTGGCTCTGTGTGGCTCTGCTTGGCTCTGTTCTGCACTATTTCCAGTTCTTTGCCTCTGCTTTGCACTTGTTTGGATCTGTTTGACTCAGTTTTAGTCTGTTTGTCTCTTTCTCGCTCTGTTTGGATCTGGTGGACTCTATTTGGTACAGTTTTGCTCTGGTTGGCTCTCTCTTGCTCCATTCTGCTCTATTTGGCTCTGTCTGGCACTGACTTGCTCTGTTTATCTCCGTTTGGATCTGGTTGAATCTGTTTGACTCTGTTTTGTTCTATTTGGCTCTGGTTGGCTCTGTTACACTATGTTGTGCTCTGTTTGGTTCTGTCTGTCTCTGCTTTGCTCTGTTTGGCTCTGTTTTGCTCTGTTTGGCTCTGTTTGGTAATGTTTATCTCTATTTGGTTCTGTTTGGAAATTTTTAACTCTGTTTGGCTCTGTGCAGCACAGTGTGCCTCTGTTTCGCTCTGCATGGCTCTATTTAGATCTGATTGCCTCTGTTTTTTTCTCTATTTGGATCTGTTCATCTCTGTTCTGCTCTGCCTCGCTCTGTTTGGCTCTGTTTGGTTCTGTTTTGCTCTGCGTGGCTCTCTTTTCCTCTGTTTGGCTCTGCTTCGCTCTGTTTGGTTCTGTTTTGCTCTGTTTAGCTTGTTTGTCTCTCGTTTGCTCTGTTTGGCTCTGCTTTGCTCTGTTTGGTCCTGTTTGTCTCTTTTTGGTCTGTTAGGCTCTGTGTGGCTCTGTTTTGCTCTGTTTGGCTCTGTTTCGATCTGTTTGGCTCTTTTTTATCTATTTGGATCTGTTCAGATCTGTTCTGCTCTGCGTGGCTCGGTTTGGCTCCGTTTGGATCCGTTTTGCTCTGTTTGGCTTTGTTTTATTCTGTTTGTCTCTTTTTGGCTCTGCTTGGCTCTATTCTGCTGTGTCTCCATCTGTGTACCTCTGCTTTGCTCTGGTTGGCTCTGTTTGGGTCTGTTTTAGTCTGTTTTGCTCTTTCTCGCTCTGTTTGGATCTGGTGGACTCTGTTTGGCACAGTTTTGCTCTGCATGGCACTCGTTTGCTCCGTTTTGCTCTATTTGGCTCTGTCCAGCTCTTTTGCCTCTGGTTTGCCACTGTTTTGCTCTGTTTGGCTCTGTCTGGCTCTGACTTACTCTGTTTTTTCTGCGTTTGCATCTGGTTGAATCTGTTTGGTTCTGTTTTGATCTACTTGTCTCTGGTTTGCTTTGTTACTCTATGTTATGCTCTCTGGTTCTCTCTGTCTCTGCCTTGCTCCGTTTGGCTCTGTTTTGCTCTGTGTTGCTCTGTTTGGCTCTGTTTGGTTCTGTTTGGCTCTGTTTGGTACTGCTTGTCTCTCTTTGGTTCTGTTTGGCTCTGTTTTGCTCTGTTTTGCTCTGTCTGGCTCTAAGTGGTTCTATGGCTCTCTTTAGCTCTGTTTTGCTCTGTTTGGCTCTGTCTTACTCTGCTTAGCTCTGTTTGGCTCTGTTGGCTCTATCCTGCTCTGTTTGCGTTTGTTTGCCTCTGTTTTGCCCTGTTTGGCTCTGTTTGGATCCATTGGGCTTTGTGTGGCTCTGTTCAGCACTGTGTGGCTCTGTTTTGCTCTGCCTGGTTCTCTTTCGATCTGTTTGCCTCTGTTTTTCTCTATCTGGATTGTTCAGCTCTGTTCAGCTCTGTTCTGGCTCTGTTTTGCTCTGTATTTTTCTATTTTGCTCTGTTTGCTTTATTTGGCTCTGTTTAGCTCTGTTGTGCTTTGTTTGGCTCTGTTTGTCTAGTTTGGATCTCTTTTGCTCTTTTTGGCTCTGTTTGTCTCTCTTTGGCCTGTTTGGCTCTGTTTAGCTCTGTTCTTCTCTGCCTGGCTCTGTTTGGCTCTGATTGGTTCTGTTTGGTTCTGCTTTGCTCTGTTTGGCTCTGTCCTGCTCTGTTTGGCTCTGTTTATCACTGTTATGTTCTGTTCGGCTCTGCTTGTCTCTGTTCTGCAGTGTTTCCCTCTGTTTGCCTCTGCTTTGCTCTTGTTGCTGTGTTTGGCTCTGTTTTGTTCTGTTCTGCTCTGTTTGGCTTGTTTGGCTCTGTTTGGCTCCATTTGGTTCTGTTCTGCTCTGTTTGGCTTGTTTGGCTCTGTTTTGCTCTGTTTGGTACTGTTTGTCTCTCTTTGGATCTGTTTGGCTCTGTTTTGCTCTGTTTGGCTCTGTCCTGCTCTGTTTGCTTTTGTTTGCCTATGTTTCGCTCTGTTTGGATCTGTTTGACTCTGTCTGGTACAGTGTTGCTCTGGTTGGCTGTCTCTTGCTCCGTTTTGCTCTATTTGTCTCTGTCCTGTTCTGTTTGCCTCTGTTTGGCTCTGTTTGGCTCTGTTTGGCTCTGTCTGGCTCTGACCTCCTCTGCTTGTCTCCATTTGGATCTGGTTGAATCTGTTGGCTCTGTTTTACTCTGCCTGGCTCTGTTTGGCTCTCCTTGGCTCCACCCTGCTCTGTTTGCTTTTGTTTATCTCTGTTTGCTCTCTTTGACTCTTCTTGTCTCTGTTGAGCTTTGTTTGGCTCTGTTCAGCACTGTTTGGCTCTGTTTTGCTCTGCTTGGTTCTCTTTCGATCTGGTTGGCTCGTGTTTTCTCGATTTGGATCTGGTCTGCTCTGTTCTGTTCTGCCTGGCTCTGTTTGGCTCTGTTTGGCTCTATTTTCCTCAGTTTTACTCTGTTTGGCTCTGTGTGGCTCTGCTTGGCTCTGTTCTGCACTATTTCCAGTTCTTTGCCTCTGCTTTGCACTTGTTTGGATCTGTTTGACTCAGTTTTAGTCTGTTTGTCTCTTTCTCGCTCTGTTTGGATCTGGTGGACTCTATTTGGTACAGTTTTGCTCTGGTTGGCTCTCTCTTGCTCCATTCTGCTCTATTTGGCTCTGTCTGGCACTGACTTGCTCTGTTTATCTCCGTTTGGATCTGGTTGAATCTGTTTGACTCTGTTTTGTTCTATTTGGCTCTGGTTGGCTCTGTTACACTATGTTGTGCTCTGTTTGGTTCTGTCTGTCTCTGCCTTGCTCTGTTTGGCTCTGTTTTGCTCTGTTTGGCTCTGTTTGGTAATGTTTATCTCTATTTGGTTCTGTTTGGAAATTTTTAACTCTGTTTGGCTCTGTGCAGCACAGTGTGCCTCTGTTTCGCTCTGCATGGCTCTCTTTAGATCTGTTTGCCTCTCTTTTTTCTCTATTTGGATCTGTTCATCTCTGTTCTGCTCTGCCTCGCTCTGTTTAGCTCTGTTTGGTTCTGTTTTGCTCTGCGTGGCTCTCTTTTCCTCTGTTTGGCTCTGCTTCGCTCTGTTTGGTTCTGTTTTGCTCTGTTTGGCTTGTTTGGCTCTCGTTTGATCTGTTTCGCTCTGCTTTGCTCTGTTTGGTCCTGTTTGTCTCTTTTTGGTCTGTTAGGCTCTGTGTGGCTCTGTTTTGCTCTGTTTGGCTCTGTTTCGATCTGTTTGGCTCTTCTTTATCTATTTGGATCTGTTCAGATCTGTTCTGCTCTGCGTGGCTCGGTTTGGCTCCGTTTGGATCCGTTTTGCTCTGTTTGGCTTTGTTTTATTCTGTTTGTCTCTTTTTGGCTCTGCTTGGCTCTGTTCTGCTGTGTCTCCATCTGTGTACCTCTGCTTTGCTCTGGTTGGCTCTGTTTGGGTCTGTTTTAGTCTTTTTTGCTCTTTCTCGCTCTGTTTGGATCTGGTGGACTCTGTTTGGCACAGTTTTGCTCTGCTTGGCACTCGTTTGCTCCGTTTTGCTCTATTTGGCTCTGTCCAGCTCTTTTGCCTCTGGTTTGCCACTGTTTTGCTCTGTTTGGCTCTGTCTGGCTCTGACTTACTCTGTTTTTTCTGCGTTTGCATCTGGTTGAATCTGTTTGGCTCTGTTTTGATCTACTTGTCTCTGGTTTGCTTTGTTACACTATGTTGTGCTCTGTCTGGTTCTCTCTGTCTCTGCCTTGCTCCGTTTGGATCTGCTTTGCTCTGTGTTGCTCTGTTTGGCTCTGTTTGGTTCTGTTCTGCTCTGTTTTGCTCTGTTTGGGACTGTTTGTCTCACTTTGGTTCTGTTTGGCTCTGTCTTGCTCTGTTTTCTCTGTCTGGCTCTAAGTGGTTCTATGGCTTTCTTTAGCTCTGTTTTGCTCTGTTTGGCTCTGTCCTGCTCTGTTTGGATCTGGTTGCCTCTCTTTGGATTTTCTGGCTCTTTTGGCTCTGTTTTGCTCTGTTGGGCTCTGTTTTACTCTGCCTGGCTCTGTTTGGCATGCTTGGGTCTGCCTTGCTCTGTTTGGCTCTGATTTGCTCTGTTTGGTTCTGTTTGTCTCTCTTTGGTCTGTTAGGCTCCGTTTGGCTCTCTTTTGCTCTGTTTCAATCTGTTTGGCTCTTTTTTCTCTACTTGGATCTGTTCAGCTCTGTTCTGCTCTGCCTGGCTCGGTTTGGCTCTGTTTGATTCGGTTTTCCTCTGTTTGGCTTTGTTTTATTCTGCTTGTCTCTGTTTGGCTCTGTTTGGCTCTGTTCTGCTCTTTGTCCCTCTGTGTGCCTCTGCTTGGCTCTGGTTGGCTCTGTTTGGCTCTATTTTAGTCTGTTTGGCTCTTTCTCGTTCTGTTTGGATCTGGTAGGCTCTGTTTGGTACAGTTTTGCTCTGCTTGGCTCTCGTTTGCTCCGTTTTGCTCTATTTGGCTCTGTCCAGCTCTGTTTGACTCTGTTTGCCTTTGTTTAGCTCTGTTTGGCTCTGGTTGGCTCTGTTACATTATGTTGCGCTCTGTCTGGTTCTCTCTGCCACTGCCTTGCTTTGTTTGGCTCTGTTTTGCTCTGTGTTGCTCTGTTTCGCTCTGTTTGGTTCTGTTCTGCTCTGCTTGGCTCTGTTTGGTACTGTTGGTCTCTCTTCGGTTCTGTTTGGCTCTGTTTTGTTCTGTTTTGTCTGTCTGGCTCGACGTGGTTCTATGGTTCTATGTCTCTCTTCAGTTCTGTTTTGCTCTGTTTGGCTCTGTCCTGCTCTGTTTGCTCTGGTTTGCCTCTGTTTTGCTCTGTTTGGATCTGTTTGGCTCTGTTGGGCTTTGTTTGGCTCTGTTCAGCACTCTGTGGCTCTGTTTCGCTCTGCTTGGCTCTCTTTAGATCTGTTTGCCTCTGTTTCTCTCTATTTGGATCTGTTCAGCTCTGTTCTGCTCTGCCTGGCTCTGTTTGGCTCTGTTTGGTTCTCCTTTGCTCTGTTTGGCTCTGCTTTGCTCTGTTTGGTTCTGTTTGCCTCTCTTTGGCCTTTCTGGCTCTCTTTAGATCTGCTGGGCTTTCTGTGGCTCTGTTCAGCACTGTGTGGCTCTGTTTGGCTCTTCTTGGAGCTCATTGGATCTGTTTGCCTCTGTTTTTCTCTATTTGGATCTGCTCAGCTCTGTTCTGCTCTATCTGGCTCTGTTTGGCTCTGTTTGGTTCTGTTTGTCTCTCTTTCGGTTGTTTGGCTCTGTTTGGCTCTGCTTAGCTCTGCTTGGCTCTGTTTGGCTCTGTCCTGCTCTGTTTGCGTTTGTTTGCCTCTGTTTGGCTCTGTTTGGATTCATTGGGCTTTGTGTGGCTCTGTTCAGCACTGTGTGGCTCTGTTTTGCTCTTCTTGGAGCTCTTTGGATCTGTTTGCCTCTGTTTTTCTCTATCTGGATCTGTTCAGCTCTGTTCTGCTCTGCCTGGCTCTGCTTGGCTCTGTATTTTTCTATTTTGCTCTGTTTGGTTTGTTTGTCTCTGTTTAGCTCTGTTCTGCTCTGTTTGTCTCAGTTTATCACTGCTAGGTTCTGTTTGGCTCTGCTTGTCTCTGTTCTGCAGTGTTTCCCTTTTTTGCCTCTGCTTTGCACTTGTTGCTGTGTTTGGCTCTGTTTTGTTCTGTTCTGCTCTGATTGGCTTGTTTGACTCTATTTGGTTCTGTTCTGCTCTGCTTGGCTCTGTTTGGTACTGTTGGCCTCTCTTCGGTTCTGTTTGGCTCTGTTTTGTCATTCTGGCTCTAAGTGGTTCTATGGTTCTATGGCTCTCTTCAGCTCTGTTTTGCTCTGTTTGGCTCTGTCCTGCTCTGTTTGATTTGGTTTGCCTCTGTTTTGCTCTGTTTGACTCTGTTTGGCTCTGTTGGGCTTTGATTGGCTCTGTTCAGCACTGTGTGGCTCTGTTTTGCTCTGCTTGGCTCTCTTTAGATCTATTTGCCTCCGTTTCTCTCTATTTGGATCTGTTCAGCTCTGTTCTGCTCTGCCTGGCTCTGTTTGGCTCTGTTTGATTCTCCTTTGCTCTGTTTGGCCTGCTTTGCTCTGTTTGGTTCTATTTGTCTCTCTTTGGACTTTCTGGCTCTGTTTAGATCTGTTGGGCTTTGTTTGGCTCTGTTCAGCACTGTGTGGCTCTGCTTGGCTCTTCTTGGAGCTCTATGGATCTATTTGCCTCTGTTTTTCTCTATTTGGATCTGCTCAGCTCTGTTCTTAACTGTCTGGCTCTGTTTGGCTCTCTTGTGCTTTGTTTGGCTCTGTTCAGAACTGTGTGGCTCTGTTTTGCTCTGCTTGGCTCTCTTTAGATCTGTTTGCCTCAGTTTTTCTCTATTTGGATCTGTTCAGCTCTTTTCTGCTCTGCCTGGCTCTGTTTGGCTCTGTTTGATTCTCCTTTGCTCTGTTTGGCATGCTTTGCTCTGTTTGGTTCGGTTTGTCTCTCTTCGGCCTTTCTGGCTCAGGTTAGATCTGTTGGGCTTTGTTTGGCTCTGTTCAGAACTGTGTGGCTCTGTTTGGCTCTTCTTGGAGCTCTTTGGATCTGTTTGCCTCTGTTTTTCTCTATCTGGATCTGTTTAGCTCTGTTCTGCTCTGCCTGGCTCTGTTTGGCTCTGTATTTTTCTATTTTGCTCTGTTTGGTTTGTTTGGCTCTGTTTAGCTCTGTTGTGCTTTGTTTAGCTCTGTTTGTCTGGTTTGGATCTGTTTTGCTCTTTTTGGCTCTGTTTGCCTCTCTCTGGCCTGTTTGGCTCTGTTTAGCTCTGTTGTGCTTTGTTTGGCTCTGTTCAGCACTATGTGGCTCAGTTCTGCTCTGCCTGTCTCGGTTTGGCTCTGTTTGGATCCGTTTTGCTCTGTTTGGCTTTGTTTTATTCTGTTTGTCTCTTTTTGGCTCTGCTTGGCTCTGTTCTGCTCTGTCTCCCTGTGTGTACCTCTGCTTTGCTCTGGTTGGCACTGTTTGGGTCTGTTTTAGTCTGTTTGGCTCTTTCTCGGTCTGTTTGGATCTGGTGGACTCTGTTTGGTGCAGTTTTGCTCTGCTTGGCACTCGTTTGCTCCGTTTTGCTCTATTTGGCTCTGTCCAGCTCTGTTTACCTGTGTTTGCCTCTGTTTTGCTCTGTTCGGCTCTGTCTGGCTTTGACTTACTCTGTTTTTTCTGCGTTTGGATCTGGTTGAATCTGTTTGGCTCTGTTTTCATCTACTTGTCTCTGGTTTGCTCTGTTACACTATGTTGCACTCTGTCTGGTTCTCTCTGTCTCTGCCTTGCTCCGTTTGGCTCTGTTTTGCTCTTTGTTGCTCTGTTTGGCTCTGTTTGGTACTGTTTGTCTCTCTTTGGTTCTGTTTGGCTCTGTTTTGCTCTGTTTTGTCTGTCTGGCTCTAAGTGGTTCTATGGCTCTCTTCAGCTCTGTTTTGCTCTGTTTGGCTCAGTCCTGCTCTGTTTGGTTCTGGTTGCCTCTCTTTGGAATGTGTGGCTCTGTTTGGCTCTGTTTTGCTCTGTTGGGCTCTGGTTTACTCTGCCTGGCTCTGTTTGGCATGCTTGGCTCTCCCCTGCTCTGTTTGGCTCTGCTTTGCTCTGTTTGGTTCTGTTTGTGTCTCTTTGGTCTGTTAGGCTCTGTTTGGCTCTCTTTTGCTCTGTTTGGCTCTGATTCGATCTGTTTGGCTCTTTTTTCTCTACTTGGATCTGTTCAGATCTGTTCTGCTCTGCCTGGCTCGGTTTGGCTCTGTTTGATTCTCCTTTGCTCTGTTTGGCATGCTTTGCTCTGTTTGGTTCTGTTTGTCTCTCTTTGGCCTTTCTGGCTCAGTTTAGATCTGTTTGGGCTTTGTTTGGCTCTGTTCAGCACTGTGTGGCTCGGTTTGGCTCTTCTTGGAGCTCTTTGGATCTGTTTGCCTCTGTTTTTTCTCTATTTGGATCTGCTCAGCTCTGTTCTGCTCTGCCTGGCTCTTTTTGGCTCTGTTTTTTTTTCTGTTTTGCTCTGTTTGGATTGTTTGGCTCTGTTTAGCTCTGTTGTGCTTGGTTTGGCTCTGTTTGTCTGGTTTGGATCTCTTTTGCTCTTTTTGGCTCTGTTTGTCTCTCTTTGGCCTGTTTGTCTCTGTTTAGCTCTGCTGTGCTTTGTTTGGCTCTGTTCAGCACTATGTGGCTCAATTCTGCTCTGCCTGGCTCGGTATGGCTCCGTTTGGATCCGCTTTGCTCTGTTTGGCTTTGCTTTATTCTGTTTGTCTCTTTTTGGCTCTGCTTGGCTCTGTTCTGCTCTGTCTCCCTTTGTGTACCTCTGCTTTGCTCTGGTTGGCTCTGTTTGGGTCTGTTTTAGTCTGTTTGCCTCTTTCTCGCTCTGTTTGGAAATGATGGACTCTTTTTGGTACAGTTTTGCTCTGCTTGGCATTCGTTTGCTCCGTTTTGCTCTATTTGGCTCTGTCCAGCTCTGTTTACCTCTGTTTGCCTCTGTTTTGCTCTGTTTGGCTCTGTCTGGCTCTGACTTACTCTGTTTTTTCTGCGTTTGGATCTGGTTGAATCTGTTTGGCTCTGTTTTCATCCACTTGTTTGCTCTGTTACACTATGTTGCGCTCTGTCTGGTTCTCTCTGTCTCTGCCTTGCTCCGTTTGGCTCTGTTTGGGTCTGTTCTGCTCTGTTTGGCACTGTTTGTCTCTCTTTGGTTCTGTTTGGCTCTGTTTTGCTCTGTTTTGTCTGTCTGGCTCTAAGTGGTTCTCTATCTCTTTAGCTCTATTTTGCTCTGTTTGTCTCTGTCCTGCTCTGTTTGGTTCTGGTTGCCTCTCTTTGGAATTTGTGCCTCTGTTTGGCTCTGTTTTGCATTGTTGGGCTCTGGTTTACACTGCCTGGCTCTGTTTGGCATGCTTGGCTCTGCCCTGCTCTGTTTGGCTCTGCTTTGCTCTGTTTGGTTCTGTTTGTGTCCCTTTGGTCTGTTAGGCTCTGTTTGGCTCTCTTTTGCTCTGTTTGGCTCTGTTTCGATCTGCTTGCCTCTTTTTTCTCTACTTGGATCTGTTCAGCTCTGTTCTGCTCTGCCTTGCTCGGTTTGGCTCTGTTTGGTTCCGTTTTGCTCTCTTTGGTTTTGTTTTATTCTGCTTGTCTCTGTTTGGCTCTGCTTGGCTCTGTTCTGCTCTGTCTCCCTCTGTGTGCCTCTGCTTGGCTCTGGTTGGCTCTGTTTGGCTCTGTTTTAGTCTGTTTGGCTCTTTCTCGTTCTGTTTGGATCTGGTAGATTCTGTTTGGTACAGTTTTGCTCTGCTTGTCTCTCGTTTGCTCCGTTTGCTCCATTTGCCTCTGTTTTGGTCTGTTTGGCTCTAGTTGGCTCTGTTACATTATGTTGTGCTCTGTCTGGTTCTCTCTGTCTCTGCCTTGCTCTGTTTGGCTCAGTTTTGCTCTGTGTTGCTCTGTTTCGCTCTGTTTGGTTCTGTTCTGCTCTGCTTGGCTCTGTTTGTTACTGTTGGTCTCTCTTCGGTTCTGTTTGGCTCTGTTTTGCTCTGTTTTGTCTGTCTGGCTCTAAGTGGTTCTATGGTTCTATGGCTCTCTTCAGCTCTGTTTTGCTCTCATTTGGCTCTCTCCTGCTCTGGTTTGCCTCTGTTTTGCTCTGTTTGGCTCTGTTTGGCTCTGTTGGGCTTTGTTTGGCTCTGTCCAGCACTGTGTGGCTCTGTTTGGCTCTTCTTGGAGCTCTTTGGATCTGCTTGCCTCTGTCTTTCTCTATTTGGATCTGCTCAGCTCTGTTCTGCTCTGTCAGGCTCTGTTTGGCTCTGTTTGGTTCTGTTTGCCACTCTTTGGTTTGTTTGGCTCTGTTTGGCTCTGTTTAGCTCTGTTTGGCTCTGTCATACTCTGCTTAGCTCTGTTTGACTCTGTCCTGCTCTGTTTTCGTTTGTTTGGCTCTGTTTTGCTCTGTTTGTCTCTGTTTGGATCCGTTGGGCCTTGTGTGTCTCTTATGAGCACTGTGTGGCTCTATTTTGCTCTGCCTGGTTCTGTTTCGATCTGTTTTCCTCTGTTTTTCTCTATCTGGATCTGTTTAGCTCTGTTCTGCTCTGCCTGGCTCTGTTTGGCTTTGTTTGGCTTGTTTGGCTCTGTTTAGCTCTGTTGTGCTTTGTTTGGCTCTGTTTGTCTGGTTTGGATCTCTTTTGCTCTTGTTGGCTCTGTTTGTCTCTCTTTGGCCTGTTTGGCTCTGTTTAGATCTGTTGTGCTTTGTTTGGCTCTGTTCAGCACTGTGTGGCTCTGTTTTGCTCTGCTTGGAGCTCTTTGATCTGTTTTTCTCTGTTTTTATCTATTTGGAGCGGTTCTGCACTGAATGGCTCTGTTTGGCTCTGATTGGTTCTGTTTGATTCTGTTTTGCTCTGTTTGGCTCTGTTCTGCTCTGATTGGCTCTGTTTATCACTGCTAGGTTCTGTTTGGCTCTGCTTGTCTCTGTTCTGCAGTGTTTCCCTCCGTTTGCCTCTGCTTTGCTCTTGTTGCTGTGTTTGGCTCTGTTTTGTTCTGTTCTGCTCTGTTTGGATTGTTTGGCTCTATTTGGTTCTGTTTGTCTCTCTTTGGATCTGTTTGGCTCTGTTTTGCTCTGTTTGGCTCTGTTTGACTCTGTTTGGTACAGTGTTGCTCTGGTTGGCTCTCTCTTGCTCCGTTTTGCTCTATTTTTCTCTGTCCTGCTCTGTTTGCCTCTGTTTGCATCTGATTTTTCTCTGATTGGCTCTGTCTGGCTCTGACCTCCTCTGTTTGGCTCCATTTGGACCTGGTTGAATCTGTTTGGCTCTGTTTTACTCTGCCTGGCTCTGTTTGGCTCTGCTTGGCTCTACCCTGCTCTGTTTGCTTTTGTTTATCTCTGTTTGCTCTCTTTGACTCTGCTTGTCTCTGTTGGGCTTTGTTTTGTTCTGTTCAGCACTGTATGGCTCTGTTTTGTTCTGCTTGGTTCTCTTTTGATCTGTTTGGCTCTTGTTTTCTCTATTTGGATCTGTTCTGCTCTGTTCTGCTCTGCCTGGCTCTGTTTGGCTCTGTTTGGCTCTCTTTTGCTCTGTTTTGCTCTGTTTGTCTCTTTCTTGCTCTATTTGGATCTGGTGGACTCTATTTGGTACAGTTTTGCTCTGGTTGGCTCTCTCCTGCTCCATTTTGCTCTATTTGGCTCTGTCTGGCACTGACTTGCTCTGTTTTTCTCCGTTTGGATCTGCTTGAATCTGGTTGACTCAGTTTTGCTCTATTTGGCTCTGGTTGGCTCTGTTACGCTTTGTTGCGCTCTGTCTGTTTCTGTCTGTCTCTGCCTTTTGATGTTTGGCGCTCTTTTGCTCTGTTTGGCTCTGTTTGTTACTGTTTGTCTCTCTTTGGTTCTGTTTCGCTCTGTTTTGCTCTGTTTGGCTCTGTCCTGCTCTGTTTGCTTTTGTTTGCCTCTGTTTCGCTCTGTTTGGCTCTGCGTGGCTCTGTGCAGCACTGTGTGCCTCTGTTTTGCTCTGCGTGGCTCTCTTTAGATCTGTTTGCCTCTGTTTTTTTCTCTATTTGGATCTGTTCATCTCTGTTCTGCTCTGCCTCGCTCTGTTTGGCTGTGCTTGGTTCTGTTTTGCTCTGTTTGGCTCTGCTTTGCTCTGTTTGGCTCTGCTTTGCTCTATTTCGTTCTGTTTGTCGCTCCTTGGTCTGTTAGGCTCTGTTTGGCTCTGTTTTGCTCTCTTTGGCTGTGTTTCGATCTGTTTGGCTCTTTTTTATCTATTTGGATCTATTCAGCTCTGTTCTCTTCTGCCTGTCCCGGTTTGGCTCTGTTTGTATCCGTTTTGCTCTGTTTGGCCTTGTTTTATTCTGCCTGTCTCTTTTTGCCTCTTTTTGGCTCTGTTCTGCTCTGTGTCCCTCTGTGTACCTCTGCTTTGCTCTGTTTGGCTCTGTTTGGCTCTGTTTTATTCTGTTTGGCTCTTTGTCGCTCTGTTGGATCTGGTGAATTCTGTTTGGTACAGTTTTGCTCTGCTTGGCACTCGTTTGCTCCATTTTGCTCTATTTGGCTCTGTCCAGCTCTGTTTGCCTCTGTTTGCCTGTGTTTTGCTCTGTTGAATCTGTCTGGCTCTGACTTACTCTGTTTTTTCTGCGTTTGAATCTGTTTGGCTCTATTTGGCTCTATTTGGCTCTGGTTTGCTCGGTTAAACTATGTTGTGCTCTGTCTGGTTCTCTCTGTCTCTGTCTTTCTCCGTTTGGCTCTGTTTTGCTCTGTGTTGCTCTGCTTGGCTCTGTTTGGTTCTGCTCTGCTCTGCTTCGCTCTGTTTGGTACTGTTTGTCTCTCTTTCGATCTGCTTGGCTCTGTTTTGCTCTGTTTTGTCTGTCTGCCTCTAAGTGGTTCTATGGCTCTCTTCAGCTCTGTTTTGCTCTGTTTTGGCTCTGTCCTGCTCTGTTTGCTTTTGTTTGCCTCTGTTTTGCTCTGTTTGGCTCTGTTTAGCTCTGTTGGGTTTTGTTTAACTCTGTTCAGCACTGTGTGGCTCTGTTTTGCTCTGCTTGGCTCTCTTTGGATCTGTTTGCCTCTGTTCCTCTCTATTTGGAGCTGTTCAGCTCTGTTCTGCTCTGCCTGGCTCTGTTTGGTTCTCTTTTGCTCTATTTGGCTCTGCTTTGCTCTGTTTGTCTCTCTTTGGCCTTTTTGGCTCTGTTTAGATCTGTTGGGCTTTGTTTGGCTCTGTTCAGCACTGAGTGGCTCTGTTTGGATCTTCTTGGAGCTCTTTGGATCTGTTTGCCTCTGCTTTTCTCTATTTGGATATGCTCAGCTCTGTTCTATTCCGTCTGGCTCTGTTTGTCTCTGTTTCGTTCTGTTTGTCTCTCTTTGGGTTGTTTGGCTCTGTTTGGCTCTGTTTAGCTCTGTTTGGCTCTGTCTTACTCTGCTTGGCTCTGTTTGGCTCTGTTCAGCTCTGTCCTGCTCTGTTTGCGTTTGTTTGCCTCTGTTTTGCTCTGCTTGGCTCTGTTTTGATCCATTGGGCTTTGTGTGGCTCTGTTCAGCATTGTGTGGCTCTGTTTTGCTGTGCCTGGTTCACTTTCGATCTGTTCAGCTCTGTTCTGCTCTGCCTGGCTCTGTTCAGCTCTGTTCTGCTCTGCCTGGCTCTGTTTGGCTCTGGTTGCTTCTGTTTAGTTCTGTTTTGCTCTGTTTGGCCCTGTTCTGCTCTGTTTGTCTCTGTTTATCCCTGCTAGGTTCTGTTTGGCTCTGCATGTCTCTGTTCTGCAGTGTTTCCCTCTGTTTGCCTCTGATTTGCTCTTGTTGATGTGTTTGGCTCTGTTTTGTTCTGTTCTGCTCTGTTTGGCTTGTATGGCTCTGTTTTTCTCTGTTTGGTACTGTTCGGCTCTGTTTGGATCTGTTTGGCTCTGTTTTGCTCTGTTTGGCTCTGTCCTGCTCTGTTTGCTTTTGTTTGCCTATGTTTCGCTCTGTTTGGATCTGTTTGACTCTGTTTGGTACAGTGTTGCTCTGGTTGGCTCTCTCTTGCTCCGTTTTGCTCTATTTGTCTCTGTCCTGCTCTGTTTGCCGCTGTTTGCGTCTGTTTTGCTCTGTCTGGCTCTGTCTGGCTCTGACCTGCTCTGTTTTTCTCCACTTGGATCTCGTTGAATCTGTTTGGCTCTGTTTTACTCTGCCTGGCTCTGTTTGGCTCTGCTTGGCTCTACCCTTCTCTGTTTGCTTTTGTTTACCTCTGTTTTGCTCTCTTTGACTCTGTTTGTCTCTGTTGAGCTTTGTTTCGCTTTGTTCAGCACTGAATGGCTCTGTTTTGTTCTGCTTGGTTCTCTTTCGATCTGTTTGGCTCTTGTTTTCTCTATTTGGGTCTGTTCTGCTCTGTTCTGCGCTGCCTGGCTCTGTTTGGCTCTGTTTGGCTCTCCTTTGCTCTGTTTTGCTCTGTTTGTCTCTTTCTCACTCTGTTTGCATCTGGCGGACTCTATTTGGTACAGTTTTGCTCTGGTTGGCTCTCTCTTGCTCCGTTTTGCTCTATTTGGCTCTGTCTGGCACTGACTTGTTCTTTTTTTCTCCGTTTGGATCTGGTTGAATCTGTTTGACTCTGTTTTGCTCTATTTGGCTCTGGTTGGCTCTCTTACACTATGTTGTGCTCTGGTTCTGTCTGTCTCTGCCTTGCTCTGTTTGGCTCTGTTTTGCTCTTTTTGGCTCTGTATGGTACTGTTTGTCTCTCTTTGGTTCTGTTTGGCTCTCTTTTGCTCTGTTTGGCTCTGTCCTGCTCTGTTTGCTTTTGTTTGCCTCTGTTTTGCTCTGTTTGGCTCTGTTTGGCTCTGTGCAGCACTGTGTGCCTCTGTTTGGCTCTGCGTGGCTCTCTTTAGATCTGTTTGCCTCTGTTCTTTCTCTATTTGGATCTGTTCATCTCTGTTCAGCTCTTCCTCGTTCCGTTTGGCTGTGTTTGGTTCTGTTTTGCTCTGTTTGGCTCTCTTTTGCTCTGTTTGGCTCTGCTTGGCTCTGTTTGGATCTGTTACACTCTGTTTGGCTTTTTTGGCTCTCTTTTGCTCTGTTAGGCTCTGCTTTGCTCTGTTTGGTTCTGCTGGTCTCTCCTTGGGCTGTTAGGCTCTGTTTGGCTCTGTTCAGCACTATGTGGCTCTGTTCTGCTCTGCCTGGCTCGGTTGGCTCCGTTTGGATCTGTTTTGCTCTGTTTGGCTTTGTTTTAATCTATTCGTCTCTCTTTGGCTCTGCTTGGCTCTGTTCTGCTCTGTGTCCCTCTGTGTACCTCTACTTTGCTCTGGTTGGCTCTGTTTGGCTCTGTTTTAGTCTGTTAGGCTCTTTGTCGCTCTGTTTGGAACTGATGGACTCTGTTTGGTACAGTTTTGCTCTGCTTGGCACTCGTTTGCTCCGTTTAGCTCTATTTGGCTCTGTCCAGCTCTGTTTACCTCTGTTTGCCTCTGTTATGCTCTGTTTGAATCTGTCTGGCTCTGACTTACTCTGATTTTTCTTCGTTTGGCTCTATTTGGCTCTATTTGGCTCTGGTTTGCTCTGTTAAACTATGTTGTGCTCTGTCTGGTTCTCTCTGTCTCTGCCTTTCTCCATTTGGCTCTGTTTTGCTCTGTGTTGCTCTGTTTGGCTCTGTTTGGTTCTGTTCTGCTCTGCTTGGCTCTGTTTGGTACTGTTTGTCTCTCTTTCGATCTGTTTGGCTCTGTTTGGCTCTGTTTTGTCTGTCTGCCTCTAAGTGGTTCTATGGCTCTCTTCAGCTCTGTTTTGCTCTGTTTGGCTCTGTCCTGCTCTGTTTGCTTTTGTTTGCCTCTGTTTTGCTCTGTTTGGCTCTGTTTGGCTCTGCTGGGCTTTGTTTGGCTCTGTTCAGCACTGTGTGGCTCTGTTTTGCTCTGCTTGGCTCTCTTTGGATCTGTTTGCCTCTGTTTCTCTCTATTTGGAGCTGTTCAGCACTGTTCTGCTCTGCCTGGCTCTGTTTGGTTCTCTTTTGCTCTGTTTGGCTCTGCTTTGCTCTGTTTGCTTCTGTTTGTCTCTCTTTGGCCTTTCTGGCTCTGTTTGGATCTGTTGGGCTTTGTTTGGCTCTGTTCAGCACTGTGTGGCTCTGTTTGGCTCTTCTTGGATCTCTTTGGATCTGTTTGCCTCTGTTTTTTCTCTATTTGGATCTGCTCAGCTCTGTTCTGTTCCGTCTGGCTCTGTTTGTCTCTGTTTGGTTCTGTTTGTCTCTCTTTGGTTTGTTTAGCTCTGTTTGGCTCTGTTTAGTTCTGTTTGGCTCTGTCTTACTCTGCTTGGCTCTGGCTCTGTTTGGCTCTTCCTGCTCTGTTTGCGTTTGTTAGCCTCTGTTTTGCTCTGTTTGGCTCTGTTTGGATCCATTGGGCTTTGTGTGGCTCTGTTCAGCACTGTGTGGCTCTGTTTTGCTCTGCCTGGTTCTCTTTCGATCTGTTTGCCTCTGTTTTTCTGTATCTGGATCTGTTCAGCTCTGTTCTGCTATGCCTGGCTCTGTTTGTTTCTGTTTTGCTCGGTTTGGCTCTGTTTAGCTCTGTTGTGCTTTGTTTGGCTCTTCTTTGTCTGGTTTGGATCTCTTTTGCTCCTTTTGGCTCTGTTTGTCTCTCTTTGGCCTGTTTGTCTCTGTTTAGCTCTGTTGTGCTTTGTTTGGCTCTGTTCAGCACTATGTGGCTCTGTTTTGCTCTGCTTGGAGCTCTTTGGATCTGTTTGTCTCTGTTTTTCTCTATTTGGATCTGTTCTGCTCTGTTTGGCTCTGTTTATCACTGCTAGGTTCTGTTTGGCTCTGCTTGTCTCTGTTCTGCAGTGTTTCCCTCTGTTTGCCTCTGCTTTGCTCTTGTTGCTGTGTTTGGCTCTGTTTGTTTCTGTTCTGCTCTGTTTGGCTTGTTTGGCTCTGTTTTGCTCTGTTTGGTACTGTTTGTCTCTCTTTGGATCTGTTTGGCTCTGTTTTCCTCTGTTTGGCTCTGGCCTGCTCTGTTTGCTTTTTTTTGCCTATGTTTTGCTCTGTTTGGATCTGTTTGACTCCGTTTGGTACAGTGTTGCTCTGGTTGGCTCTCTCTTGCTCCGTTTTGCTCTATTTGTCTCTGTCCTGCTCTGTTTGCCTCTGTTTGCATCTGTTTTGCTCTGTTTGGCTCTGTCTGGCTCTGACCTGCTCTACTTGTCTCCATTTGGATCTGGTGGAATCTGTTGGGCTCTGTTTTACTCGGCCTGGCTCTGTTTGGCTCTGCTTGGCTCTGCCCTGCTCAGTTTGCTTTTGTTTACCTCTGTTTTGCTCTCTTTGACGCTGTTTGCCTCTGTTGGGCTTTGTTTGGCTCTGTTCAGCACTGTATGGCTCTGTTTTGTTCTGCTTGGTTCTGTTTTGATCTGTTTGGCTCTTGTTTTCTCTATTTGGATCTGTTCTGCTCTGTTCTGCTCTGCCTGGCTCTGTTTGGCTCTGTTTGGCTCTATTTTGCTCAGTTTTAATCTGTTTGGCTCTGTCCTGCTTTGCCTGGCTCTGTTTGGCTCTGTTTGACTCTCTTTTGCTCTGTTTTGCTCTGTTTGGCTTTGTCTGGCTCTGTTCTGCACTGTTTCCCGCTGTTTGCTTCTGCTTTGCACTTGTTTGGATCTGTTTGGACCTGTTTTAGTCTGTTTGTCTCTTTCTCGCTCTGCTTGGATTTGGTGGTCTCTATTTGGTACAGTTTTGTTCTGGTTGAATCTCTCTTGCTCCATTTTGCTCTATTTGGCTCTGTCTGGCTCTGACTTGCTCTGTTTTTCTCCGTTTGGATCTGGTTCAATCTGGTTGACTCTGTTTTGCTCTATTTGGCTTTGGTTGGCTCTGTTACACTATGTTGTGCTCTGTCTGGTTCTGTCTGTCTCTGCCTTGCTCTGTTTGGCTCTCTTTGGTTCTGTTTCGCTCTGTTTTGCTCTGTTTTGCTCTGTCCTGCTCTGTTTGCTTTTGTTTGCCTCTGTTTCGCTCCGTTTGGCTCTGCGTGGCTCTGTGCAGCACTGTGTGCCTTTGTTTTGCTCTGCGTGGCTCTCTTTAGATCTGTTTGCCTCTGCTTTTTATCTATTTGGATCTGTTCATCTCTGTTCTGCTCTGCCTTGCTCTGTTTGGCTGTGTCTGGTTCTGTTTTGCTCTGCGTGGCTCTCTTTTCCTCTGTTTGGCTCTGCTTTGCTCTGTTTGATTCTGTTTGTATCTTTTTGTTCTTTTAGGATCTGTTTGGCTCTGTTTTGCTCTGCCTGGTTCACCTTCAATCCGTTTGCCTCTGTTCTTCTCTATCTGGAACTGTTCAGCTCTTTTCTGCTCTGCCTGGCTCTGTTTGGCTCTGTTTGTTTCTGTTTTCCTCAGTTTGGTTTGTTTGGCTCTGTTTAGCTCTGTTTTGCTTTCTTTGGCTCTGTTTGTCTAGTTTGGATCTGTTTTGCTCTTTTTGGCTCTGTTTGTCTCTCTTCAGCCTGTTTGGCTCTGTTTAGATCTGTTTTGCTTTGTTTGGCTCTGTTCAGCACTGTGTGGCTCTGTTTTGCTCTGCTTGGAGCTCTTTGGATCTGTTTGCCTCTGTTTTTCTCTATCTGGATCTGTTCAGCTCTGTTCTGCTCTGCCTGGCTCTGTTTGGCTCTGATTGATTCTGTTTGGTTCTGTTTTGCTCTGTTTGGCTCTGTTCTGCTCTGTTTGGCTCTGCTTATCACTGCTAGGTTCTGTTTGGCTCTGATTGCCTCTGTTCTGCAGTGTTTCCCTCTGTTTGCCTCTGCTTTGCTCTTGTTGCTGTGTTTGGCTCTGTTTTGTTCTGTTCTGCTCTGTTTGGATTGTTTGGCTCTGTTTGGTTCTGTTTGTCTCTCTTTGGTCTGTTAGCCTCCCTTTGGCTCTGTTTTGATCTGTTTGGCTCTGTTTCGATCTGTTTGGCTCTTTTTTCTCTACTTGGGTCTGTTCAGTTCTGTTCAGCTCTGCCAGGCTCGGTTTTGCTCTGTTTGGATCCGTTTTTCTCTGTTTGGCTTTCTTTTATTCTGCTTGTCTCTTTTTGCCTCTGCTTGGCTCTGTTCTGCTCTGTCTCCCTCTGTGTACCGCTGCTTTGCTCTGGTTGGCTCTGTTTAGCTCTGTTTTAGTCTGTTTGGCTCTTTCTCGCTCTGTTTGGGATCTGGTGGTCTCTGTTTGGTACAGTTTTGCTCTCCTTGGCACTCGTTTGCTCTGTTTTGCTCCATTTGGATCTGTCCAGCTCTGTTTGCCTCTGTTTTGCATCTGTTTTGCTCTGTTTGGCCTCTGTTTTGCTCTGTTTGGATCTGTCTGGCTCTGACTTACTCTGTTTTTTCTGCATTTGAATCTGTTTGGCTCCATTTCGTTCTATCTGGCTCTGGATTGCTCTGTTAAACTATGTTGTGCTCTTTCTGGTTCTCTCTGTCTCTGCCTTGCTCCATTTGGCTCTGTTTTGTTCTGTGTTGCTCTGCTTGGCTCTGTTTGTTTCTGTTCTGCTCTGTTTGGCTCTCTTTGGTACTGTTTGTCTCTCTTTGGTTCTCTTTGGCTCTGTTTTGCTCTGTTTTGTCTATCTGGCTCTAAGTGGTTCTATCGCTCTCTTTAGCTCTGTTTTCCTCTGTTTGCCTATGTCCTGTTCTGTTTGCTTTTGTTTGCCTCTGTTCAGCACTGTTTGGCTCTGTTTTACTCTGCTTGTCTCTGTTTGGCTCTGCTTTGCACTGTTCTGCTCTGTTGCCCTCTGTTTGCCTCAGCTTTGCTCTGTTTGCCTCTGTTTGTTTCTGGGTTTTTTTGTCTGGCTTTTTCCCAATCTGTTTGGATCTGGTGGCATCTGTTTGGTACAGTTCTGCTCTGGTTGGCTCTCGCTTGCTCCGTTTTGATATATTTAGATCTGGCCTGCTCTGTTTGCCTCTGTTTGCATCTGTTTTGCTCTGTTTGGATCTGTCCTGCTCTGTTTGCTTTTATTTGCCTCTGTTTCGCTCTGTTTGGTTCTGTTTGTCTCTGCTGGGCTTTGTTTGGCTCTGTTCAGCACTGTGTGGCTCTGTTTTGCTCTGCCTTGTTCTCTTTCGATCTGTCTGGGTCTGTTTTTCTCTATTGGGTTCTGTGCTGCTCTGTTCTGCTCTGCCTGACTCTGTTTGGCTCTGTTTGGTTCTGTTTTGCTTGTTTGGCTCTGTTCTGCTTTGTTTGGTTCTGTTTTTCTCTGCTTGGCTCTGTTTGGCTCCGCTTTGCACTGTTCTGCTCTGTTGCCCTCTGTTTGCCTCTGCTTTGCTCTGTTTGCCTCTGTTTGTTTCTGGTTTTTTTGTCTGGCTCTTTCTCAATCTGTTTGGATCTGGTGGCATCTGTTTGGTACAGTTCTGCTCTGGTTGGCTCTCGCTTGCTCCGTTTTGATATATTTAGATCTGTCCTGCTCTGTTTGCCTCTGTTTGCATCTGTTTTGCTCTGTTTGGCTCTGTCCTGCTCTGTTTGCTTTTGCTTGCCTCTGTTTCGCTCTGTTTGGTTCTGTTTGTCTCTGTTGGGCTTTGTTTGGCTCTGTTCAGCACTGTGTGGCTCTGTTTTGCTCTGCTTCGTTCCATTAGGAACTATTTGGCTCTGTCCTGCTCTGTATGCCTCTGCTTGCCTCAGTTTTGCTCTGTCTGGCTCTGTCTGGCACTGACTTGCTCTGTTTTTCTCCGTTTGGATCTGCTTGAATCTGTTTGGCTCTGTTTTGCTCTATTTGGCTCTGGTTGGCTCTGTTACACTATGTTGTGCTCTCTCTGGTTCTGTCTGTCTCTGTTTTGCTCAGTTTGGCTCTGTTTTGCTCCGTGTTTCTGTGTTTAGCTCTGTTTTGTTCTGTTCTGCTCTGTTTGGCTTGTTTGGGTCTGTTTTGATCTGTTTGGTTCTGTTTCTCTCAGTTGGGCTTTGTTTGGCTCTGTTCAGCACTGTGTGGCTGTGTATTGTTCTGCCTTGTTCTCTTTCGATCTGTCTGGGTCTGTTTTTCTCTATCTGGTTCTGTTCTGCTCTGCCTGTCTCTGTTTGGCTCTGTTTGGTTCTGTTTTGCTCTGTTTGGCTCTGTTCTGACTGTTTGGTTCTGTTTTTCTCTGCTTGGCTCTGTTTGGCTCTGCTTGGCTCTGTTCTGCTCTGTTTGTCTCTGTTTTTCACTGCTTGGCTCTCTTTGCCTCTGCTTTGATCTTGTTGCCCCCGTTTGTCTCTGTTTTAGTTTGTTTGGCACTTTCTCACTCTGTTTGGATCTGTTTGACTCTGTTTGGTACAGTGTTGCTCTGGTTGGCTCTCTCTTGCTCCGTTTTGCTATATTTGCCTCTGTCCTGCTCTGTTTGCCTCTGTTTGTATCTGTTTTGCTCTGTTTTGCTCTGTTTGGCTCTGACCTGCTCTGTTTGTCTCCATTTGGATCTGGTTGAATCTGTTTGGCTCTGTTTTAATCTGCCTGGCTCTGTTTGGCTCTGCTTCACTCTGCCCTGCTCTGTTTGCTTTTGTTTACCTCTGTTTTGCTCTCTTTGACTCTGTTTGTCTCTGTTGGGCTTTGTTTGGCTCTGTTCAGCACTGTATCGTTCTGTTTTGATCTGCTTGGTTCTCTTTCGATCTGTTTGACTCTTGTTTTCTCTATTTGGATCTGTTCTGCTCTGTTCTGCTCTGCCTGCCTCTGTTTGGCTCTGTTTGGCTCTCTTTTGCTTTGTTTGGCTCCGTTTTACTCTGCTTGTCTCTGTTTGGCGCTGGTTTGTACAGTTCTGCCCTGTTGCCCTCTGTTTGCCTCTGCATTGCTCTGTTTGCCTCTGTTTGTTTCTTTTTTAATTTTGTGTGGCTCTTTCCCGCTCTGTTTGGATCTGGTGGAATCTGTTTGGTACAGTGCTGCTCTGGTTTGCTCTTTCTGGCTCCGTTTTGCTCTATTTAGCTCTGTCCTGCTCCGTTTGCCTCTGTTTGCCTCTGTTTTGCTCTGTTTGGCTCTGTCTGGCTCTGACATGCTCTGTTTTCTCTGTTTGGTACTGTTTGTCTCTCTTTGATTCTGTTTGGCTCAGTTTTGCTCTGTTTGGTTTGTCTGGTTCTCAGTGGTTCTATGGCTCTGTTTAGCACTGTTTTGCTCTGTTCGGAACTGTCCTGCTCTGTTTGCTTTTGTTTGCCTCTGTTTTGCTCTCTTTGGCTCTCCTTGGTTCTGCTGGGCTTTGTTTGGCTCTGTGCAGCACTGTGTGGCTCTGTTTTGCTCTGCTTGGCTCTCTTTCGATCTGTTTGCCTTAGTTTTTCTCTATTTGGATCTGATCAGCTCTGTTCAGCTCTGTCTGTCTCGGTTTGGCTCTGTTTAGCTCTGTTTTGCTCTGTTTGGCTCTGTTTTACTCTGCTTATCTCTGCTTGGCTCTGCTTGGCTCTGTTCAGCTCTGTTTCCCCGTGTGTGCATCTGCCTTGCTCTGTTTGGCTCTGTTTGGCTCTCTCTCTCTCACTCTGTTTGGATTTGGTTGACTCAGTTTTGTCCATTTTTGCTCTGGTTGGCTCTCTCTTGCTCCATTTGCATCTATTTGGCTCTGTCCTGCTCTGTATGCCTCTGTTTGCCTCTGTTTTGCTCTGTCTGGCTCTGTCTAGCTCTGACCTGCTCTGTTTTTCTCCGTTTGGATCTGGTTGAATCTGTTTGGCTCTTTTTTTCTCTATTTGCTCTGGTTGTCTCTGTTACACTATGTTGTGCTCTGACTGTTTCTGTCTGTCTCTGCCTTGCTCTGTTTGGCTCTGCCTGGCTCTGCCCTACTCTGTTTGCTTCTGTTTGCGTGTGTTTTGCTCTGTTTGGCTCTGTTTGTCTCTGATGGGCTTTGTTTGACTCTGTTCAGCACGGTATTGCTCTGTTTTGCTCTGCTTGGTTCTCTTTCGATCCGTTTGGATCTTGTTTTCTCTATTTGGATCTGTTCAGCTCTGTTCAGCTCTGGCTCTGTTTGGCTCTGTTAGGATCTGTTTTGCTCTGTTTGGTTGTGTTTTACTCTGCTTGTGTCTGTTTGGCTCTGCTTGACTGTGTTCAGCTCTGCTGCCCTATGTTTGCCTCTGATTTGCTCTGGCTGGCTCTGTTGCACTATGTTGTGCTCTGTCTGGTTCTGTCTGTCTCTGCTTTGCTCAGTTTGGCTCTGTTTTGCTTTCTATTGCTGTGTTTGGCTCTGTTTTGTTCGGTTCTGCTCTGTTTGGCTTGTTTGGCTCTGTTTGGTACTGTTTCTCTCTCTTTGGATCTGTTTGGCTCTGTTTGTTTGGTTTTTTTGCCTCTGTTTTGCTCTGTTTGGTTCTGTTTGTCTCTGTTGGGCTTTGTTTGGCTCTGTTCAGCACGGTATGGCTCTGTTTTGCTCTGCCTTGTTCTCTTTCGATCTGTTTGGCTCTGTTTTTCTCTATCTGGTTCTGTTCTGCTCTGTTCTGCTCTGCCTGGCTCTGTTTGGCTCTCTTTGGTTCTGTTTTTCTCTGCTTGGCTCTCTTTGCCTCTGCTTTGCTCTTGTTGCCTCGGTTTGTCTCTGTTTTAGTCTGTTTGGCACGTTCTCACTCTGTTTGGATCTGTTTGACTCTGCTTGGTACAGTTTTGCTCTTGTTGGCTGTCCCTTGCTCCGTTTTGCTATATTTGCCTCTGTCCTGCTCTGTTTGCCACTGTTTGCATCTGTTTTGCTCTGTTTGGCTCTGTCTGTCTCTGACCTCCTCTGTTTGTCTCCATTTGGACCTGGTTGAATCTGTTTGGCTCTGTTTTACTCTGCCTGGCTCTGTTTGGCTCTGCTTGGCTCTGCCCTGCTCTGTTTGCTTTTGTTTATCTCTGTTTTGCTCTCTTTGATTCTGTTTGTCTCTGTTGGGCTTTGTTTCGCTCTGTTAAGCACTGTATCGCTCTGTTTTGATCTGCTTGGTTCTCTTTCGATCTGTTTGACTCTTGTTTTCTCTATTTTGATCTGTTCTGCTCTGTTCTGCTCTGCGTGGCTCTGTTTGGCTCTGTTTGGCTCTCTTTTGCTCTGTTTGGCTCTGTTTTACTCTGCTTGTCTCTGTTTGGCTCTGCTTTGTACAGTTCTGCTCTGTTGCCCTCTGTTTGCCTCTGCATTGCTCTGTTTGCCTCTGTTTGTTTCTGTTTTAGTTTGTTTGGCTCTTTCCCGCTCTGTTTGGATCTGGTGGAATCTGTTTGGTACAGTTCTGCTCTGGTTGGCTCTCTCGTGCTCCGTTTTGCTCTATTTAGCTCTGTCCTGCTCTGTTTGTCTCTGTTTGCCTCTGTTTTGCTCTGTTTGGCTCTGACTGGCTCTGACTTGCTCTGTTTTTCTCCGTTTGGATCTGGATGAATCTGTTTGGCTCTGTTTTGCTCTATTTGGCTCTGGTTGGCTCTGCTACACTATGTTGTGCTCTGTCTCGTTCTGTCTGTCTCTGCCTTGATTTGTTTGGCTCTGTTGTGCTCTGTGTTGCTCAGTTTGGCTCTATGTGGCTCTGTATGGTTCTGTTCTGCGCAGTTTGGCTTGTTTGCCACTGTTTTGCTCTGTTTGGCTCTGCTTGTTTCTGTTGGGCTTTGTTTGGCTCTGTGCAGCACTGTTTTGCTCTGTTTCGCTCTGCTTCGTTCTCTTTCGATCTGTTTGTCTCTTGTTTTCTCTATTTGGATCTGTTCTGCTCTGTTCTGATCTGCCTGGCTCTGTTTTACTCTGCTTGTCTCTGTTTGGCTCTGCTTTGCACTGTTCTGCTCTGTGGCCCTCTGTTTGCCTCTGCTTTGCTCTGTTTGCCTCTGTTTGTTTCTGTTTTATTTTGTTTGGCTTTTTCTCACTCTGTTTAGATCTGGTGGAATCTGTTTGGTACAGTTCTGCTCTGGTTGGCTCTTGCTGGCTCCGTTTTGATCTATTTAGATCTTTCCTGCTCTGTTTGCCTCTGTTTGCATCTGCTTTGCTCTGTTTGGCTCTGTCTGGCTCTGAATTGCTCTGCTTTTCTCCGTTTGGATCTGCCTGAATCTGTTTGGCTCTGTTTTGCTCTATTTGGCTCTGGTTGGCTCTGTTACACTATGTTGTGCTCTGTCTGGTTCTGTCTGTCTCTGCCTTGATTTGTTTGGCTCTGTTGTGCTCTGTGTTGCTCTGTTTGACTCTGTTTGGTTTTGTTCCGCTCTGTTTGACACTGTTTGGCTCTGTTTGGCTCCGTTTGGTACTGTTTGTCTCTCTTTGGTTCTGTTTGGCTCGGTTTTGCTCTCTTTCGTTTGTCCGGTTCTCAGTGGTTCTATGGGTCTGTTTAGCACTGTTTTGCTGTGATTGGATCTGTCCTGCTTTGTTTGCTTTTGTTTGCCTCTGTTTTGCTCTCTTTGGCTCTCTTTGGTTCTGCTGGGCTTTGTTTGGCTCTGTGCAGCACTGTTTGGCTCTGTTTTATTCTGCTTGGCTCTCTTTCGATCTGTTAGCCTTTGCTTTTCTCTTTTTGGATCTGATCAGCTCTGTTCAGCTCTGTCTGGCTCTGTTTGGCTCTGTTTAGCTCTGCCTTGCTCTGTTTGGCTCTGTTTGGCTCTCTCTCTCACTCTGTTTGGATTTGGTTGACTCAGTTTTGTCCATTTTTGCTCTGGTTGGCTCTCCCTTGCTCCATTTGGATCTATTTGGCTCTGTCCTGCTCTGTATGCCTCTGTTTGCCTCTGTTTTGCTCTCTCTGGCTCTGTCTGGCTCTGACCTGCTCTGCATTTCTCCGTTTGGATCTGGTTGAATCTGTTTGCCTCTGTTTTTCTCTATTTGCTCTGGTAGTCTCTGTTACACTATGTTGTGCTCTGACTGTTTCTGTCTGTCTCTGCCTTGCTCTGTTTGGCTCTGCCTGGCTCTGTCCTACTCTGTTTGCTTTTGTTTGCCTGTGTTTTGCTCTGTTTGGCCCTGTTTGTCTCTGTTGGGCTTTGTTTGACTCTGTTCAGCACTGTATTGCTCTGTTTTGCTCTGCTTGGTTCTCTTTCGATCCGTTTGGATCTTGTTTTCTCTATTTGGATCTGTTCAGCTCTGGCTCTGTTTGGCTCTGTTAGGATCTGTTTTGCTCTGTTTGGTTGTGTTTTACTCTGCTTGTCTCTGTTTGGCTCTGCTTGGCTGTGTTCTGCTGTGTTGCCCTATGTTTGCCTCTGATTTGCTCTGGCTGGCTCTGTTACACTATGTTGTGCTCTGTCTGGTTCTGTCTGTCTCTGCTTTGCTCAGTTTTGTTCTGTTTTGCTTTGTGTTGCTGTGTTTGGCTCTATTTTGTTCTGTTCTGCTCTGTTTGGCTTGTTTGGCTCTGTTTGGTAGTGTTTCTCTCTCTTTGGATCTGTTTGGCTCTGTGTTGCTCTGTTTGGATCTGTCCTGCTATGTTTGTTTTTTTTTTTTTGCCTCTGTTTTACTCTGTTTGGTGCTGTTTGTCTCTGTTGGGCTTTGTTTGGCTCTGTTCAGCACTGTGTGGCTCTGTTCTGCTCTGCCGTGTTCTCTTTCGATCTGTTTGGCTCTGTTTTTCTCTATCTGGTTCTGTTCTGCTCTGTTCTGCTCTGCCTGGCTCTGTTTGGCTCTGTTTGGTTCTGTTTTGCCCTGTTTGGCTCTGTTCTGCTCTGTTTGGTTCTGTTTTTTCTCTACTTGGCTCTGTCTTTCACTGCTTGGTTCTCTTTGCATCTGCTTTGATCTTGTTGCCTCTGTTTGTCTCTGTTTTAGTCTGTTTGGCTCTTTCTCACTCTGTTTGGATCTGTTTGACTCTGTTTGGTACAGTTTTCCTCTGGTTGGCTGTCTCTTGCTCCATTTTGATCTATTTAGATCTGTCCTGCTCTGTTTGCCTCTGTTTGCATCTGCTTTGCTCTGTTTGGCTCTGTCTGGCTCTGACTTGCTCTGCTTTTCTCCGTTTGGATCTGGTTGAATCTGTTTGGCTCTGTTTTGCTCTATTTGGCTCTGGTTGGCTCTGTTACAATATGTTGTGCTCTGTCTGGTTCTGTCTGTCTCTGCCTTGCTCTGTTTGGCTCTGTTGTGCTCTGTGTTGCTCTGTTTGACTCTGTTTGGTTCTGTTTTGCTCTGTTTGACTCTGTTTGGCTCTGTTTGGTACTGTCTGTCTCTCTTTGGTTCTGTTTAGCTCTGTTTTGCTCTGTTTGGTTTGTCTGGTTCTCAGTGGTTCCATGGGTCTGTTTCGCACTGTTTTGCTCTGTTTGGATCTGTCCTGCTCTGTTTGCTTTTGTTTGCCTCTGTTTTGCTCTCTTTGGCTCTGCTTGGTTCTGTTGGGCTTTGTTTGGCTCTGTGCAGCACTGTGTGGCTCTGTTTTGCTCTGCTTGGCTCTGTTTCGATCTGTTTGCCTTTGTTTTTCTCTATTTGGATCTGATCAGCTCTGTTTACCTCTGTTTGGCTCTGTTTGTCTCTGTCGGGCTTTGTGTGGCTCTGTGCAGCACTGTGTGGCTCTGTTTTGCTCTGCTTTGTTCTCTTTCGATCTGTTTGGCTCTGTTTTTCTCTATCTGGATTTGTTCTGCTTTGTTCTGCTCTGCCTGGTTCTGTTTGGCTCTGTTTGGCTCTCTTTTGCTCTGTTTGGCTCTGTTTTACTCTGCTTGTCTCTCTTTGGCTCTGCTTTGTACAGTTCTGCTCTGTTGCCCTCTGTTTGCTTCTGCTTTGCTCTGTTTGCCTCTGTTTGTTTCTGTTTTAATTTGTTTGGCTCTTTCCCGCTCTGTTTGGATCTGATGGAATCTGTTTGGTACAGTTCTGCTCTGGTTGGCTGTCTCGTGCTCCGTTTTGTTCTATTTGGCACTGTCCTGCTCTGTCTGACTCTGTTTGCCTCTGTTTTGCTCTGTTTGGCTCTGTCTGGCTCTGACTTGCTCTGTTTGTCTCCGTTTGGATCTGGTTGAATCTGTTTGGCTCTGCTTTTCTCTATTTGGCTCTGGTTGACTCTGTTACACTATGTTGTGCTCTGACTGGTTCTGTCTGTATCTGCCTTGCTCATTTTGGCTCTGCTTTGCTCTGTTTTGCTCTGTTTGGCAGTGTTTGTCTCTCTTTGGATCTGTTTGGTTCTGCTTTGATCTTGTTGCTGTGTTTGGCTCTGTTTTGTTCTGTTCTGCTCTGTTTGGCTTGTTTGGCTCTGTTTGGCTCTATTTGGTTCAATTCTGCTCTATTTGGCTTCTTTGGCTCTGTTTTGATCTGTTTAGTACGGTTTGTCTCTCTTTGGATCTGTTTGGCTCTGTTTTGCTCTGCTTGGCTCTGTCCTGCTCTGTTTCCTTTTGTTTGCTCATGTTCCGCTCTGTTTACCTCTGTTTGGCTCTGTTTGTCTCTGTTGGGCTTTGTGTGGCTCTGTGCAGCACTGTGTGGCTCTGTTTTGCTCTGCTTTGTTCTCTTTCAATCTGTTTGGCTCTGTTTTTCTCTATCTGGATTTGTTCTGCTTTGTTCTGCTCTGCCGGGTTCTGTTTGGCTGTGTTTGGCGATCTTTTGCTTTGTTTGGCTCTGTTTTACACTGCTTGTCTCTCTTTGGCTCTGCTTTGTACAGTTCTGCTCTGTTGCCCTCTGTTTGCTTCTGCTTTGCTCTGTTTGCCTCTGTTTGTTTCTGTTTTAATTTGTTTGGCTCTTTCCCGCTCTGTTTGGATCTGATGGAATCTGTTTGGTACAGTTCTGCTCTGGTTGGCTGTCTCGTGCTCCGTTTTGCTCTATTTGGCACTGTCCTGCTCTGTTTGACTCTGTTTGCCTCTGTTTTGCTCTGTTTGGCTCTGTCTGGCTCTGACTTGCTCTGTTTGTCTCCGTTTGGATCTGGTTGAATCTGTTTGGCTCTGTTTTGCTCTATTTGGCTCTGGTTGGCTCTGTTACACTATGTTGTGCTCTGTCTGGTTCTGTCTGTCTCTGCCTTGCTCTGTTTGGCTCTGTTGTGCTCTGTGTTGCTCTGTTTGGTACTGTTTGTCTCTATTTGGTTCTGTTTGGCTCTGTTTTGCTCTGTGTGGTTCTCTTTAGATCTGTTTGCCTCTGTTTTTTCTCTATTTGGATCTGTTCATCTCTGTTCTGCTCTGCCTCGCTCTGTTTGGCTCTGTTTGGTTCTGTTTTGCTCTGCGTGGCTCTCTTTTCCTCTGTTTGGCTCTGCTTCGCTCTGTTTGGTTCTGTTTTGCTCTGTTTGGCTCTGCTTTGCTCTGTCTGGTTCTGTTTGTCTCTTTTTGGTCTGTTAGGCTCTGTTTGGCTCTGTTTTGCTCTCTTTGGCTCTGTTTCGATCTGTTTGGCTCTTTTTTATCTATTTGAATCCGTTCAGATCTGTTCTGCTCTGCCTGTCTCGGTTTGGCTCCGTTTGGATCCTTTTTGCTCTGTTTGGCTTTGTTTTATTCTATTTGTCTCTTTTTGGATCTGCTTGGCTCTGTTCTGCTCTGTCTCCCTCTGTGTACCTCTGCTTTGCTCTGGTTGGCTCTGTTTGGGTCTGTTTTAGTCTCTTTTGCTCTTTCTCACTCTGTTTGGATCTGGTGGACTCTGTTTGGCAGAGTTTTGCTCTGCTTGGCACTCGTTTGCTCCGTTTTGCTCTATTTGGCTCTGTCCAGCTCTGTTGCCTCTGTTTGCCTCTGTTTTACTCTGTTTGGATCTGTCTGGCTCTGACTTACTCTGTTTCTTCTGCGTTTGGATCTGGCTGAATCTGTTTGGTTCTGTTTCGATCTACTTGTCTCTGGTTTGCTCTGTTACACTATGTTGTGCTCTGTCTGGTTCTCTCTGTCTCTGCCTTGCTCCGTTTGGCTCTGTTTTGCTCTGTGTTGCTCTGTTTGGCTCTGTTTGGTTCTGTCCTGCTCTGTTTGGCTCTGTTTGGTACTGTTTGTCTCTCTTTGGTTCTGTTTGGCTCTGGTTTGCTCTGTGTTGTCTGTCTGGCTCTAAGTGGTTCTATGGCTCTCTTTAGCTCTGTTTTGCTCTGTTTGGCTCTGTCCTGCTCTGTTTGGTTCTGGTTGCCTCTGTTTTGCTTTGTCTTACACTGCTTAGCTCTGTTTGGCTCGGTCCTGCTCTGTTTGCGTTTGTTCGCCTCTCTTCTGCCCTGTTTGGTTCTGTTTGGATCCATTGGGCTTTGTGTGGCTCTGTTCAGCACTGTGTGGATTGTTTTGCTCTGCCTGATTCTCTTTCGATCTGTTTGCCTCTGTTTTTCTCTATCTGGATCTGTTCAGCTCTGTTCTGCTCTGCCTGGCTCTGTTTGTCTCTGTATTTTTCTATTTTGCTCTGTTTGGTTTGTTTGGCTCTGTTTAGCTCTGTTGTGCTTTGTTTGGCTCTGTGTGCCTGGTTTGGATCTCTTTTGCTCTTTTTGGCTCTGTTTGTCTCTCTTTGGCCTGTTTGGCTCTGTTTAGCTCTGTTCTTCTCTGCCTGGCTCTGTTTGGCTCTGATTGATTCTGTTTGGTTCTGTTTTGCTCTCTTTGGCTCTGTTCTGCTCTGTTTGGCTCTGTTTATCACTGCTAGGTTCTGTTTGGCTCTGCTTGTCTCTGTTCTGCAGTGTTTCCCTCTGTTTGCCTCTGCTTTGCTCTTGTTGCTGCTTTTGGCTCTGTTTTGTCTGTTCTGCTCTGTTTGGCTTGTTTGGCTCTGTTTGGCTCTATTTGGTTCTGTTCTGCTCTGTTTGGCTTGTATGGCTCTGTTTTGCTCTGTTTGGTACTCTTTGTCTCTCTTTGGATCTGTTTGGCTCTGTTTTGCTCTGTTTGGCTCTGTCCTGCTCTGTTTGCTTTTGTTTGCCTATGTTTCGCTCTGTTTGGATCTGTTTGACTCTGTTTGGTACAGTGTTGCCCTGGTTGGCTCTCTCTTGCTCCGTTTTGCCCTATTTGCCTCTGTCCTGCTCTGTTTGCCTCTGTTTGCTTCTGTTTTGCTGTTTGGCTCTGTTTGGCTCTGACATCGTCTGCTTTTCTCCATTTGGATCTGGTTGAATCTGTTTGGCTCTGTTTTACTCTGCCTGTCTCTGTTTGGCTCTGCTTGGCTCTACCCTGCTCTGTTTGCTTTTGTTTATCTCTGTTTTGCTCTCTTTGACTCTGCTTGTCTCTTTAGGGATTTGTTTGCCTCTGTTCAGCACTGTATGGCTCTGTTTTGCTCTGCTTGGTTCTCTTTCGATCTGTTTGGCTCTTGTTTTGTCGATTTGGATCTGGTCTGCTCTGTTCTGCTCTGCCTGGCTCTGTTTGGCTCTGTTTGGCTCCATTTTGCTCAGTTTTACTCTGTTTGGCTCTGTGTGGCTCTGCTTGGCTCTGTTCTGCACTATTTCCAGCTCTTTGCCTCTGCTTTGCACTTGTTTGGATCTGTTTGTCTCTGTTATAGTCTGTTTGTCTCTTCCTCGCTCTGTTTGCATCTGGTGGACTCTATTTGGTACAGTTTTGCTCTGGTTGGCTCCGTTTGGTTTGTCTGGTTCTCAGTGGTTCTATAGCTCTGTTTAACACTGTTTAGCTCTGTTTGAATCTGTTCTGCTCTGTTTGCTTTTGTTTGCCTCTGTTTTGCTCTCTTTGGCTCTGCTTGTTTCTGTTGGGCTTTGTTTGGCTCTGTGCAGCACTGTGTGGCTCTGTTTCGCTCTGCTTCGTTCTCTTTCGATCTGTTTGACTCTTGTTTTCTCTATTTGGATCTGTTCTGCTCTGTTCTGCTCTGCCTGGCTCTGTTTGGCTCTGTTTGGCTCTCTTTTGCTCTGTTTGGCTCTGTTCTTCTATGCTTCTCTCTGTTTGGCTCTGTTTTGCACTGTTCTGCTCCGTTGCCCTCTGTTTGCCTCTGCTTTGCTCAGTTTGCCTCTGTTTGTTTCTGTTTTATTTTGTTTGGCTCTTTCTCAATCTGTTTGGATCTGGTGGAATCTGTTTGGTACAGTTCTGCTCTGGTTGGCTCTCGCTGGCTCCATGTTGATCTATTTAGTTCTGTCCTGCTCTGTTTGCCTCTGTATGCATCTGCTTTGCTCTGTTTGGCTCTGTTTTGCTCTATTTGGCTCTGGTTGGCTCTGTTACACTATTTTGTGCTCTGTCTGGTTCTGTCTGTCTCTGCCTTGCTCTGTTTGGCACTGTTTGGCTCTGTTTGGCTCCGTTTGGTACTGTTTGTCTCTCTTTGGTTCTGTTTGGCTCGGTTTTGCTCTGTTTGGTGTGTCTGGTTCTCAGTGGTTCTATGGCTCTATTTAGCACTGTTTTGTTCTGTTTGGATCTGTCCTGCTCTGTTTGCTTTTGTTTGCCTCTGTTTTGCTCTCTTTTGCTCTGCTTGGTTCTGTTGGGCTTTGTTTGGCTCTGTGCAGCACTGTGTGGCTCTGTTTTGCCCTGCTTGGCTCTCTTTAGATCTGTTTGTCTTTGTTTTTCTCTATTTGGATCTGATCAGCTCTGTTCAGCTCTGTCTGGCACGGTTTGGCTCTGTTTAGTTCTGTTTTGCTCTGTTTGGCTCTGTTTTACTCTGCTTATCTCTGCTTGGCTCTGCTTGGCTCTGTTCAGCTCTGTTTCCCCATGTGTGCATCTGCCTTGCTCTGTTTGGCTCTGTTTGGCTCTCTCACTCTCACTCTGTTTGGATTTGGTTGACTCAGTTTTGTCCATTTTTGCTCTGGTTGGCTCTCCCTTGCTCCATTTGGATCTATTTGGCTCTGTCCTGCTCTGTATGCCTCTGTTTGCCTCTGTTTTGCTCTCTCTGGCTCTGTCTGGCTCTGACCTGCTCTGTTTTTCTCCGTTTGGATCTGGTTGAATCTGTTTGGCTCTGTTTTTCTGCTATTTGCTCTGGTTGTCTCTGTTACACTATGTTGTGCTCTGACTGTTTCTGTCTGCCTCTGCCTTGCTTTGTTTGGCTCTGCCTGGCTCTGCCCTACTCTGTTTGCCTCTGTTTGCCTCTGTTTCGCTCTGTTTGGCTCTGTTTGTCTCTGTTGGGCTTTGTTTGACTCTGTTCAGCACGGTATTGCTCTGTTTTGCTCTGCTTGCTTCTCTTTCGATCCGTTTGGATCTTGTTTTCCCTATTTGGATCTGTTCAGCTCTGGCTCTGTTTGGCTCTGTTAGGATCTGTTTTGCTCTGTTTTGTTCTGTTTTACTCGGCTTGTCTCTGTTTGGCTCTGCTTGGCTGTGTTCTGCTCTGTTGCCCTATGTTTGCCTCTGATTTGCTCTGGCTGGCTCTGTTACGCTATGTTGTGCTCTGTCTGGTTCTGTCTGTCTCTGCTTTGCTCAGTTTGGTTCTGTATTGCTTTGTGTTGCTGTGTTTGGTTCTGTTTTGTTCTGTTCTGCTCTGTTTGGCTTGTTTGGCTCTGTTTGGAAGTGTTTCTCTCTCTTTGGATCTGTTTGGCTCTGTTTTGCTCTGTTTGGATCTGTCCTGCTCTGTTTTTTTTTTTTTGCCTCTGTTTTACTCTGTTTGGTTCTGTTTGTCTCTGTTGGGCTTTGTTTGGCTCTGTTCAGCACTGTGTGGCTCTGTTTTGATCTGCCTTATTCTCTTTCGATCTGTTTGGCTCTGTTTTTCTCTATCTGGTTCTGTTCTGCTCTGTTCTGCTCTGCCTGGCTCTGTTCGGCTCTGTTTGGATCTGTTCTGCTCTGTTTTTTTTTCTCTGCTTGGCTCTGTTTTTCACTGCTTGGTTCTCTTTGCCTCTGCTTTGCTCTTGTTGCCTCTGTTTGTCTCTGTTTTAGTCTGTTTGGCACTTTCTCACTCTGTTTGGATCTGTTTGACTCTGTTTGGTACAGTTTTCCTCTGGTTGGCTGTCTCTTGCTCCGTTCTGCTCTATTTGCCTCTGTCCTGCTCTGTGTGCCTCTGTTTGCATCTGCTTTGCTCTGTTTGGCTCTGTTTTGCTCTATTTGGCTCTGGTTGGCTCTGTTACACTATGTTGTGCTCTGTCTGGTTCTGTCTGTCTCTGCCTTGCTCTGTTTGGCACTGTTTGGCTCTGTTTGGCTCCGTTTGGTACTGTTTGTCTCTCTTTGGTTCTGTTTGGCTCGGTTTTGCTCTGTTTGGTGTGTCTGGTTCTCAGTGGTTCTATGGCTCTATTTAGCACTGTTTTGTTCTGTTTGGATCTGTCCTGCTCTGTTTGCTTTTGTTTGCCTCTGTTTTGCTCTCTTTTGCTCTGCTTGGTTCTGTTGGGCTTTGTTTGGCTCTGTGCAGCACTGTGTGGCTCTGTTTTGCCCTGCTTGGCTCTCTTTAGATCTGTTTGTCTTTGTTTTTCTCTATTTGGATCTGATCAGCTCTGTTCAGCTCTGTCTGGCACGGTTTGGCTCTGTTTAGTTCTGTTTTGCTCTGTTTGGCTCTGTTTTACTCTGCTTATCTCTGCTTGGCTCTGCTTGGCTCTGTTCAGCTCTGTTTCCCCATGTGTGCATCTGCCTTGCTCTGTTTGGCTCTGTTTGGCTCTCTCACTCTCACTCTGTTTGGATTTGGTTGACTCAGTTTTGTCCATTTTTGCTCTGGTTGGCTCTCCCTTGCTCCATTTGGATCTATTTGGCTCTGTCCTGCTCTGTATGCCTCTGTTTGCCTCTGTTTTGCTCTCTCTGGCTCTGTCTGGCTCTGACCTGCTCTGTTTTTCTCCGTTTGGATCTGGTTGAATCTGTTTGGCTCTGTTTTTCTGCTATTTGCTCTGGTTGTCTCTGTTACACTATGTTGTGCTCTGACTGTTTCTGTCTGCCTCTGCCTTGCTTTGTTTGGCTCTGCCTGGCTCTGCCCTACTCTGTTTGCCTCTGTTTGCCTCTGTTTCGCTCTGTTTGGCTCTGTTTGTCTCTGTTGGGCTTTGTTTGACTCTGTTCAGCACGGTATTGCTCTGTTTTGCTCTGCTTGCTTCTCTTTCGATCCGTTTGGATCTTGTTTTCCCTATTTGGATCTGTTCAGCTCTGTTCAGCTCTGGCTCTGTTTGGCTCTGTTAGGATCTGTTTTGCTCTGTTTTGTTCTGTTTTACTCGGCTTGTCTCTGTTTGGCTCTGCTTGGCTGTGTTCTGCTCTGTTGCCCTATGTTTGCCTCTGATTTGCTCTGGCTGGCTCTGTTACACTATGTTGTGCTCTGTCTGGTTCTGTCTGTCTCTGCTTTGCTCAGTTTGGTTCTGTATTGCTTTGTGTTGCTGTGTTTGGTTCTGTTTTGTTCTGTTCTGCTCTGTTTGGCTTGTTTGGCTCTGTTTGGAAGTGTTTCTCTCTCTTTGGATCTGTTTGGCTCTGTTTTGCTCTGTTTGGATCTGTCCTGCTCTGTTTTTTTTTGCCTCTGTTTTACTCTGTTTGGTTCTGTTTGTCTCTGTTGGGCTTTGTTTGGCTCTGTTCAGCACTGTGTGGCTCTGTTTTGATCTGCCTTATTCTCTTTCGATCTGTTTGGCTCTGTTTTTCTCTATCTGGTTCTGTTCTGCTCTGTTCTGCTCTGCCTGGCTCTGTTCGGCTCTGTTTGGATCTGTTCTGCTCTGTTTTTTTTTCTCTGCTTGGCTCTGTTTTTCACTGCTTGGTTCTCTTTGCCTCTGCTTTGCTCTTGTTGCCTCTGTTTGTCTCTGTTTTAGTCTGTTTGGCACTTTCTCACTCTGTTTGGATCTGTTTGACTCTGTTTGGTACAGTTTTCCTCTGGTTGGCTGTCTCTTGCTCCGTTCTGCTCTATTTGCCTCTGTCCTGCTCTGTGTGCCTCTGTTTGCATCTGTTTTGCGCTGTTTGGCTCTGTCTGTCTCTGACCTCCTCTGTTTGTCACCATTTGGATCTGGTTGACTCTGTTTGGCTCTGCTTGGCTCTGCCCTGCTCTGTTTGCTTTTGTTTACCTCTATTTGCTCTCTTTGACTCTGTTTGAATCTCTTGGGCTTTGTTTGGCTCTGTTAAGCACTGTATCGCTCTGTTTTGATCTGCTTGGTTCTCTTTCGATCTGTTTGACTCTTGTTTTCTCTATTTGGATCTGTTCTGCTCTGTTCTGCTCTGCCTGGCTCTGTTTGGCTCTGTATGGCTCTCTTTTGCTCTGTTTGGCTCTGTTTTACTCTGCTTGTCTCAGTTTGCCTCTGCTTTGTACAGTTCTGCTCTGTTGCCCTCTGTTTGCCTCTGCTTTGCTCTGTTTACCTCTGTTTGTTTCTGTTTTAGTTTGTTTGGCTCTTTCCCGCTCTGTTTGGATCTGGTGGAATCTGTTTGGTACAGTTCAGCTCTGGTTGGCTCTCTCGTGCTCCGTTTTTCTCTATTTAGCTCCGTCCTGCTCTGTTTGCCTCTGTGTACCTCTGCTTTGGTCTGGTTGGCTCTGTTTGGGTCTGTTTTAGTCTCTTTTGCTCTTTCTCACTCTGTTTGGATCTGGTGGACTCTGTTTGGCAGAGTTTTGCTCTGCTTGGCACTCGTCTGCTCCGTTTTGCTCTATTTGGCTCTGTCCAGCTCTGTTGCCTCTGGTTTGCCTCTGTTTTACTCTGTTTGGATCTGTCTGGCTCTGACTTACTCTGTTTCTTCTGCGTTTGGATCTGGTTGAATCTGTTTGGTTCTGTTTCGATCTACTTGTCTCTGGTTTGCTCTGTTACACTATGTTGTGCTCTGTCTGGTTCTCTCTGTCTCTGCCTTGCTCCGTTTGGCTCTGTTTTGCTCTGTGTTGCTCTGTTTGGCTCTGTTTGGTTCTGTCCTGCTCTGTTTGGCTCTGTTTGGTACTGTTTGTCTCTCTTTGGTTCTGTTTGGCTCTGGTTTGCTCTGTTTTGTCTGTCTGGCTCTAAGTGGTTCTATGGCTCTCTTTAGCTCTGTTTTGCTCTGTTTGGCTCTGTCCTGCTCTGTTTGCGTTTGTTTGCCTCTGTTTTGCTTTGTCTTACACTGCTTAGCTCTGTTTGGCTCGGTCCTGCTCTGTTTGCGTTTGTTCGCCTCTCTTCTGCCCTGTTTGGTTCTGTTTGGATCCATTGGGCTTTGTGTGGCTCTGTTCAGCACTGTGTGGCTCTGGTTTGCTCTGCCTGATTCTCTTTCGATCTGTTTGCCTCTGTTTTTCTCTATCTGGATCTGTTCAGCTCTGTTCTGCTCTGCCTGGCTCTGTTTGTCTCTGTATTTTTCTATTTTGCTCTGTTTGGTTTGTTTGGCTCTGTTTAGCTCTGTTGTGCTTTGTTTGGCTCTGTTTGCCTGGTTTGGATCTCTTTTGCTCTTTTTGGCTCTGTTTGTCTCTCTTTGGCCTGTTTGGCTCTGTTTAGCTCTGTTCTTCTCTGCCTGGCTCTGTTTGGCTCTGATTGATTCTGTTTGGTTCTGTTTTGCTCTCTTTGGCTCTGTTCTGCTCTGTTTGGCTCTGTTTATCACTGCTAGGTTCTGTTTGGCTCTGCTTGTCTCTGTTCTGCAGTGTTTCCCTCTGTTTGCCTCTGCTTTGCTCTTGTTGCTGTTTTTGGCTCTGTTTTGTTCTGTTCTGCTCTGTTTGGCTTGTTTGGCTCTGTTTGGCTCTATTTGGTTCTGTTCTGCTCTGTTTGGCTTGTATGGCTCTGTTTTGCTCTGTTTGGTACTCTTTGTCTCTCTTTGGATCTGTTTGGCTCTGTTTTGCTCTGTTTGGCTCTGTCCTGCTCTGTTTGCTTTTGTTTGCCTATGTTTCGCTCTGTTTGGATCTGTTTGACTCTGTTTGGTACAGTGTTGCCCTGGTTGGCTCTCTCTTGCTCCGTTTTGCCCTATTTGCCTCTGTCCTGCTCTGTTTGCCTCTGTTTGCTTCTGTTTTGCTGTTTGGCTCTGTCTGGCTCTGACATCGTCTGCTTTTCTCCATTTGGATCTGGTTGAATCTGTTTGGCTCTGTTTTACTCTGCCTGTCTCTGTTTGGCTCTGCTTGGCTCTACCCTGCTCTGTTTGCTTTTGTTTATCTCTGTTTTGCTCTCTTTGACTCTGCTTGTCTCTTTAGGGATTTGTTTGCCTCTGTTCAGCACTGTATGGCTCTGTTTTGCTTTGCTTGGTTCTCTTTCGATCTGTTTGGCTCTTGTTTTGTCGATTTGGATCTGGTCTGCTCTGTTCTGCTCTGCCTGGCTCTGTTTGGCTCTGTTTGGCTCCATTTTGCTCAGTTTTACTCTGTTTGGCTCTGTGTGGCTCTGCTTGGCTCTGTTCTGCACTATTTCCAGCTCTTTGCCTCTGCTTTGCACTTGTTTGGATCTGTTTGTCTCTGTTATAGTCTGTTTGTCTCTTCCTCGCTCTGTTTGCATCTGGTGGACTCTATTTGGTACAGTTTTGCTCTGGTTGGCTCCGTTTGGTTTGTCTGGTTCTCAGTGGTTCTATAGCTCTGTTTAGCACTGTTTAGCTCTGTTTGAATCTGTTCTGCTCTGTTTGCTTTTGTTTGCCTCTGTTTTGCTCTCTTTGGCTCTGCTTGTTTCTGTTGGGCTTTTTTTGGCTCTGTGCAGCACTGTGTGGCTCTGTTTTGCTCTGCTTCGTTCTCTTTCGATCTGTTTGACTCTTGTTTTCTCTATTTGGATCTGTTCTGCTCTGTTCTGCTCTGCCTGGCTCTGTTTGGCTCTGTTTGGCTCTCTTTTGCTCTGTTTGGCTCTGTTTTACTCTGCTTCTCTCAGTTTGCCTCTGCTTTGTACAGTTCTGCTCTGTTGCCCTCTGTTTGCCTCTGCTTTGCTCAGTTTGCCTCTGTTTGTTTCTGTTTTATTTTGTTTGGCTCTTTCTCAATCTGTTTGGATCTGGTGGAATCTGTTTGGTACAGTTCTGCTCTGGTTGGCTCTCGCTGGCTCCATGTTGATCTATTTAGTTCTGTCCTGCTCTGTTTGCCTCTGTTTGCATCAGCTTTGCTCTGTTTGGCTCTGTTTTGCTCTATTTGGCTCTGGTTGGCTCCGTTTGGTACTGTTTGTCTCTCTTTGGTTCAGTTTGGCTCGGTTTTGCTCTGTTTAGTTTGTCTGGTTCTCAGTGGTTCTATGGGTCTATTTAGCACTGTTATGCTCTGTTTAAATCTGTCCTGCTCTGTTTGCTTTTGTCTGCCTCTTTTGTGCTTTCTTTGGCTCTGCTTGTTTCTGTTCTGGCTCTTGTTTTCACTATTTGGATCTGTTCTGCTCTGTTCTGCTCTGCCTGGCACTGTTTGGCTCTGCTTTGTACTGTCCTGCTCTGTTGCCCTCTGTTTGCCTCTGCTTTGCTCTGTTTGCCTTTGTTTGTTTCTGTTTTATTTTGTTTGGCTCTTTCTCACTCTATTTGGATCTGGTGGAATTTGCTTGGTACAGTTCTGCTCTGGTTGGCTCTCGCTGGCTCTGTTTTGATCTATTTAGATCTGTCCTGCTCTGTTTGCCTCTGTTTGCATCTGCTTTGCTCTGTTTCGCTCTGTCTGGCTCTGACTTGCTCTGCTTTTCTCCGTTTGGATCTGGTTGAAGCTGTTTGGCTCTGTTTTGCTCTATTTGGCTCTGGTTGGCTCTGTTACACTATGTTGTGCTCTGTCTGTCTCTGTCTGTTTCTGCCTTGCTCTGTTTGGCTCTGTTGTGCTCTGTGTTGCTCTGTTTGACTCTGTTTATTTCTGTTTTGCTCTGTTTGGCTCTGTTTGGCTCCGTTTGGTACTGTTTGTCTCTCTTTGGTTCTGTTTGGCTCGGTAGTGCTCTATTTGGTTTGTCTGGTTCTCAGTGGTTCTATGGCTCTGTTTAGCACTGTTTTGCTCTGATTGGATCTGTCCTGTTCTGTTTGTTTTTGTTTGCCTCTGTTTTGCTCTCTTTGGCTCTGCTTGGTTCTGTTGGGCTTTGTTTGGCTCTGTGCAGCATTGTGTGGCTCTGTTCTGCTCTGCTTGGCTCTCTTTAGATCTGTTTGTCTTTGTTTTTCTCTATTTGGATCTGATCAGCTCTGTTCAGCTCTGTATGGCTCGGTTTGGCTCTGTTTAGTTCTGTTTTGCTCTGTTTGGCTCTGTTTTACTCTGCTTATCTCTGTTTGGCTCTGCTTGGCTCTGTTCAGCTCTTTTTCCCCCTGTGTGCATCTGCCTTACTCTGTTTGGCTTGTTTGGCTCTCTCTCTCACTCTGTTTGGATTTGGTTGACTCAGTTTTGTCCATTTTTGCTCTTGTTGGCTCTCTCTTGCTCCATTTGGATCTGTTTGGCTCTGTCCTGCTCTGTATGCATCTGTTTGCCTCTGTTTTGCTCTGTCTGGCTCTGTCTGTCTCTGACCTGCTCTGTTTTTCTCCGTTTGGATCTGGTTGAATCTGTTTGGCTCTGTTTTGCTCTATTTGGCTCTGGCTGGCTCTGTTACACTATGTTGTGCTCTGACTGCTTCTATTTGTCTCTGCTTTACTCAGTTTGGCTCTGTTTTGCTCTCTGTTGCTGTGTTTGGCTCTGTTTTGTTCTGTTCTGCTCTTTTTCGCTTGTTTGGCACTGTTTTGCTCTGTTTGGCACTGTTTGTCTCTCGTTGGATCTGTTTGCCTCTGTTTTGCTCTTGTTGCTGTGTTTGGCTCTGTTTTGTTGTGTTCTGCTCTGTTTGGCTTGTTTGGCTCTGTTTTGCTCTGTTTTGCTCTGTTCTGCTCTGTTTGGCTTGTTTGGCTCTGTTTTGCTCTGTTTGGCTCTGTCCTGCTCTGTTTCCTTTTGTTTGCCTCTGTTTGGCTCTGTTTGTATCCATTGCGCTTTGTGTGGCTCTCGTCAGCACAGTGTGGCTCTGTTTTGCTCTGCCTTGTTCTCTTTCGATCTGTTTGGCTCTGTTTTTCTCTATCTGGATCTGTTCTGCTCTGTTCTGCTCTGCCTGGCTCAGTTTGGCTCTATTTGGTTCTGTTTTGCTCTGTTTGGCTCTGTTCTGCTCTGTTTGGTTCTGCTTTTCACTGCTTGGCTCTCTTTGCCTCTGCTTTGCTCTTGTTGCCTCTGTTTGCACTTTCTCGCTCTGTTTGGATCTGTTTGACTCTGTTTGGTACCATTTTGCTCTGTTTGGTTCTGTTCTGCTCTGTTTGGTTCTGTTTTTCTCTGCTTGGTTCTGTTTGGCTCTCTCTGGCTCTGTTCTGCTCTGTTCAGCTCTGTTTTTCACTGCTTGACTCTCTTTGCCTCTGCTTTGCTCTTGTTGCCTCAGTTTGCACTTTCTTGCTCTGTTTGGATCTGTTTGACTCTGTTTGGTACCGTTTTGCTCTGTTTGGCTCTGTTCTGCTCTGTTTGGTTCTGTTTTTCTCTGCTGGGCTCTGTTTGGCTCTGTTTGGCTCTGTTATGCTCTGTTTGGCTCTGTTTTTCACTGCTTGGCTCTCTTTGCATCTGCTTTCCTCTCGTTTCCTCTGGCTCTGTTTTAGTCTGTTTGGCACTTTCTCACTCTGTTTAGATTTGTTTGACTCAGCTTGGTACAGTTTTGCTCTGGTTGGCTCTCTCTAGCTCCGTTTTGCTCTATTTGTCTCGTCCTGCTCTGTTTGCCTCTGTTTGCATCTGTTTTGCTCTGTTTGGCGCTGTCTGGCTCTGACCTGCTCTGTTTGTCTCCATTTGGATCTGGTTGAATCTGTTTGGTTCTGTTTTGCTCTGTTTGGCTCTGGTTTGCTCTCTTACACTATGTTGTGCTCTGTCTGGTTCTGTCTGTCTCTGCCTTGTTCTGTTTGGCACTGTTGTCCTCTGTGTTGCTCTGTTTCACTCTGTTTGGTTATGTTTGCTCTGTTTGGCTTGCTTGGCTCTGTTTTGCTCTGTTTGGTACTGTTTGTCTCTCTTTGGATGTGTTTGGCTCTGTTTTGCTCTGTTTGGCTCTGTTCTGCTCTGTTTGCTTTTGTTTGCCTCTGTTTCGCTCTGTTTGGCTCTGTTGGGCTTTGTTTGGCTCTGTTCAGCACTGTGTGACTCTGTTTTGATCTGCCTTGTTCTCTTTCGATTTGTTTGGCTCTGTTTTTCTCTATCTGGATCTGTTCTGCTCTGTTCTGCTCTGCCTGGCTCAGTTTGGCTCTATTTGGTTCTGTTTTGCTCTGTTTGGCTCTGTTCTGCTCTGTTTGGTTCTGCTTTTCACTGCTTGGCTCTGCTTGGCTCTGCTTGGCTCTGTCCTGCTCTCTTTGGCTCTGTTTTTCACTGCTTGACTCTCTTTGCCTCTGCTTTGCTCTTGTTGCCTCTGTTTGCACTTTCTCGCTCTGTTTGGATCTGTTTGACTCTGTTTGGTACCATTTTGCTCTGTTTGGTTCTGTTCTGCTCTGTTTGGTTCTGTTTTTCTCTGCTTGGTTCTGTTTGGCTCTCTCTGGCTCTGTTCTGCTCTGTTCAGCTCTGTTTTTCACTGCTTGACTCTCTTTGCCTCTGCTTTGCTCTTGTTGCCTCAGTTTGCACTTTCTTGCTCTGTTTGGATCTGTTTGACTCTGTTTGGTACCGTTTTGCTCTGTTCTGCTCTGTTTGGTTCTGTTTTTCTCTGCTTGGCTCTGTTTGGCTCTGTTTGGCTCTGTTCTGCTCTGTTTGGCTCTGTTTGTCACTGCTTGGCTCTCTTTGCATCTGCTTTCCTCTCGTTTCCTCTGGCTCTGTTTTAGTCTGTTTGGCACTTTCTCACTCTGTTTAGATTTGTTTGACTCAGCTTGGTACAGTTTTGCTCTGGTTGGCTCTCTCTAGCTCCGTTTTGCTCTATTTGTCTCGTCCTGCTCTGTTTGCCTCTGTTTGCATTTGTTTTGCTCTGTTTGGCGCTGTCTGGCTCTGACCTGCTCTGTTTGTCTCCATTTGGATCTGGTTGAATCTGTTTGGTTCTGTTTTGCTCTGTTTGGCTCTGGTTTGCTCTCTTACACTATGTTGTGCTCTGTCTGGTTCTGTCTGTCTCTGCCTTGTTCTGTTTGGCACTGTTGTCCTCTGTGTTGCTCTGTTTCACTCTGTTTGGTTATGTTTGCTCTGTTTGGCTTGCTTGGCTCTGTTTTGCTCTGTTTGGTACTGTTTGTCTCTCTTTGGATGTGTTTGGCTCTGTTTTGCTCTGTTTGGCTCTGTTCTGCTCTGTTTGCTTTTGTTTGCCTCTGTTTCACTCTGTTTGGCTCTGTTGGGCTTTGTTTGGCTCTGTTCAGCACTGTGTGGCTCTGTTTTGATCTGCCTTGTTCTCTTTCGATTTGTTTGGCTCTGTTTTTCTCTATCTGGATCTGTTCTGCTCTGTTATGCTCTGCCTGGCTCTGTTTGGCTCTGTTTGGTTCTGTTTTCCTCTGTTAGGCTCTGTTCTGCTCTGTTTGGCTCTGCTTTTCACTGCCTGGCTCTGTTTGGCTCTGCTTGGCTCTGTTCTGCTCTGTTTGGCTCTGTTTCCCAATGCTTGGTGCTCTTTACCTCTGCTTTGCTCTTGTTGCCTCTGTTTGCACTTTCCCGCTCTGTTTGGATCTGTTTGACTCTGTTAGGTACAGTTTTGCTCTGTTTGGCTGTCTCTTGCTCCGTTTTGCTCTATTTGGCTCTGTCCTGCTCTGTTTGCCTCTGTTTGGGTCTGTTTTGCTCTGTTTGGCTCTGTTTGGCTCTGACCTGCTCTGTTTGTCTCCATTTGGATCAGGTTGAATCTGTTTGGCTCTGTTTTACTCTGCCTGGCTCTGTTTGGCTCTGCTTGGCTCTGCCCTGCTCTGTTTGCTATTGTTTGCCTCTGCTTTGCTGTCTTTGACTCTGTTTGTCTCTGTTGGGCTTTGTTTGGATCTGTTCAGCACTGTATCGCTCTGTTTTGCTCTGCTTGGTTCTCTTTCGATCTGTTTGTCTCTTGTTTTCTCTATTCGGTTCCGTTCTACTCTGTTCTGCTCTGCCTGGCTCTGTTTGGCTCTCTTTTGCACTGTTTGTCTCTGTTTTACTCTGCTTACCTCCGCTTTGCTCTCTTTGCATTTGTTTGTTTCTGTTTTATTTTGTTTGGCTCTTTCTCACTCTGTTTGGATCTGGTGGAATCTGTTTGGTACAGTTCTGCTCTGGTTGGCTCTCTCGTGCTCTGTTTTGCTCTATTTAGATCTGTCCTCCTCTGCTTGCCTCTGTTTGCATCTGCTTTGCTCTGTTTGGATCTGTCTGGCTCTGACTTGCTCTGCTTTTCTCCGCTTGGATCTGGTTGAATCTGTTTGGCTCTGTTTTGCTCTATTTGGCTCCGGTTGGCTCTGTTAAACTATGTTGTGCTCTGTCTGGTTCTGTCTGTCTCTACCTTGCTCTGAGTGGCTCTGTTGTGCTCTGTGTTGCTCTGTTAGACTCTGTTTCGTTCTGTTCCGCTCTTTTTGGCACTGTTTGGCTCTGTTTGGCTCCGTTTGGTAGTGTTTGTCTCTCTTTAGTTCTGTTTGGCTCTGTTTGGCTCTGTTTTACTCTGCTTATCTCTGCTTGGCTCTGCTTGGCTCTGTAATGATCTGTTTCCCCCTGTGTGCATCTGCCTTGCTCTGTTTGGCTCTGTTTGGCTCTCTGTCACTCTGTTTGGATCTGGTTAACTCAGTTTTGTCCATTTTTGCTCAGTTTGGCTCTCTCTTGCTCCATTTGGCTCTATTTGGCTCTGTCCTGCTCTGTATACCTATGTTTGCCTCTGTTTTGCTCTGTCTGGCTCTGTCTGGCTCTGACCTGCTCTGTTGTTCTCCATTCGGATCTGATTGAATCTGTTTGGCTCTGTTTTGCTCTATTTGGCTCTGGTTGGCTCTGTTACACTATGTTGTGCTCTGTCTGGTTCTGTCTGTCTCTGCTTTGCTCAGTTTGGCTCTGTTTTGCTCTCTGTTGCTGTGTTTGGCTCTGTTTTGTTCTGTTCTGCTCTGTTTGGCTTGTCTGGCTCTGTTTGGCTCTATTTGGTTATGTTCTGCTCTGTTTAGCTTGTTTGGCTCTGTTTTGCTCTGTTTAGTACTGTTTGTCTCTCTTTGGATCTGTTTGGCTCTGTTTTGCTCTGTTTGGCTCTGTCCTGCTCTGTTTCCTTTTGTTTGCCTCTGTTTGGCTCTGTTTGTCTCTGTTGGGCTTTGTTTAGCTCTTGCAGCACTGTGTGGATACGTTTTGCTGTGCCTTGTTCTCTTTCGATTTGTTTGTCTCTGTTTTTCTCTATCTGGATCTGTTCTGCTCTGTTATGCTCTGCCTGGCTCAGTTTGGCTCTATTTGGTTCTGTTTTGCTCTGTTTGGCTCTGTTCTGCTCTGTTTGGCTCTGCTTTTCACTGGTTGGCTCTGCTTGGCTCTGTTCTGCTCTCTTTGGCTCTGTTTTTCAGTGCTTGGCTCTCTTTGACTCTGTTTGGATCTGTTTGACTCTGTTTGGTACAGTTTTGCTCTGTTTGGTTCTGTTCTGCTCTGTTTGGTTCTGTTTTTCTCTGCTCGGCTCTGATTGGCTCTGTTTGGCTCTGTTCTGCTCTGTTTGCTTTTGTTTGCCTCTGTTTCACACTGTTTGGCTCTGTTTGTCTCTGGTGGGCTTTGTTTGTCTCTGTTCAGCACTGTGTGGCTCTGTTTTGATCTGCCTTGTTCTCTTTTGATCTATTTGGCTCTGTTTTTCTCTATGTGGTTCTGATCTGCTCTGTTCTGCTCTGCCTGGCTCAGCTTGGCTCCAATTGGTTCTGTTTTCCTCCGTTAGGCTCTGTTCTGCTCTGTTTGGCTCTGCTTTTCACTGCTTGGCTCTGTTTGGCTCTGCTTGGCTCTATTCTGCTCTGTTTGGCTCAATTTTTCACTGCTTGGCTCTCTTTGCCTCTGCTTTGCTCTTGTTGCCTCTGTTTGCACTTTCTCGCTCTGTTTGGATCTGTTTGACTCTGTTTGGTACAGTTTTGCTCTGGTTGGCTCTCTCTTGGTCCGTTTTGCTCTATTTGTCTCTGTCCTGCTCTGTTTGCCTCTGTTTGCGTCTGTTTTGCTCTGTTTGCTCTGTCTGGCTCTGACCTGCTTTGTTTGTCTCCATTTGGATCTAATTGAATCTGTTTGACTCTGTTTTACTCTGCCTGGCTCTGTTTGGCTCTGCTTGGCTCTGCCCTGCTCTGTTTGCTATTGTTTGCCTCTGTTTTGCTCTCTTTGACTCTGTTTGTCTCTGTTGGGCTTTGTTTGGATCTATTCAGCACTGTATCGCTCTGTTTTCCTCTGCTTGGTTCTCTTTCGATCTGTTTGGCTCTGTTTTTCTCTATGTGGTTCTGATCTGCTCTGTTCTGCTCTGCCTGGCTCTCCTTGGCTCTGTTTGGTTCTGTTTTCCTCTGTTAGGCTCTGTTCTGCTCTGTTTTGCTCTGCTTTTCACTGCTTGGCTCTGCTTGGCTCTGCTTGGCTCTGTTCTGCTCTCTTTGGCTCTGTTTTTCACTGCTTGACTCTCTTTGCCTCTGTTTTGCCCTTGTTGCCTCTGTTTGCACTTTCTCGCTCAGTTTGGATCTGTTTGACTCTTTTGGGTACTGTTTCCTTCTGTTTGGCTCTGTTCTGCTCTGTTTGGTTCTGTTTTTCTGTGCTTGGCTCTGTTTGGCTCTGTTTGGCTCTGTTCTGCTCTATTTGGCTCTGTTTTTCACTGCTTGGCTCTCTTTGCATCTGCTTTCCTCTTGTTTCCTCTGTTTAGCAATGTTTTTGTCTGTTTGGCAGTTTCTCACTCTGTTTGGTTCTGTTTGACTCAGTTTGGTACAGTTATGCTCTGGTTGGCTCTCTCTTGCTCTGTTTTGCTCTATTTGTCTCTGTGCTGCTCTGTTTGCCTCTGTTTGCATCTGTTTTGCTCTGATTGGCTCTGTCTGGCTCTGATTGGATCTGTCTGGCTCCATTTGGATCTGGTTGAATCTGTTTGGCTCTGATTTACTATGCCTGGCTCTGTTTGGCTCTGTTGGGCTTTGTTTGGCACTGTTTTGCTCTGTTTGACTCCGTTTGGTAGTGTTTGACTCTCTTTGGTTCCGTTTGGCTCGGTTTTGCTCTGTTTGGTTTGTCTGGTTCTCAGTGGTTCTATGGCTCTGTTTAGCACTGTTTTGCTCTGTTTGAATCTGTCCTGCTCTGATTCCTTTTGTTTGCCTCTGTTTTGCTCTCTTTGGCTCTGTTTGGCTCTGTTTGGCTCTGTTTTACTCTGTTTTGCTCTGCTTCGTTCTCTTTCAATCTGTTTGGCTCTTGTTTTCTCTATTTGGATCTGTTCTGCTCTGCCTGGCTCTGTTTGGCTCTGTTTGGCTCTCTTTTGCTCTGTTTGGCTCTGTTTTACTCTGTTTGTCTCTGCTTTGCACTGTTCTGCTCTGTTGCCCTCTGTTTGCCTCTGCTTTGCTCTGTTTGCCTCTGTTTTTTTCTGTTTTATTTCTTTTGGCTTTTTCTCAATCTGTTTGGATCTGGTGGAATCTGTTTGATACATTTCTGCTCTGGTTGGCTCTCGCTTGCTCTGTTTTGCTCCATATAGATTTTGCTGCTCGGTTTGCCTCTGTTTGCATCTGCTTTACTCTGTTTGGCTTTGTCTGGCTCTGACTTGCTCTGCTTTTCTCCGTTCGGATCTGGTTGAATCTGTTTGGCTCTGTTTTGCTCTATTTGGCTCTGGTTGGCTCTGTTACACTATGTTGTGCTCTGTCTGTTCTGCCTTGCTCTGTTTGGCTCTGTTGTGTTCTGTGTTGCTCTGTTTGCTTCTGTTCTGCTCTGTTTGGCACTGTTTGGCTCTGTTTGCCTCCGTTTAGTACTGTTTGTCTCTCTTTGGATCTGTTTGGCTCTGTTTTGCTCTGTTTGGCTCTGTCCTGCTCTGTTTCCTTTTGTTTGCCTCTGTTTGGCTCTGTTTGTCTCTGTTGGGCTTTGTTTAGCTCTTGCAGCACTGTGTGGATACGTTTTGCTGTGCCTTGTTCTCTTTCGATTTGTTTGTCTCTGTTTTTCTCTATCTGGATTTGTTCTGCTCTGTTATGCTCTGCCTGGCTCAGTTTGGCTCTATTTGGTTCTGTTTTGCTCTGTTTGGCTCTGTTCTGCTCTGTTTGGCTCTGCTTTTCACTGGTTGGCTCTGCTTGGCTCTGTTCGGCTCTCTTTGGCTCTGTTTTTCAGTGCTTGGCTCTCTTTGACTCTGTTTGGATCTGTTTGACTCTGTTTGGTACAGTTTTGCTCTGTTTGGTTCTGTTCTGCTCTGTTTGGTTCTGTTTTTCTCTGCTTGGCTCTGATTGGCTCTGTTAGGCTCTGTTCTGCTCTGTTTGCTTTTGTTTGCCTCTGTTTCACACTGTTTGGCTCTGTTTGTCTCTGGTGGGCTTTGTTTGTCTCTGTTCAGCACTGTGTGGCTCTGTTTTGATCTGCCTTGTTCTCTTTTGATCTATTTGGCTCTGTTTTTCTCTATGTGGTTCTGATCTGCTCTGTTCTGCTCTGCCTGGCTCAGCTTGGCTCCAATTGGTTCTGTTTTCCTCCGTTAGGCTCTGTTCTGCTCTGTTTGGCTCTGCTTTTCACTGCTTGGCTCTGTTTGGCTCTGCTTGGCTCTATTCTGCTCTGTTTGGCTCAGTTTTTCACTGCTTGGCTCTCTTTGCCTCTGCTTTGCTCTTGTTGCCTCAGTTTGCACTTTCTCGCTCTGTTTGGATCTGTTTGACTCTGTTTGGTACAGTTTTGCTCTGGTTGGCTCTCTCTTGGTCCGTTTTGCTCTATTTGTCTCTGTGCTGCTCTGTTTGCCTCTGTTTGCGTCTGTTTTGCTCTGTTTGCTCTGTCTGGCTCTGACCTGCTTTGTTTGTCTCCATTTGGATCTAATTGAATCTGTTTGACTCTGTTTTACTCTGCCTGGCTCTGTTTGGCTCTGCTTGGCTCTGCCCTGCTCTGTTTGCTATTGTTTGCCTCTGTTTTGCTCTCTTTGACTCTGTTTGTCTCTGTTGGGCTTTGTTTGGATCTATTCAGCACTGTATCGCTCTGTTTTCCTCTGCTTGGTTCTCTTTCGATCTGTTTGGCTCTGTTTTTCTCTATGTGGTTCTGATCTGCTCTGTTCTGCTCTGCCTGGCTCTCCTTGGCTCTGTTTGGTTCTGTTTTCCTCTGTTAGGCTCTGTTCTGCTCTGTTTTGCTCTGCTTTTCACTGCTTGGCTCTGCTTGGCTCTGTTCTGCTCTCTTTGGCTCTGTTTTTCACTGCTTGACTCTCTTTGCCTCTGTTTTGCCCTTGTTGCCTCTGTTTGCACTTTCTCGCTCAGTTTGGATCTGTTTGACTCTTTTGGGTACAGTTTCCTTCTGTTTGGCTCTGTTCTGCTCTGTTTGGTTCTGTTTTTCTGTGCTTGGCTCTGTTTGGCTCTGTTTGGCTCTGTTCTGCTCTATTTGGCTCTGTTTTTCACTGCTTGGCTCTCTTTGCATCTGCTTTCCTCTTGTTTCCTCTGTTTAGCAATGTTTTTGTCTGTTTGGCACTTTCTCACTCTGTTTGGTTCTGTTTGACTCAGTTTTGCTCTGGTTGGCTCTCTCTTGCTCTGTTTTGCTCTATTTGTCTCTGTGCTGCTCTGTTTGCCTCTGTTTGCATCTGTTTTGCTCTGATTGGATCTGTCTGGCTCTGACCTGCTCTGTTTGTCTCCATTTGGATCTGGTTGAATCTGTTTGGCTCTGATTTACTATGCCTGGCTCTGTTTGGCTCTGTTGGGCTTTGTTTGGCACTGTTTTGCTCTGTTTGACTCCGTTTGGTTCCGTTTGGCTCGGTTTTGCTCTGTTTGGTTTGTCTGGTTCTCAGTGGTTCTATGGCTCTGTTTAGCACTGTTTTGCTCTGTTTGAATCTGTCCTGCTCTGATTCCTTTTGTTTGCCTCTGTTTTGCTCTCTTTGGCTCTGTTTGGCTCTGTTTGGCTCTGTTTTACTCTGTTTTGCTCTGCTTCGTTCTCTTTCAATCTGTTTGGCTCTTGTTTTCTCTATTTGGATCTGTTCTGCTCTGCCTGGCTCTGTTTGGCTCTGTTTGGCTCTCTTTTGCTCTGTTTGGCTCTGTTTTACTCTGTTTGTCTCTGCTTTGCACTGTTCTGCTCTGTTGCCCTCTGTTTGCCTCTGCTTTGCTCTGTTTGCCTCTGTTTTTTTCTGTTTTATTTCTTTTGGCTTTTTCTCAATCTGTTTGGATCTGGTGGAATCTGTTTGATACATTTCTGCTCTGGTTGGCTCTCGCTTGCTCTGTTTTGCTCCATATAGATTTTGCTGCTCGGTTTGCCTCTGTTTGCATCTGCTTTACTCTGTTTGGCTTTGTCTGGCTCTGACTTGCTCTGCTTTTCTCCGTTTGGATCTGGTTGAATCTGTTTGGCTCTGTTTTGCTCTATTTGGCTCTGGTTGGCTCTGTTACACTATGTTGTGCTCTGTCTGTTCTGCCTTGCTCTGTTTGGCTCTGTTGTGTTCTGTGTTGCTCTGTTTGCTTCTGTTCTGCTCTGTTTGGCACTGTTTGGCTCTGTTTGCCTCCGTTTGGTACTGCTTGTCTCTCTTTGGATCTGTTTGGCTCTGTTTTGCTCTGTTTGGCTCTGTCCTGCTCTGTTTGCCTCTGTTTGCGTCTGTTTGGCTCTGTTTGGCTCTGACCTGCTCTGTTTGTCTCCATTTGGATCTGGCTGAATCTGTTTGACTCTGCCTGGCTCTGTTTGGCTCTGCTTGATCTGCCCTTCTCTGTTTGCTATTTTTTGCCTCTGCTTTGCTCTCTTTGACTCTGTTTGTCCCTGTTGGGCTTTGTTTGGATCTGTTCAGCACTGTATCGCTCTGTTTTGCTCTGCTTGGTTCCCTTTCGATCTGTTTGGCTCTTGTTTTCTCTATTTGGATCCGTTCTACTCTGTTCTGGTCTGCCTGGCTCTGTTTGGCTCTCTTTTGCACTGTTTGGCTCTGTTTTACTCTGCTTGTCTCTGCTTTGCTCTCTTTGCCTTTGTTTGTTTCTGTTTTATGTTGTTTGGCTCTTTCTTACTCTTTGGATCTGGAGGAATCTGTTTGGTACAGTTCTGATCTGGTTGGCTCTCTCATGCTCTGTTTTGCTCTATTTGGCTCTGGTTGGCTCTGTTACACTATGTTGTGCTCTGTCTGGTTCTGCCTGTCTCTGCCTTGTTCTGTTTGGCTCTGTTGTGCTCTGTGTTGCTCTGTTTGACTCTGTTTGGTTCTGTTCTGCTCTGTCTGGCACTGTTTGGCTCTGTTTGCCTCCGTTTGGTACTGTTTGTCTCTCTTTGGTTCTGTTTGGCTCGGTTTTGCTCTGTTTGGTTTATCTAGTTCTCAGTGGTTCTATGGCTCCGTTTAGCACTGTTTTGCTCTGTTTGGATCTGTCCTGCTCTGTTTCCTTTTGTTTGCCTCTGTTCTGCTCTCTTTGGCTCTGCTTGGTTCTGTTGGGCTTTGTTTGGCTCTGTGCAGCACTGTGTGGCTCTGTTTTGCTCTGCTTGGCTCTCTTTCGATCTGTTTGCCTTTGTTTTTCTCTATTTGGATCTGATCAGCTCTGTTCAGCTCTGTCTGGCTCGGTTTGGCTCTCTTTAGTTCTGTTTGGCTCTGTTTGGCTCTTTTTTTCTCTGCTTATCTCTGCTTGGGTCTGCTTGGCTCTGTACTGCTCTGTTTCCCCCTGTGTGCATCTGCCTTGCTCTGTTTGGCGCTGTTTGGCTGTCTCTCACTCTGTTTGGATCTGCTTAACTCAGTTTTGTCCGTTTTTGCTCTGGTTGGCTCTCTCTTGCTCCATTTGGATCTATTTGGCTCTGTCCTGCTCTTTATGCCTCTGTTTGCCTCTGTTTTGCTCTGTCTGGCTTTGTCTGGATCTGACCTGCTCTGTTTTTCTCCGTTTGGATCTGGTTGAATCTGTTTGGCTCTGTTTTGCTCTATTTGGCTCTGGTTGGCTCTGTTACACTATGTTGTGCTCTGTCTGGTACTGTCTGTCTCTGCTTTGCTCAGTTTGGCTCTGTTTTGCTCTGTGTTGCTCTGTTTGACTCTGTTTGGCTCTGTTTGGTTCTGTTCTGCTATGTTTGGCTTGTTTGGCTCTGTTTTGCACTGTTTGGTACTGTTTGTCTCTCTTTGGCTCTGTTCTGCTCTGTTTGGCTCTGTTTTGCTCTGTTTAGTACTGTTTGTCTCTCTTTGGATCTGTTTGGCTCTGTTTTGCTCTGTTTGGCTCTGTCCTGCTCTGCTTCCTTTTGTTTGCCTCTGTTTCACTCTGTTTGTCTCTGTTTGTCTCTGTTGGGAATTGTTTGGCTCTGTGCAGCACTGTGTGGCTCTGTTTTGCTCAACCTTGTTCTCTTTCGATCTGTTTGGCTCTGTTTCTCTCTTTCTGGATCTGTTCTGCTCTGTTCTGCTCTGCCTGGCTCAGTTTGGCTCTATTTGGTTCTGCTTGGCTCTGCCTGGCTCTGTTCTGCTCTCTTTGGCTCTGTTTTACACTGCTTGACTCTCTTTGCCTCTGCTTTGCTCTTGGTTCCTCTGTTTGCACTTTCTCGATCTGTTTGGATCTGTTTGACTCTGTTTGGTACAGTTTTGCTCTGTTTGGTTCTGTTCTGCTCTGTTTGGCTCTGTTTTTCTCTGCTTGGCTTTGTTTGGCTATGTCTGGCTCTGTTCTGCTCTGTTTGGCTCTGTTTTTCACTGCTTGGCTCTTTTTGCTTCTGCTTTCCTCTTGTTTCCTCTGTTTGGCTCTGTTTTAGTCTGTTTGGCACTTTCTCACTCTGTTTGGATCTGTTTGACTCAGTTTGGTACAGTTTTGCTCTGGTTGGCTCTCTCTTGGTCCGTTTTGCTCTATTTGTCTCTGTCCTGTTCTGTTTGCCTCTGTTTGCATCTGTTTTGCTCTGTTTGGCTCTGTGTGGCTCTGAACTGCTTTGTTTGTCTCCATTTGGATCTGGTTGAATCTGTTTGGCTCTGATGTACTATGCCTGGCTCTGTTTGGCTCTGCTTGGCTCTGCCCTGCTCTGTTTGCTTTTGATTGCCTCTGCTTTGTTCTCTTTGTTTGTCTCTCTTGGGCTTTGTTTGGCACTGTTTTGATCTGTTTGGCTCCGTTTGGTAGTGTTTGTCTCTCTTTGGTGCTGTTTGCCTCTGTTTTGCTGTCTTTGGCTCTGCTTGTTTCTGTTGGGCTTTGTTTGGCTCTGTGCAGCACTGTGTGGCTCTGTATGGCTCTGCTTCGTTCTCTTTCGATCATTTTGGCTCTTGTTTTCTCTATTTGGATCTGTTCTGCTCTGTTCTGCTCTGCCTGGCTCTGTGTTACTCTGCTTGTCTCTGTTTGGCTCTGCTTTGCACTGTTCTGCTCTGTTGCCCTCTGTTTGCCTCTGCTTTGCTCTGTTTGCCTCTGTTTGTTCCTGTTTTATTTTGTTTGGCTCTTTCTCACTCTGTTTGGATCTGGTGGAATCTGTTTGGTACAGCTCTGCTCTGGTTGGCTCTCGCTTGCTCCATTTTGCTCTATATCGATCTTTGCTGCTCTGTTTGCCTCTGTTTGCATCTGCTTTGCTCTGTTTGGCTTTGTCTGGCTCTGACTTGCTCTGCTTTTCTCCGTTTGGATCTGGTTGAATCTGTTTGGCTCTGTTTTGCTCTAATTGGTTCTGGTTGGCTCTGTTACACTATGTTTGTGCTCTGTCTGGTTCTGTCTGTCTCTGCCTTTCTCCGTTTGACTCTGTTTTGCTCTGTGTTGCTCTGTTTGACTCTGTTTGGTTCTGTTCTTCTCTGTTTGGCTTGTTTGGCTCTGTTTTGCTGTTTGGTACTGTTTGTCTCACTTTGGATCTGTTTGGCTCTGTTTTGCTCTGTTTGGATCTGTTCTGCTCTGTTTGCTATTGTTTGCCTCTGTTTCGCTCTGTTTGGCTCTGTTTGTCTCTGTTGGGCTTTGTTTGGCTCTGTTCAGCACTGTGTGGCTCTGTTTTGATCTGCCTTGTTCTCTTTCGATCAGTTTGGCTCTGTTTTTCTCTATCTGGATCTGTTCTGCTCTCTTCTGCTCTGCCTGGCTCAGTTTGGCTCTATTTGGTTCTGTTCTGCTCTGTTTGGCTCTGCTTTTCACTGCTTGGCTCTGCTTGGCTCTGCTTGGCTCTGTTCAGCTCGCTTTGGCTCTGTTTTTCACTGCTTGACTCTCTTTGGCTCTGCTTTGCTCGTGTTGCCTCTGTTTGCACTTTCTCGCTCTGTTTGGATCTGTTTGACACTGTTTGGTACAGTTTTGCTCTGTTTGGCTCTGTTCTGCTCTGTATGGTTCTGTTTTTCTCTGCTTGGCTCAGTTAGGCTCTGTTCTGCTCTGTTCTGCTCTGTTTGGCTCTGTTTTTCACTGCTTGGCTCTCTTTGCATCTGCTTTCCTCTCGTTTCATCTGTTTGGTTCTGTTTTAGTCTGTTTGACACTTTCTCACTCTGTTTGGATCTGTTTGACTCAGTTTGGTACAGTTTTGCTCTGGTTGGCTCTCTCTTGCTCCGTTTTGCTCTAGTTGTCTCTGTCCTGCTCTGTTTGCCTCTGTTTGCATCTGTTTTGCTCTGTTTGGCTCTGTGTGGCTCTGACCTGCTCTGTTTGTCTCCATTTGGATCTGGTTGAATCTGTTTGGCTCTGGTTTACTATGCCTGGCTCTGTTTGTCTCTGTTGGACGTTGTTTGGCACTGTTTTCCTCTGTTTGACTCCGTTTGGTAATGTTTGTCTCTCTTTGGTTATGTTTGGCTCGGTTTTGCTCTGTTTGGTTTGTCTGGTTCTCAATGGTTCTCTGGCTCTGTTTAACACTGTTTTACTCTGTTTGAATCTGTCCTGCTCTGTTTGCTTTTGTTTGCCTCTGTTTTGCTCTCTTTGGCTCTGCTTGGTTCTGTTGGGCTTTGTTTGGCTCTGTGCAGCACTGTGTGGCTCTGTTTTGCTCTGCTTGGCTCTGCTTGGCACTGTTTGGCTCTCTTTTGCTCTGTTTGGCTCTGTTTTACCCTGTTTGTCTCTGTTTGGCTCTGCTTTGCACTGCTCTGCTCTGTTGCCCTCTGTTTGCCTCTGCTTTGCTCTGTTTGCCTCTGCTTGTTTCTGGGTTTTTTTTGGCTCTTTCTCGCTCTGTTTGGATCTGGTGGAATCTTTTTGGTACAGTTCTGCTCTGGTTGGCTCTCGCTGGCTCTGTGTTGATCTATTTAGATCTGTCCTGCTCTGTTTGCCTCTGTTTGCATCTGCTTTGCTCTGTTTGGTTTTGTCTGGCTCTGACTTGCTCTGCTTTTCTCCATTTGGGTCTGGTTGAATCTGTTTGGCTCTGTTTTGCTCTATTTGGCTCTGGTTGGCTCTGTTACACTATGTTGTGCTCTGTCTGGTTCTGTCTGTCTCTGCCTTGCTCTGTTTGGCTCTGTTGTGCTCTGTTGCCCTCTGTTTGCTTCTGTTTTGCTCTGTTTGCCTCTGTTTGTTTCTGGTGTATTTTTTTTGGCTCTTTATCAATCTGTTTGGAACTGGTGGAATCTGTTTGGTACAGTTCGGCCCTGGTTGGCTCTCGCTTGCTCCGTTTTGTTCCATGTAGATCTGTCCTGCTCTGTTTTCCTTTGTTTGCATCTGCTTTGCTCTATTTGGCTCTGTCGTGCTCTGTTTGCCTCTGCTTGCCTCAGTTTTGCTCTGTCTGGCTCTGACTGGCTCTGACCTGCTCTGCTTTTCTCCGCTTGGATCTGGTTGAATCTGTTTGGCTCTGTTATGCTCTATTTGGCTCTGGTTGGCTCTGTTACACTATGTTGTGCTCTGTCTGGTTCTGTCTGTCTCTGCCTTGCTCTGTTGTGCTCTGTTGCGCTCTGTGTTGCTCTGTTTGACTCTGTTTGGTTCTGTTCTGCTCTGTTTGGCTTGTTTGGCTCTGTCTTGCTCTGTTTAGTACTGTTTGTCTCTCTTTGGATCTGTTTGGCTCTGTTTTGCTCTGTTTGGCTCTGTTCTGCTCTGTTTGCTATTGTTTGCCTCTGTTTCGCTCTGTTTGGCTCTGTTTGTCTCTGTTGGGCTTTGTTTGGCTCTGTTCAGCACTGTGTGTTTCTGTTTTGATCTGCCTTGTTCTCTTTCGATCTGTTTGGCTCTGTTTTTCTCTATCTGGATCTGTTCTGCTCTGTTCTGCTCTGCCTGGCTCTGTTTGGCTCTGTTTGGTTCTGTTTTCCTCTGTTGGGCTCTGGTCTGCTCTGTTTGGCTCTGCTTTTCTCTGCTTGGCTCTGTTTGGCTCTGCTTGGCTCTGTTCTGCTCTGTTTGGCTCTGTTTTCCAGTGCTTGTCTCTCTTTGCCTCTGCTTTGCTCTTGTTACCTCTGTTTGCATTTTCTCACTCTGTTTGGATCTGTTTGACACTGTTTGACACAGTTTTGCTCCGGTTGGCTCTCTCTTCCTGCGTTTTGCTCTATTTGTCTCTGTCCTGCTCTGTCTCCCTCTGTTTGCGTCTGTTTTGCTCTGTTTGGCTCTGTCTGGCTCTGACCTGCTCTGTTTGTCTCCATTTGGAAATGGTTGAATCTGTTTGGCTCTGTTTTACTCTGCCTGACTCTGTTTGGCTCTGCTTGGCTCTGCCCTGCTCTGTTTGCTTTTGTTTGCCTCTGTTTTGCTCTCATTGACTCTGTTTGTCTCTGTTGGGCTTTGTTCGGCTCTGTTCAGCACTGTATCGCTCTGTTTTGCTCTGCTTGGTTCTCTTTCGATCTGTTTGGCTCTTGTTTTCTCTATTTGGATCCGTTCTACACTGTTCTGCTCTGCCTGGCTCTGTTTGTCCGTTCTACACTGTTCTGCTCTGCCTGGCTCTGTTTGGCTCTCCTTTGCACTGTTTGGCTCTGTTTTACTCTGCTTGTCTCTGTTTGGCTCTGCTTTGCACTGTTCTGCTCTGTTGCCCTCTGTTTGCCTCTGCTTTGCTCTGTTTGCCTTTGTTTGTTTCTGTTTTATTTTGTTTGGCTCTTTCTCACTCTGTTTGGATCTGGTAGAATCTGTTTGGTATATTTCTGCTCTGGTTGGCTCTCTCGTGCTCCGTTTTGCTCTATTTAGATCTGTCCTGCTCTGTTTGCCTCTGTTTGCATCTGCTTTGCTCTGTTTGGCTCTGTCTGGCTCTGACTGGCTCTGCTTTTCTCTGCTGGCATCTGGTTGAATCTGTTTGGCTCTGTTTTGCTCTATTTGGCTCTGCTTGGCTCTGTTACACTATATTGTGCTATGTCTGGTTCTGTCTGTCTCTGCCTTGTTCTGTTTGGCTCTGTTGTGCTCTGTGTTGCTCTGTTTGACTCTGTTTGGTTCTGTTCTGCTCTGTTTGGCACTGTTTGGCTGTGTTTTGCTCTGTTTGGTAGTGTTTGTCTCTCTTTGGTTCTGTTTGGCTCTGTTTTGCTCTGCTTGGCTCTGTTTTACTCTGTCTCTGTTTGGCTCTGCTTTGCACTGTTCTGCTCTGTTGCCCTCTGTTTTACTCTGCTTTGCTCTGTTTGCCTCTGTTTGTTTCTGTCTTATTTTTTTTTTGGCTCTTTCTCAATCTGTTTGGATCTGGTGGAATCTGTTTGGTACAGTGCTGCTCTGGTTGGCTCTCGCTTGCTCTGTTTTGCACCATAAAGATCTGTCCTGCACTGTTTGCTTCTGTTTGCATCTGCATTGCTCTGTTTGGCTTTTTCTGGCTCTGACTTGCTCTGCTTTTCTCCGCTTGGATCTGGTTGAATCTGTTTGGCTCTGTTTTGATCCATTTGGCTCAGGTTGGCTCGGTTACACTTTGTTGTGCTCTGTCTGGTTCTGTCTGTCTCTGCCTTGCTCTGTTTGGCTCTGTTCTGCTCTGTGTTGCTCTGTTTGACTCTGTTTGGTTCTGTTCTGCTCTGTTTGGCTTGTTTTGCTCTGTTTTGCTCTGTTTGGAACTATTTGTCTCTCTTTGGATCTGTTTGGCTCTGTTTTGCTCTGTTCTGCTCTGTTTGTCTCTGTTGGGCTTTGTTTGGCTCTGTTCAGCACTGTGTGGCTCTGTTTTGAACTGCCTTGTTCTCTTTCGATCTGTTTGGCTCTGTTTTCCTCTATCTGGATCTGTTCTGCTCTGTTCTGCTCTGCCTGGCTCTGTTTGGCTCTGTTTGGTTCTGTTTTCCTCTGTTAGGCTCTGTTCTGCTCTGTTTGGCTCTGCTTTTCACTGCTTGGATCTGTTTGGCTCTGCTTGGCTCTGGTCTGCACTGTTTGGCTCTGTTTTCCAGTGCTTGGCTCTCTTTGCCTCTGCTCTGCTCTTGTTGCCTCTGTTTGCACTTTCTCACTCTGTTTGGATCTGTTTGACTCTGTTTGATACAGTTTTGCTCCGGTTGGCTCTCTCTTCCTCCGTTATGATCTATTTGTCTCTGTCCTGCTCTGTCTCCCTCTGTTTGCATGTGTTTTGCTCTGTTTGGCTCTGTCTGGCTCTGACCTGCTCTGTTTGTCTCCATTTGGAAATGGTTGAATCTGTTTGGCTCTGTTTTACTCTGCCTGACTCTGTTTGGCTCTGCTTGGCTCTGCCCTGCTCTGTTTGCTTTTGTTTGCCTCTGTTTTGCTCTCATTGACTCTGTTTGTCTCTGTTGGGCTTTGTTTGGCTCTGTTCAGCACTGTATCGCTCTGTTTTGCTCTGCTTGGTTCTCTTTCGATCTGTTTGGCTCTTGTTTTCTCTATTTGGATCCGTTCTACACTGTTCTGCTCTGCCTGGCTCTGTTTGGCTCTCCTTTGCACTGTTTGGCTCTGTTTTACTCTGCTTGTCTCTGTTTGGCTCTGCTTTGCACTGTTCTGCTCTGTTGCCTTCTGTTTGCCTCTGCTTTGCTCTGTTTGCCTTTGTTTGTTTCTGTTTTATTTTGTTTGGCTCTTTCTCACTCTGTTTGGATCTGGTAGAATCTGTTTGGTACATTTCTGCTCTGGTTGGCTCTCTCGTGCTCCGTTTCGCTCTATTTAGATCTGTCCTGCTCTGTTTGCCTCTGTTTGCATCTGCTTTGCTCTGTTTGGCTCTGTCTGGCTCTGACTTGCTCTGCTTTTCTCCGTTTGGATCTGGTTGAATCTATTTGGCTGTGTTTTGCTCTATTTGGCTCTGGTTGTCTCTGTTACACTATGTTGGGCTCTGTCTGGTTCTGTCTGTATCTGCCTTGCTCTGTTTGGCTCTGTTTTGTTCTGTTCTGCTCTGTTTGGCTCTGTTTTGCTGTTTGGTACTGTTTGTCTCTCTTTGGATCTGTTTGGCTCTGTTTTGCTCTGTTTGGCTCTGTTCTGCCCTGTTTGCTATTGTTTGCCTCCGTTTCACTCTCTTTGGCTCTGTTTGTCTCTGTTGGGCATTGTTTGGCTCTGTTCAAACTGTGTGGCCCTGTTTTGATCTGCCTTGTTATCTTTCGATCTGTTTGGCTCTTGTTTTCTCTATCTGGATCTGTTCTGCTCTGCCTGGCTCTGTTTGGATCTCTTTTGCACTGTTTGGCTCTGTTTGCCTCTGCTTTGCTCTGTTTGCCGTTGTTTGTTTCTGTTTTATTTTGTTTGGCTCTTTCTCACTCTGTTTGGAATCTGTTTGGTACAGTTCTGCTCTGGTTGGCTCTCTCGTGCTCCGTTTTGCTCTATTTAGATCTGTCCTGCTCTGTTTGCCTCTGTTTGCATCTGCTTTGCTCTGTTTGGCTCTGTCTGGCTCTGACTGGCTCTGCTTTTCTCTGCTGGCATCTGGTTGAATCTGTTTGGCTCTGTTTTGCTCTATTTGGCTCTGCTTGGCTCTGTTACACTATATTGTGCTATGTCTGGTTCTGTCTGTCTCTGCCTTGTTCTGTTTGGCTCTGTTGTGCTCTGTGTTGCTCTGTTTGACTCTGTTTGGTTCTGTTCTGCTCTGTTTGGCACTGTTTGGCTGTGTTTTGCTCTGTTTGGTAGTGTTTGTCTCTCTTTGGTTCTGTTTGGCTCTGTTTTGCTCTGCTTGGCTCTGTTTTACTCTGTCTCTGTTTGGCTCTGCTTTGCACTGTTCTGCTCTGTTGCCCTCTGTTTTACTCTGCTTTGCTCTGTTTGCCTCTGTTTGTTTCTGTCTTATTTTTTTTTTTTGGCTCTTTCTCAATCTGTTTGGATCTGGTGGAATCTGTTTGGTACAGTGCTGCTCTGGTTGGCTCTCGCTTGCTCTGTTTTGCACCATAAAGATCTGTCCTGCACTGTTTGCTTCTGTTTGCATCTGCATTGCTCTGTTTGGCTTTTTCTGGCTCTGACTTGCTCTGCTTTTCTCCGCTTGGATCTGGTTGAATCTGTTTGGCTCTGTTTTGATCCATTTGGCTCAGGTTGGCTCGGTTACACTTTGTTGTGCTCTGTCTGGTTCTGTCTGTCTCTGCCTTGCTCTGTTTGGCTCTGTTCTGCTCTGTGTTGCTCTGTTTGACTCTGTTTGGTTCTGTTCTGCTCTGTTTGGCTTGTTTTGCTCTGTTTTGCTCTGTTTGGAACTATTTGTCTCTCTTTGGATCTGTTTGGCTCTGTTTTGCTCTGTTCTGCTCTGTTTGTCTCTGTTGGGCTTTGTTTGGCTCTGTTCAGCACTGTGTGGCTCTGTTTTGAACTGCCTTGTTCTCTTTCGATCTGTTTGGCTCTGTTTTCCTCTATCTGGATCTGTTCTGCTCTGTTCTGCTCTGCCTGGCTCTGTTTGGCTCTGTTTGGTTCTGTTTTCCTCTGTTAGGCTCTGTTCTGCTCTGTTTGGCTCTGCTTTTCACTGCTTGGATCTGTTTGGCTCTGCTTGGCTCTGGTCTGCACTGTTTGGCTCTGTTTTCCAGTGCTTGGCTCTCTTTGCCTCTGCTTTGCTCTTGTTGCCTCTGTTTGCACTTTCTCACTCTGTTTGGATCTGTTTGACTCTGTTTGATACAGTTTTGCTCCGGTTGGCTCTCTCTTCCTCCGTTATGATCTATTTGTCTCTGTCCTGCTCTGTCTCCCTCTGTCTGCGTCTGTTTTGCTCTGTTTGGCTCCGTTTGGTAGTGTTTGTCTCTCTCTGGTTTTCTTTGGCTCGGTTTTGCTCTGTTTGGTTTGTCTGGGTCTCAGTGGTTCTATGGCTCTGTTCAGCACTGTTCTGCTCTGTTTGAATCTGTCCTGCTCTTTTTGCTTTTGTTTGCTTCTGTTTTGCTCTCTTTGGCACTGCTTGGTTCTGATGGGCTTTGATTGGCTGTGTGCAGCACGGTGTGGCTCTGCTTTGCTCTGCTTCGTTCTCATTCTATCTGTTTGGCTCTTGTTTTCTCTATTTGGATCTGCTCAGCTCTGTTCTGCTCTGCCTGGCTCTGTTTGGCACTGTTTGGCTCTCTTATGATCTGTTTGGCTCTGTTTTACTTTGTTTGTCTCTGTTTGGCTCTGCTTTGCACTGTTCTGCTCTGTTGCCCTCTGTTTTCTTCTGTTTTGCTCTGTTTGCCTCTGTTTGTTTCTGTCTTATTTTTTTGGCTCTTTATCAATCTGTTTTCCTTTGTTTGCATCTGCTTTGCTCTATTTGGCTCTGTCGTGCTCTGTTTGCATCTGCTTGCCTCAGTTTTGCTCTGTCTGGCTCTGTCTGGCTCTGACCTGCTCTGCTTTTCTCCGCTTGGATCTGGTTGAATCTGTTTGGCTCTGTTATGCTCTATTTGGCTCTGGTTGGCTCTGTTACACTATGTTGTGCTCTGTCTGGTTCTGTCTGTCTTTGCCTTGCTCTGTTGTGCTCTGTTGCGCTCTGTGTTGCTCTGTTTGACTCTGTTTGGTTCTGTTCTGCTCTGTTTGGCTTGTTTGGCTCTGTCTTGCTCTGTTTAGTACTGTTTGTCTCTCTTTGGATCTGTTTGGCTCTGTTTTGCTCTGTTTGGCTCTGTTCTGCTCTGTTTGCTATTGTTTGCCTCTGTTTCGCTCTGTTTGGCTCTGTTTGTCTCTGTTGGGCTTTGTTTGGCTCTGTTCAGCACTGTGTGTTTCTGTTTTGATCTGCCTTGTTCTCTTTCGATCTGTTTGGCTCTGTTTTTCTCTATCTGGATCTGTTCTGCTCTGTTCTGCTCTGCCTGGCTCTGTTTGGCTCTGTTTGGTTCTGTTTTCCTCTGTTGGGCTCTGGTCTGCTCTGTTTGGCTCTGCTTTTCACTGCTTGGCTCTGTTTGGCTCTGCTTGGCTCTGTTCTGCTCTGTTTGGCTCTGTTTTCCAGTGCTTGGCTCTCTTTGCCTCTGCTTTGCTCTTGTTACCTCTGTTTGCATTTTCTCACTCTGTTTGGATCTGTTTGACACTGTTTGACACAGTTTTGCTCCGGTTGGCTCTCTCTTCCTGTGTTTTGCTCTATTTGTCTCTGTCCTGCTCTGTCTCCCTCTGTTTGCGTCTGTTTTGCTCTGTTTGGCTCTGTATGGCTCTGACCTGCTCTGTTTGTCTCCATTTGGAAATGGTTGAATCTGTTTGGCTCTGTTTTACTCTGCCTGACTCTGTTTGGCTCTGCTTGGCTCTGCCCTGCTCTGTTTGCTTTTGTTTGCCTCTGTTTTGCTCTCATTGACTCTGTTTGTCTCTGTTGGGCTTTGTTTGGCTCTGTTCAGCACTGTATCGCTCTGTTTTGCTCTGCTTGGTTCTCTTTCGATCTGTTTGGCTCTTGTTTTCTCTATTTGGATCCGTTCTACACTGTTCTGCTCTGCCTGGCTCTGTTTGGCTCTCCTTTGCACTGTTTGGCTCTGTTTTACTCTGCTTGTCTCTGTTTGGCTCTGCTTTGCACTGTTCTGCTCTGTTGCCTTCTGTTTGCCTCTGCTTTGCTCTGTTTGCCTTTGTTTGTTTCTGTTTTATTTTGTTTGGCTCTTTCTCACTCTGTTTGGATCTGGTAGAATCTGTTTGGTACATTTCTGCTCTGGTTGGCTCTCTGGTGCTCCGTTTTGCTCTATTTAGATCTGTCCTGCTCTGTTTGCCTCTGTTTGCATCTGCTTTGCTCTGTTTGGCTCTGTCTGGCTCTGACTTGCTCTGCTTTTCTCCGTTTGGATCTGGTTGAATCTATTTGGCTGTGTTTTGCTCTATTTGGCTCTGGTTGTCTCTGTTACACTATGTTGGGCTCTGTCTGGTTCTGTCTGTATCTGCCTTGCTCTGTTTGGCTCTGTTTTGTTCTGTTCTGCTCTGTTTGGCTCTGTTTTGCTGTTTGGTACTGTTTGTCTCTCTTTGGATCTGTTTGGCTCTGTTTTGCTCTGTTTGGCTCTGTTCTGCCCTGTTTGCTATTGTTTGCCTCCGTTTCACTCTCTTTGGCTCTGTTTGTCTCTGTTGGGCATTGTTTGGCTCTGTTCAGAACTGTGTGGCCCTGTTTTGATCTGCCTTGTTATCTTTCGATCTGTTTGGCTCTTGTTTTCTCTATCTGGATCTGTTCTGCTCTGCCTGGCTCTGTTTGGATCTCTTTTGCACTGTTTGGCTCTGTTTGCCTCTGCTTTGCTCTGTTTGCCGTTGTTTGTTTCTGTTTTATTTTGTTTGGCTCTTTCTCACTCTGTTTGGAATCTGTTTGGTACAGTTCTGCTCTGGTTGGCTCTCGCTTGCTCTGTTTTGCACCATAAAGATCTGTCCTGCACTGTTTGCTTCTGTTTGCATCTGCATTGCTCTGTTTGGCTTTTTCTGGCTCTGACTTGCTCTGCTTTTCTCCGCTTGGATCTGGTTGAATCTGTTTGGCTCTGTTTTGATCCATTTGGCTCAGGTTGGCTCGGTTACACTTTGTTGTGCTCTGTCTGGTTCTGTCTGTCTCTGCCTTGCTCTGTTTGGCTCTGTTCTGCTCTGTGTTGCTCTGTTTGACTCTGTTTGGTTCTGTTCTGCTCTGTTTGGCTTGTTTTGCTCTGTTTTGCTCTGTTTGGAACTATTTGTCTCTCTTTGGATCTGTTTGGCTCTGTTTTGCTCTGTTCTGCTCTGTTTGTCTCTGTTGGGCTTTGTTTGGCTCTGTTCAGCACTGTGTGGCTCTGTTTTGAACTGCCTTGTTCTCTTTCGATCTGTTTTGCTCTGTTTGGTAGTGTTTGTCTCTCTTTGGTTCTGTTTGGCTCAGTTTTGCTCTGTTTGGTTTGTCTGGTTCTCAGTGGTTCTATGGCTCTGTTTAGCACTGTTTAGCTCTGTTTGGATCTGTCCTGCTCTGTTTGCTTTTGTTTGCCTCTGTTTTGCTCTCTTTGGCTCTGCTTGGTTCTGTTGGGCTTTGTTTGGCTCTTCGCAGCACTGTGTGGCTCTATTTTGTTCTGCTTGGCTCTCTTTAGATCTGTTTGCCTTTGTTTTTCTCTATTTGGATCTGATCAGCTCTGTTCAGCTCTGTCTGGCTCGGTTTGGCTCTCTTTAGTTCTGTTTTGCTCTGTTTGGCTCTGTTTTACTCTGCTTATCTCTGCTTGGCTCTGCTTGGCTCTGCTCTGCTCTGTTTCCCCCTGTGTGCATCTACCTTGCTCTGTTTGGATCTGTTTGGCTGTCTCTCACTCTGTTTGGATCTGCTTAACTCAGTTTTGTCCGTTTTTGCTCTGGTTGGCTCTCTCTTGCTCCATTTGGATATGTTTGGCTCTGTACTGCTCTGTATGCCTCTGTTTGCCTCTGTTGTGATCTGTCTGGCTCTGTCTGGCTCTGACCGGCTCTGTTTTTCTCTGTTTGGATCTGGTTGAATCTGTTTAGCTCTGCTTTGCTCTATTTGGCTCTGGTTGGCTCTGTTACACAATGTTGTGCTCTGTCTGGTTCTGTCTGTCTCTGCTTTGCACAGTTTGGCTCTGTTTTGCTCTGTTGGTACTGTTTGTCTCTCTTTGGATCTGTTTGGCTCTGTTTTGCTCTGTGTTGCTGTGTTTGGCTCTGTTTTGTTCTGTTGTGCTCTGTTTGGCTTGTTTGGCTCAGTCTGGCTCTATTTGGTCTGTTTTGCTCTGTTTGGCTCTGTTCTGCTCTGTTTGGCTCTGCTTTTCACTATTTGCCTCTGCTTGGCTCTGCCTGGCTCTGTTCTGCTCTCTTTGGCTCTGTTTTTCACTGCTTGACTCTCTTTGCCTCTGCTTTGCTCTTGTTGCCTCTGTTTGCACTTTCTCGCTCTGTTTGGATCTGTTTGAATCTGTTTGGTACCGTTTTGCTCTGTTGGTTCTGTTCTGCTCTGTTTGGCTCTGTTTTTCACTGCTTGGCTCTCTTTGCATCTGCTTTCCTCTTGTTTCATCTGTTTGGCTCTGGTTTAGTCTGTTTGGCATTTTCTCACTCTGTTTGGATCTGTTTGACTCAGTTTGGTACAGTTTTGCTCTGGTTGGCTCTCTCTTGCTCCGTTTTGCTCTATTTGTCTCTGTCCTGCTCTGTTTGCCTCTGTTTGCATGTGTTTTGCTCTGTTTGGCTCTGTGTGGCTCTGACCTGCTCTGTTTGTCTCCATTTGGATCTGGTTGAATCTGTTTGGCTCTGATGTAATATGCATGGCTCTGTTTGGCTCTACTTGGCTCTGCCCTGCTCTGTTTGCTTTTGATTGCCTCAGCTTTGCTCTCTTTGACTCTGTTTGTCTCTGTTGGGCTTTGTTTGGCACTGTTTTGCTCTGTTTGGCTCCGTTTGGTAGTGTTTGTCTCTCTCTGGTTTTCTTTGGCTCGGTTTTGCTCTGTTTGGTTTGTCCGGGTCTCAGTGGTTCTATGGCTCTGTTCAGCACAGTTCTGCTCTGTTTGAATCTGTCCTGCTCTGTTTGCTTTTGTTTGCATCTGTTTTGCTCTCTTTGTCACTGCTTGGTTCTGATGGGCTTTGATTGGCTGTGTGCAGCACTGTGTGGCTCTGTTTTGCTCTGCTTCGTTCTCATTCGATCTGTTTGGCTCTTGTTTTCTCTATTTGGATCTGATCAGCTCTGTTCTGCTCTGCCTGGCTCTGTTTGGCACTGTTTGGCTCTCTTTTGATCTGTTTGGCTCTGTTTTACTTTGTTTGTCTCTGTTTGGCTCTGCTTTGCACTGTTCTGCTCTGTTGCCCTCTGTTTGCCTCTGTTTTGCTCTGTTTGCCTCTGTTTGTTTCTGGTGTATTTTGTTTGGCTCTTTATCAATCTGTTTGGAACTGGTGGAATCTGTTTGGTGCAGTTCTGCCCTGGTTGGCTCTCGCTTGCTCCGTTTTGCTCCATATAGATCTGTCCTGCTCTGTTTTCCTTTGTTTGCATCTGCTTTGCTCTATTTGGCTCTGTCGTGCTCTGTTTGCCTCTGCTTGCCTCAGTTTTGCTCTGTCTGGCTCTGACTTGCTCTGCTTTCCTCCGCTTGGATCTGGTTGAATCTGTTTGGCTCTGTTATGCTCTATTTGGCTCTGGTTGGCTCTGTTACACTATGTTGTGCTCTGTCTGGTTCTGTCTGTCTCTGCCTTGCTCTGTTTCGCTTTGTTGTGCTCTGTGTTGCTCTGTTTGACTCTGTTTGGTTCTGTTCTGCTCTGTTTGGCTTGTTTGGCTCTGTCTTGCTCTGTTTAGTACTGTTTGTCTCTCTTTGGATCTGTTTGGCTCTGTTTTGCTCTGTTTGGCTCTGTTCTGCTCTGTTTGCTATTGTTTGCCTCTGTTTCACTCTGTTTGGCTCTGTTTGTCTCTGTTGGGCTTTGTTTGGCTCTGTCCAGCACTGTGTGGCTCTGTTTTGAACTGCCTTGTTCTCTTTCGATCTGTTTGGCTCTGTTTTTCTCTATCTGGATCTGTTCTGCTCTGTTCTGCCCTGACTGGCTCTGTTTGGCTCTCTTTTGCACTGTTTTGCTCTGTTTTACTCTGCTTGTCTCTGCTTGGCTCTGCTTTGCACTGTTCTGCTCTGTTGCCCTCTGTTTGCCTCTGCTTTGCTCTGTTTGCCTTTGTTAGTTTCTGTTTTATTTTGTTTGGGTCCTTCCCGCTCTGTTTGGATCTGGTGGAATCTGTTTGGTACAGTTCTGCTCTGATTGACTCTCTCGTGCTCCGTTTTGCTCTATTTAGATCTGTCCTGCTCTGTTTGACTCTGTTTGCATTGGCTTTGCTCTGTTTGGCTGTGTCTGGCTCTCACTTGCTCTGCTTTTCTCCGCTTGGATCTGGTTGAATCTGTTTGGCGCTGTTTTGCTCTATTTGGCTCTGGTTGGCTCTGTTACACTTTGTTGTGCTCTGTCTGGTTCTGTCTGTCTCTGCCTTGTTCTGTTTGGCTCTGTTGTGCTCTGTGTTGCTCTGTTTGACTCTGTTTGGTTCTGTTCTGCTCTGTTTGGCTTGTTTTGCTCTGTCTTGCTCTGTTTGGTACTGTTTGTCTCTCTTTGGATCTGTTTGGCTCTGTTTTGCTCTGTTTGGCTCTGTTCTGCTCTGTTTGCTTTTGTTTGCCTCTGTTTCGCTCTGTTTGGCTCTGTTTATCTCTGTTGGGCTTTGTTTGGCTCTGTTCAGCACTGTGTGTTTCTGTTTTGATCTGCCTTGTTCTCTTTCGATCTGTTTGGCTCTGTTTTTTTCTATCTGGATCTGTTCTGCTCTGTTCTGCTCTGCCTGGCTCTGTTTGGCTCTGTTTGGTTCTGTTTTCCTCTGTTAGGCTCTGTTCTGCTCTGTTTGGCTGTGCTTTTCACTGCTTGGCTCTGTTTGGCTCTGCGTGGCTCTGTTCTGCTCTGTTTGGCTCTGTTTTTCAGTGCTTGGCTCTCTTTGCCTCTGCTTTGCTCTTGTTGCCTCTGTTTGCACTTTCTCACTCTTTTTGGATCTGTTTGACACTGTTTGATACAGTTTTGCTCCGGTTGGCTCTCTCTTCCTCCGTTTTGCTCTATTTGTCTCTGTCCTGCTCTGTCTCCCTCTGTTTGCGTCTGTTTTGCTCTGTTTGGTTCTGTCTGGCTCTGACCTGCTCTGTTTGTGTCCATTTGGAAATGGTTGAATCTGTTTGGCTCTATTTTACTCTGCCTGACTCTGTTTGGCTCTTCTTGGCTCTGCCCTGTTCTGTTTGCTTTTGTTTGCCTCTGTTTTGCTCTCATTGACTCTGTTTGTCTCTGTTGGGCTTTGTTTGGCTCTGTTCAGCACTGTATCGCTCTGTTTTGCTCTGCTTGGTTCTCTTTCGATCTGTTTGGCTCTTGTTTTCTCTATTTGGATCCGTTCTACTCTGTTCTGCTCTGCCTGGCTCTGTTTGGCTCTCTTTTGCACTGTTTGGCTCTCTTTTGCTCTGCTTGTCTCTGTTTGGCTCTGCTTTGCTCTGTTTGCCTTTGTTTGTATCTGTTTTTGTTTGGCTCTTTCTCACTCTGTGTGGATCTGGTGGAATCTGTTTGGTACACTTCTGCTCTGGTTGGCTCTCTCGTGCTCTGTTTTGCTCTATTTAGATCTGTCCTGCTCTGTTTCCCTCTGTTTGCATCTGCTTTGCTCTGTTTGGCACTGTCTGGCTCTGACTTGCTCTGCTTTTCTCCGTTTGGATCTGGTTGAATCTATTTGGCTGTGTTTTGCTCTATTTGGCTCTGGTTGTCTCTGTTGCACTATGTTGGGCTCTGTCTGGTTCTGTCTGTATCTGCCTTGCTCTGTTTGGCTCTGTTTTGTTCTGTTCTGCTCTGTTTGGCTCTGTTTTGCTGTTTGGTACTGTTTGTCTCTCTTTGGATCTGTTTGGCTCTGTTTTGCTCTGTTTGGCTCTGTTCTGCCCTGTTTGCTATTGTTTGCCTCCGTTTCACTCTCTTTGGCTCTGTTTGTCTCTGTTGGGCATTGTTTGGCTCTGTTCAGAACTGTGTGGCCCTGTTTTGATCTGCCTTGTTATCTTTCGATCTGTTTGGCTCTTGTTTTCTCTATCTGGATCTGTTCTGCTCTGCCTGGCTCTGTTTGGATCTCTTTTGCACTGTTTGGCTCTGTTTGCCTCTGCTTTGCTCTGTTTGCCGTTGTTTGTTTCTGTTTTATTTTGTTTGGCTCTTTCTCACTCTGTTTGGAATCTGTTTGGTACAGTTCTGCTCTGGTTGGCTCTCGCTTGCTCTGTTTTGCACCATAAAGATCTGTCCTGCACTGTTTGCTTCTGTTTGCATCTGCATTGCTCTGTTTGGCTTTTTCTGGCTCTGACTTGCTCTGCTTTTCTCCGCTTGGATCTGGTTGAATCTGTTTGGCTCTGTTTTGATCCATTTGGCTCAGGTTGGCTCGGTTACACTTTGTTGTGCTCTGTCTGGTTCTGTCTGTCTCTGCCTTGCTCTGTTTGGCTCTGTTCTGCTCTGTGTTGCTCTGTTTGACTCTGTTTGGTTCTGTTCTGCTCTGTTTGGCTTGTTTTGCTCTGTTTTGCTCTGTTTGGAACTATTTGTCTCTCTTTGGATCTGTTTGGCTCTGTTTTGCTCTGTTCTGCTCTGTTTGTCTCTGTTGGGCTTTGTTTGGCTCTGTTCAGCACTGTGTGGCTCTGTTTTGAACTGCCTTGTTCTCTTTCGATCTGTTTTGCTCTGTTTGGTAGTGTTTGTCTCTCTTTGGTTCTGTTTGGCTCAGTTTTGCTCTGTTTGGTTTGTCTGGTTCTCAGTGGTTCTATGGCTCTGTTTAGCACTGTTTAGCTCTGTTTGGATCTGTCCTGCTCTGTTTGCTTTTGTTTGCCTCTGTTTTGCTCTCTTTGGCTCTGCTTGGTTCTGTTGGGCTTTGTTTGGCTCTTCGCAGCACTGTGTGGCTCTATTTTGTTCTGCTTGGCTCTCTTTAGATCTGTTTGCCTTTGTTTTTCTCTATTTGGATCTGATCAGCTCTGTTCAGCTCTGTCTGGCTCGGTTTGGCTCTCTTTAGTTCTGTTTTGCTCTGTTTGGCTCTGTTTTACTCTGCTTATCTCTGCTTGGCTCTGCTTGGCTCTGCTCTGCTCTGTTTCCCCCTGTGTGCATCTACCTTGCTCTGTTTGGATCTGTTTGGCTGTCTCTCACTCTGTTTGGATCTGCTTAACTCAGTTTTGTCCGTTTTTGCTCTGGTTGGCTCTCTCTTGCTCCATTTGGATATGTTTGGCTCTGTACTGCTCTGTATGCCTCTGTTTGCCTCTGTTGTGATCTGTCTGGCTCTGTCTGGCTCTGACCGGCTCTGTTTTTCTCTGTTTGGATCTGGTTGAATCTGTTTAGCTCTGCTTTGCTCTATTTGGCTCTGGTTGGCTCTGTTACACAATGTTGTGCTCTGTCTGGTTCTGTCTGTCTCTGCTTTGCACAGTTTGGCTCTGTTTTGCTCTGTTGGTACTGTTTGTCTCTCTTTGGATCTGTTTGGCTCTGTTTTGCTCTGTGTTGCTGTGTTTGGCTCTGTTTTGTTCTGTTGTGCTCTGTTTGGCTTGTTTGGCTCAGTCTGGCTCTATTTGGTCTGTTTTGCTCTGTTTGGCTCTGTTCTGCTCTGTTTGGCTCTGCTTTTCACTATTTGCCTCTGCTTGGCTCTGCCTGGCTCTGTTCTGCTCTCTTTGGCTCTGTTTTTCACTGCTTGACTCTCTTTGCCTCTGCTTTGCTCTTGTTGCCTCTGTTTGCACTTTCTCGCTCTGTTTGGATCTGTTTGAATCTGTTTGGTACCGTTTTGCTCTGTTGGTTCTGTTCTGCTCTGTTTGGCTCTGTTTTTCACTGCTTGGCTCTCTTTGCATCTGCTTTCCTCTTGTTTCATCTGTTTGGCTCTGGTTTAGTCTGTTTGGCATTTTCTCACTCTGTTTGGATCTGTTTGACTCAGTTTGGTACAGTTTTGCTCTGGTTGGCTCTCTCTTGCTCCGTTTTGCTCTATTTGTCTCTGTCCTGCTCTGTTTGCCTCTGTTTGCATGTGTTTTTGCTCTGTTTGGCTCTGTGTGGCTCTGACCTGCTCTGTTTGTCTCCATTTGGATCTGGTTGAATCTGTTTGGCTCTGATGTAATATGCATGGCTCTGTTTGGCTCTACTTGGCTCTGCCCTGCTCTGTTTGCTTTTGATTGCCTCAGCTTTGCTCTCTTTGACTCTGTTTGTCTCTGTTGGGCTTTGTTTGGCACTGTTTTGCTCTGTTTGGCTCCGTTTGGTAGTGTTTGTCTCTCTCTGGTTTTCTTTGGCTCGGTTTTGCTCTGTTTGGTTTGTCCGGGTCTCAGTGGTTCTATGGCTCTGTTCAGCACAGTTCTGCTCTGTTTGAATCTGTCCTGCTCTGTTTGCTTTTGTTTGCATCTGTTTTGCTCTCTTTGTCACTGCTTGGTTCTGATGGGCTTTGATTGGCTGTGTGCAGCACTGTGTGGCTCTGTTTTGCTCTGCTTCGTTCTCATTCGATCTGTTTGGCTCTTGTTTTCTCTATTTGGATCTGATCAGCTCTGTTCTGCTCTGCCTGGCTCTGTTTGGCACTGTTTGGCTCTCTTTTGATCTGTTTGGCTCTGTTTTACTTTGTTTGTCTCTGTTTGGCTCTGCTTTGCACTGTTCTGCTCTGTTGCCCTCTGTTTGCCTCTGTTTTGCTCTGTTTGCCTCTGTTTGTTTCTGGTGTATTTTGTTTGGCTCTTTATCAATCTGTTTGGAACTGGTGGAATCTGTTTGGTGCAGTTCTGCCCTGGTTGGCTCTCGCTTGCTCCGTTTTGCTCCATATAGATCTGTCCTGCTCTGTTTTCCTTTGTTTGCATCTGCTTTGCTCTATTTGGCTCTGTCGTGCTCTGTTTGCCTCTGCTTGCCTCAGTTTTGCTCTGTCTGGCTCTGACTTGCTCTGCTTTCCTCCGCTTGGATCTGGTTGAATCTGTTTGGCTCTGTTATGCTCTATTTGGCTCTGGTTGGCTCTGTTACACTATGTTGTGCTCTGTCTGGTTCTGTCTGTCTCTGCCTTGCTCTGTTTCGCTTTGTTGTGCTCTGTGTTGCTCTGTTTGACTCTGTTTGGTTCTGTTCTGCTCTGTTTGGCTTGTTTGGCTCTGTCTTGCTCTGTTTAGTACTGTTTGTCTCTCTTTGGATCTGTTTGGCTCTGTTTTGCTCTGTTTGGCTCTGTTCTGCTCTGTTTGCTATTGTTTGCCTCTGTTTCACTCTGTTTGGCTCTGTTTGTCTCTGTTGGGCTTTGTTTGGCTCTGTCCAGCACTGTGTGGCTCTGTTTTGAACTGCCTTGTTCTCTTTCGATCTGTTTGGCTCTGTTTTTCTCTATCTGGATCTGTTCTGCTCTGTTCTGCCCTGACTGGCTCTGTTTGGCTCTCTTTTGCACTGTTTTGCTCTGTTTTACTCTGCTTGTCTCTGCTTGGCTCTGCTTTGCACTGTTCTGCTCTGTTGCCCTCTGTTTGCCTCTGCTTTGCTCTGTTTGCCTTTGTTAGTTTCTGTTTTATTTTGTTTGGGTCCTTCCCGCTCTGTTTGGATCTGGTGGAATCTGTTTGGTACAGTTCTGCTCTGATTGACTCTCTCGTGCTCCGTTTTGCTCTATTTAGATCTGTCCTGCTCTGTTTGACTCTGTTTGCATTGGCTTTGCTCTGTTTGGCTGTGTCTGGCTCTCACTTGCTCTGCTTTTCTCCGCTTGGATCTGGTTGAATCTGTTTGGCGCTGTTTTGCTCTATTTGGCTCTGGTTGGCTCTGTTACACTTTGTTGTGCTCTGTCTGGTTCTGTCTGTCTCTGCCTTGTTCTGTTTGGCTCTGTTGTGCTCTGTGTTGCTCTGTTTGACTCTGTTTGGTTCTGTTCTGCTCTGTTTGGCTTGTTTTGCTCTGTCTTGCTCTGTTTGGTACTGTTTGTCTCTCTTTGGATCTGTTTGGCTCTGTTTTGCTCTGTTTGGCTCTGTTCTGCTCTGTTTGCTTTTGTTTGCCTCTGTTTCGCTCTGTTTGGCTCTGTTTATCTCTGTTGGGCTTTGTTTGGCTCTGTTCAGCACTGTGTGTTTCTGTTTTGATCTGCCTTGTTCTCTTTCGATCTGTTTGGCTCTGTTTTTTTCTATCTGGATCTGTTCTGCTCTGTTCTGCTCTGCCTGGCTCTGTTTGGCTCTGTTTGGTTCTGTTTTCCTCTGTTAGGCTCTGTTCTGCTCTGTTTGGCTGTGCTTTTCACTGCTTGGCTCTGTTTGGCTCTGCGTGGCTCTGTTCTGCTCTGTTTGGCTCTGTTTTTCAGTGCTTGGCTCTCTTTGCCTCTGCTTTGCTCTTGTTGCCTCTGTTTGCACTTTCTCACTCTTTTTGGATCTGTTTGACACTGTTTGATACAGTTTTGCTCCGGTTGGCTCTCTCTTCCTCCGTTTTGCTCTATTTGTCTCTGTCCTGCTCTGTCTCCCTCTGTTTGCGTCTGTTTTGCTCTGTTTGGTTCTGTCTGGCTCTGACCTGCTCTGTTTGTGTCCATTTGGAAATGGTTGAATCTGTTTGGCTCTATTTTACTCTGCCTGACTCTGTTTGGCTCTTCTTGGCTCTGCCCTGTTCTGTTTGCTTTTGTTTGCCTCTGTTTTGCTCTCATTGACTCTGTTTGTCTCTGTTGGGCTTTGTTTGGCTCTGTTCAGCACTGTATCGCTCTGTTTTGCTCTGCTTGGTTCTCTTTCGATCTGTTTGGCTCTTGTTTTCTCTATTTGGATCCGTTCTACTCTGTTCTGCTCTGCCTGGCTCTGTTTGGCTCTCTTTTGCACTGTTTGGCTCTCTTTTGCTCTGCTTGTCTCTGTTTGGCTCTGCTTTGCTCTGTTTGCCTTTGTTTGTATCTGTTTTTGTTTGGCTCTTTCTCACTCTGTGTGGATCTGGTGGAATCTGTTTGGTACACTTCTGCTCTGGTTGGCTCTCTCGTGCTCTGTTTTGCTCTATTTAGATCTGTCCTGCTCTGTTTCCCTCTGTTTGCATCTGCTTTGCTCTGTTTGGCACTGTCTGGCTCTGACTTGCTCTGCTTTTCTCCGTTTGGATCTGGTTGAATCTATTTGGCTGTGTTTTGCTCTATTTGGCTCTGGTTGTCTCTGTTGCACTATGTTGGGCTCTGTCTGGTTCTGTCTGTATCTGCCTTGCTCTGTTTGGCTCTGTTTTGTTCTGTTCTGCTCTGTTTGGCTCTGTTTTGCTGTTTGGTACTGTTTGTCTCTCTTTGGATCTGTTTGGCTCTGTTTTGCTCTGTTTGGCTCTGTTCTGCCCTGTTTGCTATTGTTTGCCTCCGTTTCACTCTCTTTGGCTCTGTTTGTCTCTGTTGGGCATTGTTTGGCTCTGTTCAGAACTGTGTGGCCCTGTTTTGATCTGCCTTGTTATCTTTCGATCTGTTTGGCTCTTGTTTTCTCTATCTGGATCTGTTCTGCTCTGTTCTGCTCTGCCTGGCTCTGTTTGGCTCTCTTTTGCACTGTTTGGCTCTGTTTGCCTCTGCTTTGCTCTGTTTGCCGTTGTTTGTTTCTGTTTTATTTTGTTTGGCTCTTTCGCACTCCGTTTGGATCTGGTGGAATCTGTTTGGTACAGTTCTGCTCTGGTTGGCTCTCTCGTGCTCCGTTTTGCTCTATTTAGATCTGTCCTGCTCTGTTTGCCTCTGTTTACATCTGCTTTGCTCTGTTTGGCTCTGTCTGGCTCTGCTTTTCTCTGCTTGGATCTGGTTGAATCTGTTTGGCTCTGTTTTGCTCTATTTGGCTCTGATTGGCTCTGTTACACTATGTTGTGCTCTGTCTGGTTCTGTCTGTCTCTGCCTTGTTCTGTTTGGCTCTGTTGTGCTCTGTGTTGCTCTGTTTGACTCTGTTTGGTTCTGTTCTGCTCTGTTTGGCAGTGTTTGGCTCTGTTTTGCTCTGTTTGGTTTGTCTGGTTCTCAGTGGTTCTATGGCTCTGTTTAGCACTGTTTTGCTCTGTTTGGATCTGTCCTGCTCTGTTTGCTTTTGTTTGCCCCTGTTTTGCTCTCTTTGGCTCTGCTTGGTTCTTTTGGACTTTGTTTGGCTCTGTTTTTATCTGCTTATCTCTGCTTGGCTCTGCTTGGCGCTGTTCTGCTCTGTTTCCCCCTGTGTGCATCTGCCTTGCTCTGTTTGGCTCTGTTTGGCTCTCTCTCTCACTCTGTTTGGATCTGGTTGACTCAGTTTTGTCCATTTCTGCTCTGGTTGGCTCTCTCTTGCTCCATTTGGATCTATTTGGCTCTGTCCTGCTCTGTATGCCTCTGTTTGCCTCTGTTTTGCTCTGTCTGGCTCTGACCTGCTCTGTTTTTCTCCGTTTGGATCTGGTTGAATCTGTTTGGCTCTGTTTTGATCTATTTGGCTCTGGTTGGCTCTGTTGCACTATGTTGTGCTCTGCCTGGTTCTGTCTGTCTCTGCTTTGCTCAGTTTGGCTCTGTTTTGCTCTGTGTTGCTGTGTTTGGCTTTGTTTTGCTGTGTTTGCTACTGTTTGTCTCTCTTTGGCTCTGTTTAGCTCTGTTTGGTTCTATTCTGCTCTGTTTGGCTTGTTTGGCTCTGTTTTGCTCTGTTTAGTACTGTTTGTCTCTCTTTGGATCTGTTTGGCTCTGTTTGGCTCTGTTTAGCTCTGTCCTGCTCTGCTTCCTTTTGTTTGCGTCTCTTTCACTCTGTTGGGCTCTGTTTGTCTCTGTTGGGCTTTGTTTGGCTCTGTGCAGCACTGTGTGTCTCTGCTTTGCTCTGCCTTGTACTCTTTCGATCAATTTGGCTCTGTTTTTCTCTATCTGGATCTGTTCTGCTCTGTTCTGCTCTGCCTGGCTCAGATTGGCTCGATTTGGTTCTGTTTTGCTCTGTTCGGCTCTGTTCTGCTCTGTTTGGCTTGTTTGGCTCTGTTTTGCTCTGTTTGGTACTGTTTGTCTCTCTTTGGATCTGCTTGGCTCTGTTTGGCCTCTGTTTTGCTCTTTTTGGCTCTGTTTGTCTCTGTTGGCCTTTGTTTGGCTCTCTTCAGCACAGTGTGGCTCTGTTTTGCTCTGCCTTGTTCTCTTTCGATCTGTTTGGCTCTGTTTTTCTCTATCTGGATCTGTTCTGCTCTGTTCTGCTCTGCCTGGCTCTGTTTTGCTCTATTTAGCTCTGGTTGGCTCTGTTACACTATGTTGTGCTCTGTTTGGTTCTGTCTGTCTCTGCTTTGCTCAGTTTGGCTCTGTGTTGCTCTGTGTTGCTGTGCTCGGCTCTGCTTTGTTCTGTACTGCTCTGTTTAGTGCTGTTTGTCTCTCTTTGCATCTGTTTGGCTCTGTTTTGCTCTGTTTAGCTCTGCCCTGCTCTGTTTCCTTTTGTTTGCCTCTGTTTCGCTCTGTTTGGTTCTGTTTGTCTTTGTTGGGCTTTGTCTGGCTCTGTGCAGCACTGTGTGGCTCTGTTTTGCACTGTCTTGTTCTCTTTCGATCAATTTGCCTCTGTTTTTCTCTATCTGGATCTGTTCTGCTCTGTTCTGCTCTGCCTGGCTCAGTTTGGCTCTATTTGGTTCTGTTTTGCTGTGTTTGGCTCTGTTCTGCTCTGTTTGGCTCTGCTTTTCACTGCTTGGCTCTGCTTGGCTCTGCTTGGCTCTGTTCTGCTCTGTTTGGCTTGTTTGGCTCTGTTTCGCTCTGTTTAGTACTGTTTGTCTCTCTTTGGATCTGTTTGGCTCTGTTTTGCTCTGTTTGGCTCTATCCTGCTCTGTTTCCTTTTGTTTGCCCCTGTTTGGCTCTGTTTGTCTCTGTTGGGCTTTGTTTGGCTCTGTGCAGCACGGTGTGGCTCTGTTTTGCTCTGCCTTGTTCTCTTTCGATCTGTTTGGCTCTGTTTTTCTCTATTTGGATCTGTTCTGCTCTGCCTGGCTCTGTTTGGCTCTGTTTGGTTCTGTTTTCCTCTGTTAGGCTCTGTTCTGCTCTGTTTGGCTCTGCTTTTCACTGCATGGCTCTGCTTGGCTCTGCTTGGCTCGGTTCTGCTCTGTTTGGCTCTGTTTTTCAGTGCTTGGCTCTCTTTGCCTCTGCTTTGCTCTTGTTACCTCTGTTTGCACTTTCTCGCTCTGTTTGGATCTGTTTGACACTGTTTGACACAGTTTTGCTCCGGTTGGCTCTCTCTTCCTCCGTTTTGCTCTATTTAGCTCTGTCCTGCTCTGTTTGCCTCTGTTTGCCTCTGTTTTACTCTGTTTGCCTCTGTCTGGCCCGTACTAGCTCTGTTTTTCTACATTTGGATCTGGTTGAATCTGTTTGGCTCTGTTTTGCTCTATTTGACTCTGGTTCACTCTGTTATACTATGTTGTGCTCTGTCTGGTTCTGTCTGTCTCTGCCTTGCTCTGTTTGGCTCTGTTGTGTTCTGTTTTGCTCTGTTTGACTCTGTTTGGTTCTGTTCTGATCCGTTTGGCAGTGTTTGGCCCTGTTTGCCTCCGTTTGGTACTTTTTGTCTCTCTTTGGTTCTGTTTGGCTCGGTTTTGCTAAATTTGGTTTGTCTGGTTCTCAGTGGTTCTATGGCTCTGTTTAGCACTGTTTTGCTCTGTTTGGATCTGTCCTGCTCTGTTTGCTTTTGTTTGCCTCTGTTTTGCTCTCTTTGGCTCTGCTTGGTTCTGTTGGGCTTTGTTTGGTTCTGTTTTAATCTGCTTATCTCTGCTTGGCTCTGCTTGGCGCTGTTCTGCTCTGTTTCCCCCTGTGTGCATCTGCCTTGCTCTGTTTGGCTCTGTTTCGCTCTCTCTCTCACTCTGTTTGGATCTGGTTGACTCAGTTTTGTCCATCTTTGCTCTGGTTGGCTCTCTCTTGCTCCATTTGGATCTATTTGGATCTGTCCTGCTCTGTATGCCTCTGTTTGCCTCTGTTTTGCTCTGTCTGGCTCTGACCTGCTCTGTTTTTCTCCGTTTGGATCTGGTTGAATCTGTTTGGCTCTGTTTTGATCTATTTGGCTCTGGTTGGCTCCGTTACACTATGTTGTGCTCTGTCTGGTTCTGTCTGTCTCTGCTTTGCTCAGTTTGGCTCTGTTTTGCTATGTGTTGCTGTATTTGGCTCTGTTTTGCTGTGTTTGCTACTGTTTGTCGCTCTTTGGCTCTGTTTGGCTCTGTTTGGTTCTATTCTGCTCTATTTGGCTTGTCTGGCTCTGTTTTGCTCTGTTTAGTACTGTTTGTCTCTCTTTGGATCTGTTTGGCTCTGTTTGGCTCTGTTTAGCTCTGTCCTGCTCTGTTTCCTTTTGTTTGCATCTCTTTCACTCTGTTGGGCTCTGTTTGTCTCTGTTGGGCTTTGTTTGGCTCTGTGCAGCACTGTGTGGCTCTGCTTTGCTCTGCCTTGTACTCTTTCGATCAATGTGGCTCTGTTTTTCTCTATCTGGATCTGTTCTGCTCTGTTCTGCTCTGCCTGGCTCAGATTGGCTCGATTTGGTTCTGTTTTGCTCTGTTCGGCTCTGTTCTGCTCTGTTTGGCTTGTTTGGCTCTGTTCTGCTCTGTTTGGTACTGTTTGTCTCTCTTTGGATCTGCTTGGCTCTGTTTGGCCTCTGTTTTGCTCTGTTTGGCTCTGTTTGTCTCTGTTGGTCTTTGTTTGGCTCTGTTCAGCACAGCGTGGTTCTGTTTTGCTCTGCCTTGTTCTCTTTCGATCTGTTTGGCTCTGTTTTTCTCTATCTGGATCTGTTCTGCTCTGCCTGGCTCTATTTGGCTCTGTTTGGTTCTGTTTTCCTTTGTTAGGCTCTGTTCTGCTCTGTTTGGCTGTGCTTTTCACTGCTTGGCTCTGTTTGGCTCTGCGTGGCTCTGTTCTGCTCTGTTTGGCTCTGTTTTTCAGTGCTTGGCTCTATTTGCCTCTGCTTTGCTCTTGTTGCCTCTGTTTGCACTTTCTTGCTCTGTTTGGATATGTTTGACTCTGTTTGGTACAGTTTTGCTCTGATTGGCTGTCTCTTGCTCCGTTTTGCTCTATTTGTCTCTGTCCTTCTCTGTTTGCGTCTGTTTTGCTCTGTTTGGCTTGTTTGGCTCTGTTTTGCTCTGTTTGGTACTGTTTGTCTCTCTTTGGATCTGTTTGGCGCTGTTTTGCTCTGTTTGGCTCTGTTCTGCTCTGTTTGCTTTTGTTTGCCTCTGTTTCGCTCTGTTTGACTCTGTTTGTCACTGTTGGTCTTTGTCTTGCTCTGTTCAACACTGTATGGCTCTGATTTGTTCTGCTTGGTTCTCTTTCGATCTGTTTGGCTCTTATGTTCTCTATTTGGATCTGTTCTGCTCTCTTCTGCTCTGCCTGGCTCTGTTTGGCTTTGTTTCGCTCTCTTTTGCTCTGTTTGGCTCTGTTTTACTCTGCTTGTCTCTGTTTGCCTCTGTTTGTTTCTGTTTTAGTTTGTTTGGCTCTTTCCCGCTCTGTTTGGATCTGGTGGAATCTGTTTGGTACAGTTCTGCTCTGGTTTGCTCTTTCTGGCTCCGTTTTGCTCTATTTAGCTCTGGTCTACTCTGTTTGCCTCAGTTTGCCTCTGTTTTACACCGTTTGCCTCTATCTGGCCCGGACTTGCTCTGTTTTTCTACGCTTGGATCTGGTTGAATCTGTTTGGCTCTGTTTTGCTCTATTTGGTTCTGGTTGGCTCTGTTACACTATGTTGTGCTCTGTCTGGTTCTGCCTGTCTCTGCCTTGCTCTGTTTGGCTCTGTTGTGTTCTGTGTTGCTCTGTTTGACTCTGTTTGGTTCTGTTCTGCTCTGTTTGGCACTGTTTGGCTCTGTTTGCCTCCGTTTGGTACTGTTTGTCTCTCTTTGGTTCTGTTTGGCTCGGTTTTGCTAAATTTGGTTTGTCTGGTTCTCAGTGGTTCTCTGGCGCTGTTTAGCACTGTTTTGCTCTGTTTGAATCTGTCCTGCTCTGTTTGCTTTTGTTTGCCTCTGTTTTGCTCTCTTTGGCTCTGCTTGGTTCTGTTGGGCTTTGGTTGGCTCTGTTTTAATCTGCTTATCTCTGCTTGGCTCTGCTTGGCGCTGTTCTGCTCTGTTTCCCCCTGTGTGCATCTGCCTTGCTCTGTTTGGCTCTGGTTGGCTCTCTCTCTCACTCTGTTTGGATCTGGTTGACTCAGTTTTGTCCATTTTTGCTCTGGTTGGCTCTCTCTTGCTCCATTTGGATCTATTTGGATCTGTCCTGCTCTGTATGCCTCTGTTTGCCTCTGTTTTTCTCTGTCTGGCTCTGACCTGCTCTGTTTGTCTCCATTTGGATGTACTATGCCTGGATCTGTTTGGCTCTGCTTGGCTCTGACCTGCTCTGTTTGCTTTTGATTGCCTCTGCTTTGCTCTCTTTGAATATGTTTGTCTCTCTTTGGTTCTGTTTGGCTCGGTTTTGCTCTGTTTGGTTTGTCTGGTTCTCAGTGGTTCTATGGCTCTGTTTAGCACTGTTTTGCTCTGTTTGAATCTGTCCTGCTCTGTTTGCTTTTGTTTGCTTCTGTTTTGCTCTCTTTGGCTCTGCTTCGTTCTGTTGGGCTTTGTTTGGCTCTGTGCAGCACTGTGTGGCTCTGTTTTGCTCTGCTTCGTGTTCTTTCGATCTGTTTGGCTCTTGTTTTCTCTATTTGGATCTGTTCTGCTCTGCTCTGCTCTGCCTGGCTCTGTTTGGCTCTGTTTGGCTCTCTTTTGCTCTGTTTGGCTCTGTTTTACTCTGTCTCTGCTTGGCTCTGCTTTGCACTGTTCTGCTCTGTTGCCCTCTGTTTGCCTCTGCTTTGATCTATTTGCCTCTGTTTGTTTCTGTTTTATTTTGTTTGGTTCTTTCTCAATCTGTTTGGATCTGGTGGAATCTGTTTGGTACAGTTCTGCTGTGGTTGGCTCTCGCTTGCTCCGTTTTGCTCTATTTAGATCTGCCCTGCTCTGTTTGACTCTGTTTGCATCTGCTTTGCTCTGTTTGGCTCTGTCTGGCTCTGACTTGCTCTGCTTTTCTCCGTTTGGATCTGGTTGAATCTGTTTGGCTCTGTTTTGCTCTATTTGGCTCTGGTTGGCTCTGGCTGTCTCTGCCTTGCTCTGTTTGGTTCTGTTCTGCTCTGTTTGGCTCCGTTTGGTACTGTTTGTCTCTCTTTGGTTCTGTTTGGCCCGGTTTTGCTCTGTTTGGATTGTCTGGTTCTCAGTGGTTCTATTGCTCTGTTTAGCACTGTTTTCCTCTGTTTGGATCTGTCCTGCTCTGTTTGCTTTTGTTTGCCTCTGTTTGGCTCTCTTTGGCTCTCCTTGGTTCTGTTGGGCTTTGTTTGGCTCTGTTCAGCACTGTGCGAATCTGTTTTGCTCTGCTTGGCTCTCTTTAGATCTGTTTGCCTTTGTTTTTCTATATTTGGATCTGGTCAGTTCTGTTCAGCTCGGTTTGGCTCTGTTTAGCTCTGTTTTGCTCTGTTTGGCTCTGTTTTAATCTGCTTATCTCTGCTTGGCTCTGCTTGGCGCTGTTCTGCTCTGTTTCCCCCTGTGTGCATCTGCCTTGCTCTGTTTGGCTCTGTTTGGCTCTCTCTCTCAATCTGTTTGGATCTGGTTGACTTAGTTTTGTCCATTTTTGCTCTGGTTGGCTCTCTCTTTCTCCATTTGGATCTATTTGGTTCTGTCTTGCTCTGTATGCCTCTGTTTGCCTCTGTTTTGCTCTGTCTGGCTCTGTCGGCTCTGACCTGCTCTGTTTTTCTCTATTTGGCTCTGGTTGGCTCTGTTACACTATGTTGTGCTCTGTCTGGTTCCGTCTGTCTCTGCTTTGCTCAGTTTGGCTCTGTTTTGCTCTCTGTTGCTGTGTTTGGCTCTGTTTTGTTCTTTTCTGCTCTGTTTGGCTTGCTTGGCTCTGTTTTGCTCTGTTTGGTACTGTTTGTCTCTCTTTGGATCTGTTTGGCTCTGTTTTGCTCTGTGTTGCTGTGTTTGGCTCTGTTTTGTTCTGTTCTGCTCTGTTTGGCTTGTTTGGCTCTGTTTGGCTCTGCTTGGCTCTGTTCTGCTCCGTTTGGCTTGCTTGGCTCTGTTTGGCTCTGTTTAGTACTGTTTGTCTCTGGTTGGATTTGTTTGGCTCTGTTTTGCTCTGTTTGGCTCTGTTCTGCTCAGTTTCCATTTGTTTGCCTCTGTTTCACTCTGTTTGGCTCTGTTTGTCTCTTTTGGGCTTTGTTTGGCTCTGTGCAGCACTGTGTAGCCCAGCTTTGCTCTGCCTTGTTCTCTTTCGATCAGTTTGGCTCTGTTTTTCTCCATCTGGAACTGTTCTGCTCTGTTCTGCTCTGTCTGGCTCGGTTTGGCTCTATTTGGTTCTGTTTTGCTCTGTTTGGCTCTGTTCTGCTCTGTTTGGCTCTGCTTTTCACTGCTTGGCTCTCCTTGGCTCTGCTTGGCTCTGTTCTGCTCTGTTTCCCCCTGTGTGCATCTGCCTTGCTCTGTTTGGCTCTGTTTGGCTCTCACTATCAATCTGTTTGGATCTGGTTGACTTAGCTTTGTCCATTTTTGCTCTGGTTGGCTCTCTATTTGGGTCTATTTGGCTCTGTCCTGCTCTGTATGCCTCTGTTTGCCTCTGTTTTGCTCTGTCTGGCTCTGTCTGGCTCTGACCTGCTCTGTTTTTCTCTTTTTGGATCTGGTTGAATCTGTTTGGCTCTGTTTTGCTCTATTTGGCTCTGCTTGGCTCTGTTACAATATGTTGTGCTCTGTCTGGTTCTGTCTGTCTCTGCTTTGCTCAGTTTGGCTCTGTTTTGCTCTCTGTTGCTGTGTTTTGCTCTGTTTTGTTCTGTTCTGCTCTGTTTGGCTTGCTTGGCTCTGTTTTGCCCTGTTTGGTACTGTTTGTCTCTCTTTGGATCTGTTTGGCTCTGTTTTGCTCTGTTTAGCTCTGTCCTGCTCAGTTTCCATTTGTTTGCCTCTGTTGCACTCTGTTTGGCTCTGTTTGGCTCTTTTGGGCTTTGTTTGGCTCTGTGCAGCACTGTGTGGCTCTGCTTTGCTCTGCCTTGTTCTCTTTCGATCAGTTTGGCTCTGTTTTTCTCCATCTGGAACTGTTCTGCTCTGTTCTGCTCTGCCTGGCTCAGTTTGGCTCTATTTGGTTCTGTTTTGCTCTGTTTGGCTCTGTTCTGCTCTGTTTGGCTCTCCTTTTCACTGCTTGGCTCTCCTTGGCTCCGCTTTGCACTGTTCTGCACTGTTGCCCTCTGTTTGCCTCTGCTTTGCTCTGTTTGCCTCTGTTTGTTTCTGTTTTATTTTGTTTGGCTCTTTCTCAATCTGTTTGTATCTGGTGGAATCTGTTTCGTACAGTTCTGCTCTGGTTGGCTCTCGCTTGATCTGTTTTGATCTATTTAGATCTTTCCTGCTCTGTTTGCCTCTGTTTGCATCTGCTTTGTTCTGTTTGGCTCTGTCTGGCTCTGACTTGCTCTGCTTTTCTCCGTTTGGATCTGGTTGAATCTGTTTGGCTCTGTTTTGCTCTATTTGGCTCTGCTTGGCTCTGTAACACTATGTTGTGCTCTGTCTGGTTCTGTCTGTCTCTGCTTTGCTCAGTTTGGCTCTGTTTTGCTCTCTGTTGCTGTGTTTGGCTCTGTTTGGATCTGTTCTGCTCTGTTTGGCACTGTTTGGCTCTGTTTGGCTCCGTTTGGTACTGTTTGTCTCTCTTTGGTTCTGTTTGGCTCGGTTTTGCTCTGTTTGGTTTGTCTGGTTCTCAGTGGTTCTATGGCTCTGTTTAGCACTGTTTTGCTCTGATTGGATCTGTCCTGCTTTGTTTGCTTTTGTTTGCCTCTGTTTTGCTCTCTTTGGCTCTTCTTGTTTCTGTTGGGCTTTGTTTGGCTGTGTGCAGCACTGTGTGGCTCTGTTGTGCTATGCTTGGCTCTCTTTAGATCTGCTTGCCTTTGTTTTTCTCTACTTAGATCTGATCAGCTCTGTTCAGCTCTGTCTGGCTCGGTTTGGCTCTGTTTAGCTCTGTTTTGCTCTGTTTGGCTCTGTTTTACTCTGCGTATCTCTGCTTGGCTCTGCTTGGCGCTGTTCTGCTCTGTTTCCCCCTGTGTGCATCTGCCTTGCTCTGTTTGGCTCTGTTTGGCTCTCACTCTCAATCTGTTTGGATCTGGTTGACTTAGCTTTGTCCATTTTTGCTCTAGTTGGCTCTCTCTTTCTCCATTTGGATCTATTTGGCTCTGTCCTGCTCTGTATGCCTCTGTTTGCCTCTGTTTTGCTCTGTCTGGCTCTGTCTGGCTCTGACCTGCTCTGTTTTTCTCTTTTTGGATCTGGTTGAATCTGTTTGGCTCTCTTTTGCTTTGTTTGGCTCTGGTTGTCTCTGTTACAATATGTTGTGCTCTGTCTGGTTCTGTCTGTCTCTGCTTTGCTCAGTTTGGCTCTGTTTTGCTCTCTGTTGCTGTGTTTGGCTCTGTTTTGTTCTGTTCTGCTCTGTTTGGCTTGCTTGGCTCCGTTTTGCTCTGTTTGGTACTGTTTGTCTCTCTTTGGATCTGTTTGGCTCTGTTTTGCTCTGTTTAGCTCTGTCCTGCTCAGTTTCCATTTGTTTGCCTCTGTTGCACTCTGTTTGGCTCTGTTTGGCTCTTTTGGGCTTTGTTTGGCTCTGTGCAGCACTGTGTGGCTCTGCTTTGCTCTGCCTTGTTCTCTTTCGATCAGTTTGGCTCTGTTTTTCTCCATCTGGAACTGTTCTGCTCTGTTCTGCTCTGCCTTGCTCAGTTTGGCTCTATTTGGTTCTGTTTTGCTCTGTTTGGCTCTGTTCTGCTCTGTTTGGCTCTCCTTTTCACTGCTTGGCTCTCCTTGGCTCTGCTTTGCACTGTTCTGCACTGTTGCCCTCTGTTTGCCTCTGCTTTGCTCTGTTTGCCTCTGTTTGTTTCTGTTTTATTTTGTTTGGCTCTTTCTCAATCTGTTTGTATCTGGTGGAATCTGTTTCGTACAGTTCTGCTCTGGTTGGCTCTCGCTTGATCTGTTTTGATCTATTTAGATCTGTCCTGCTCTGTTTGCCTCTGTTTGCATCTGCTTTGTTCTGTTTGGCTCTGTCTGGCTCTGACTTGCTCTGCTTTTCTCCGTTTGGATCTGGTTGAATCTGTTTGGCTCTGTTTTGCTCTATTTGGCTCTGCTTGGCTCTGTTACACTATGTTGTACTCTGTCTGGTTCTGGCTGTCTCTGCTTTGCTCAGTTTGGCTCTGTTTTGCTCTCTGTTGCTGTGTTTGGCTCTGTTTGGTTCTGTTCTGCTCTGTTTGGCACTGTTTGGCTCTGTTTGGCTCCGTTTGGTACTGTTTGTCTCTCTTTGGTTCTGTTTGGCTCGGTTTTGTTCTGTTTGGTTTGTCTGGTTCTCAGTGGTTCTATGGCTCTGTTTAGCACTGTTTTGCTCTGTTTGGATCTGTCCTGCTTTGTTTGCTTTTGTTTGCCTCTGTTTTGCTCTCTTTGGCTCTTCTTTGTTCCGTTGGGCTTTGTTTGGCTGTGTGCAACACTGTGTGGCTCTGTTGTGCTCTGCTTGGCTCTCTTTAGATCTGCTTGCCTTTGTTTTTCTCTACTTGGATCTGATCAGCTCTGTTCAGCTCTGTCTGGCTCGGTTTGGCTCTGTTTAGCTCTGTTTTGCTCTGTTTGGCTCTGTTTTACTCTGCTTATCTCTGCTTGGCGCTGTTCTGCTCTGTTTCCCCCTGTGTGCATCTACCTTGCTCTGTTTGGCTCTGTTTGGCTCTCTCTCTCAATCTGTTTGGATCTGGTTGACTTAGCTTCGTCCATTTTTGCTCTGGTTTGCTCTCTCTTTCTCCATTTGGATCTATTTGGCTCTGTCCTGCTCTGTATGCCTCTGTTTGCCTCTGTTTTGCTCTGTCTGGCTCTGTCTGGCTCTGACCTGCTCTGTTTTTCTCTTTTTGGATCTGGTTGAATCTGTTTGGCTCTGTTTTGCTCTATTTGGCTCTGCTTGGCTCTGTTACAATATGTTGTGCTCTGTCTGGTTCTGTCTGTCTCTGCTTTGCTCAGTTTGGCTCTGTTTTGCTCTCTGTTGCTGTGTTTTGCTCTGTTTTGTTCTGTTCTGCTCTGTTTGGCTTGCTTGGCTCTGTTTTGCCCTGTTTGGTACTGTTTGTCTCTCTTTGGATCTGTTTGTCTCTGTTTTGCTCTGTTTAGCTCTGTCCTGCTCAGTTTCCATTTGTTTGCCTCTGTTGCACTCTGTTTGGCTCTGTTTGTCTCTTTTGGGCTTTGTTTGGCTCTGTGCAGCACTGTGTGGCTCTGCTTTGCTCTGCCTTGTTCTCTTTCGATCAGTTTGGCTCTGTTTTTCTACATCTGGAACTGTTCTGCTCTGTTCTGCTCTGCCTGGCTCAGTTTGGCTCTATTTGGTTCTGTTTTGCTCTGTTTGGCTCTGTTCTGCTCTGTTTGGCTCTCCTTTTCACTGCTTGGCTCTCCTTGGCTCTGCTTTGCACTGTTCTGCACTGTTGCCCTCTGTTTGCCTCTGCTTTGCTCTGTTTGCCTCTGTTTGTTTCTGTTTTATTTTGTTTGGCTCTTTCTCAATCTGTTTGTATCTGGTGGAATCTGTTTCGTACAGTTCTGCTCTGGTTGGCTCTCGCTTGATCTGTTTTGATCTATTTAGATCTGTCCTGCTCTGTTTGCCTCTGTTTGCATCTGCTTTGTTCTGTTTGGCTCTGTCTGGCTCTGACTTGCTCTGCTTTTCTCCGTTTGGATCTGGTTGAATCTGTTTGGCTCTGTTTTGCTCTATTTGGCTCTGCTTGGCTCTGTTACACTATGTTGTACTCTGTCTGGTTCTGGCTGTCTCTGCTTTGCTCAGTTTGGCTCTGTTTTGCTCTCTGTTGCTGTGTTTGGCTCTGTTTGGTTCTGTTCTGCTCTGTTTGGCACTGTTTGGCACTGTTTGGCTCCGTTTGGTACTGTTTGTCTCTCTTTGGTTCTGTTTGGCTCGGTTTTGTTCTGTTTGGTTTGTCTGGTTCTCAGTGGTTCTATGGCTCTGTTTAGCACTGTTTTGCTCTGTTTGGATCTGTCCTGCTTTGTTTGCTTTTGTTTGCCTCTGCTTTGCTCTCTTTGGCTCTTCTTTGTTCCGTTGGGCTTTGTTTGGCTGTGTGCAACACTGTGTGGCTCTGTTGTGCTCTGCTTGGCTCTCTTTAGATCTGCTTGCCTTTGTTTTTCTCTACTTAGATCTGATCAGCTCTGTTCAGCTCTGTCTGGCTCGGTTTGGCTCTGTTTAGCTCTGTTTTGCTCTGTTTGGCTCTGTTTTACTCTGCTTATCTCTGCTTGGCTCTGCTTGGCGCTCTTCTGCTCTGTTTCCCCCTGTGTGCATCTGCCTTGCTCTGTTTGGCTCTGTTTGGCTCTCACTCTCAATCTGTTTGGATCTGGTTGACTTAGCTTTGTCCATTTTTGCTCTAGTTGGCTCTCTCTTTCTCCATTTGGATCTATTTGGCTCTGTCCTGCTCTGTATGCCTCTGTTTGCCTCTGTTTTGCTCTGTCTGGCTCTGTCTGGCTCTGACCTGCTCTGTTTTTCTCTTTTTGGATCTGGTTGAATCTGTTTGGCTCTCTTTTGCTTTGTTTGGCTCTGGTTGGCTCTGTTACAATATGTTGTGCTCTGTCTGGTTCTGTCTGTCTCTGCTTTGCTCAGTTTGACTCTGTTTTGCTCTCTGTTGCTGTGTTTGGCTCTGTTTTGTTCTGTTCTGCTCTGTTTGGCTTGCTTGGCTCCGTTTTGCTCTGTTTGGTACTGTTTGTCTCTCTTTGGATCTGTTTGGCTCTGTTTTGCTCTGTTTAGCTCTGTCCTGCTCAGTTTCCATTTGTTTGCCTCTGTTGCACTCTGTTTGGCTCTGTTTGGCTCTTTTGGGCTTTGTTTGGCTCTGTGCAGCACTGTGTGGCTCTGCTTTGCTCTGCCTTGTTCTCTTTCGATCAGTTTGGCTCTGTTTTTCTCCATCTGGAACTGTTCTGCTCTGTTCTGCTCTGCCTTGCTCAGTTTGGCTCTATTTGGTTCTGTTTTGCTCTGTTTGGCTCTCCTTTTCACTGCTTGGCTCTCCTTTTCACTGCTTGGCTCTCCTTGGCTCTGCTTTGCACTGTTCTGCACTGTTGCCCTCTGTTTGCCTCTGCTTTGCTCTGTTTGCCTCTGTTTGTTTCTGTTTTATTTTGTTTGGCTCTTTCTCAATCTGTTTGTATCTGGTGGAATCTGTTTCGTACAGTTCTGCTCTGGTTGGCTCTCGCTTGATCTGTTTTGATCTATTTAGATCTGTCCTGCTCTGTTTGCCTCTGTTTGCATCTGCTTTGTTCTGTTTGGCTCTGTCTGGCTCTGACTTGCTCTGCTTTTCTCCGTTTGGATCTGGTTGAATCTGTTTGGCTCTGTTTTGCTCTATTTGGCTCTGCTTGGCTCTGTTACACTATGTTGTACTCTGTCTGGTTCTGGCTGTCTCTGCTTTGCTCAGTTTGGCTCTGTTTTGCTCTCTGTTGCTGTGTTTGGCTCTGTTTGGTTCTGTTCTGCTCTGTTTGGCACTGTTTGGCACTGTTTGGCTCCGTTTGGTACTGTTTGTCTCTCTTTGGTTCTGTTTGGCTCGGTTTTGTTCTGTTTGGTTTGTCTGGTTCTCAGTGGTTCTATGGCTCTGTTTAGCACTGTTTTGCTCTGTTTGGATCTGTCCTGCTTTGTTTGCTTTTGTTTGCCTCTGCTTTGCTCTCTTTGGCTCTTCTTTGTTCCGTTGGGCTTTGTTTGGCTGTGTGCAACACTGTGTGGCTCTGTTGTGCTCTGCTTGGCTCTCTTTAGATCTGCTTGCCTTTGTTTTTCTCTACTTAGATCTGATCAGCTCTGTTCAGCTCTGTCTGGCTCGGTTTGGCTCTGTTTAGCTCTGTTTTGCTCTGTTTGGCTCTGTTTTACTCTGCTTATCTCTGCTTGGCTCTGCTTGGCGCTCTTCTGCTCTGTTTCCCCCTGTGTGCATCTGCCTTGCTCTGTTTGGCTCTGTTTGGCTCTCACTCTCAATCTGTTTGGATCTGGTTGACTTAGCTTTGTCCATTTTTGCTCTAGTTGGCTCTCTCTTTCTCCATTTGGATCTATTTGGCTCTGTCCTGCTCTGTATGCCTCTGTTTGCCTCTGTTTTGCTCTGTCTGGCTCTGTCTGGCTCTGACCTGCTCTGTTTTTCTCTTTTTGGATCTGGTTGAATCTGTTTGGCTCTCTTTTGCTTTGTTTGGCTCTGGTTGGCTCTGTTACAATATGTTGTGCTCTGTCTGGTTCTGTCTGTCTCTGCTTTGCTCAGTTTGACTCTGTTTTGCTCTCTGTTGCTGTGTTTGGCTCTGTTTTGTTCTGTTCTGCTCTGTTTGGCTTGCTTGGCTCCGTTTTGCTCTGTTTGGTACTGTTTGTCTCTCTTTGGATCTGTTTGGCTCTGTTTTGCTCTGTTTAGCTCTGTCCTGCTCAGTTTCCATTTGTTTGCCTCTGTTGCACTCTGTTTGGCTCTGTTTGGCTCTTTTGGGCTTTGTTTGGCTCTGTGCAGCACTGTGTGGCTCTGCTTTGCTCTGCCTTGTTCTCTTTCGATCAGTTTGGCTCTGTTTTTCTCCATCTGGAACTGTTCTGCTCTGTTCTGCTCTGCCTTGCTCAGTTTGGCTCTATTTGGTTCTGTTTTGCTCTGTTTGGCTCTGTTCTGCTCTGTTTGGCTCTCCTTTTCACTGCTTGGCTCTCCTTTTCACTGCTTGGCTCTCCTTGGCTCTGCTTTGCACTGTTCTGCACTGTTGCCCTCTGTTTGCCTCTGCTTTGCTCTGTTTGCCTCTGTTTGTTTCTGTTTTATTTTGTTTGGCTCTTTCTCAATCTGTTTGTATCTGGTGGAATCTGTTTCGTACAGTTCTGCTCTGGTTGGCTCTCGCTTGATCTGTTTTGATCTATTTAGATCTGTCCTGCTCTGTTTGCCTCTGTTTGCATCTGCTTTGTTCTGTTTGGCTCTGTCTGGCTCTGACTTGCTCTGCTTTTCTCCGTTTGGATCTGGTTGAATCTGTTTGGCTCTGTTTTGCTCTATTTGGCTCTGCTTGGCTCTGTTACACTATGTTGTACTCTGTCTGGTTCTGGCTGTCTCTGCTTTGCTCAGTTTGGCTCTGTTTTGCTCTCTGTTGCTGTGTTTGGCTCTGTTTGGTTCTGTTCTGCTCTGTTTGGCACTGTTTGGCACTGTTTGGCTCCGTTTGGTACTGTTTGTCTCTCTTTGGTTCTGTTTGGCTCGGTTTTGTTCTGTTTGGTTTGTCTGGTTCTCAGTGGTTCTATGGCTCTGTTTAGCACTGTTTTGCTCTGTTTGGATCTGTCCTGCTTTGTTTGCTTTTGTTTGCCTCTGCTTTGCTCTCTTTGGCTCTTCTTTGTTCCGTTGGGCTTTGTTTGGCTGTGTGCAACACTGTGTGGCTCTGTTGTGCTCTGCTTGGCTCTCTTTAGATCTGCTTGCCTTTGTTTTTCTCTACTTAGATCTGATCAGCTCTGTTCAGCTCTGTCTGGCTCGGTTTGGCTCTGTTTAGCTCTGTTTTGCTCTGTTTGGCTCTGTTTTACTCTGCTTATCTCTGCTTGGCTCTGCTTGGCGCTCTTCTGCTCTGTTTCCCCCTGTGTGCATCTGCCTTGCTCTGTTTGGCTCTGTTTGGCTCTCACTCTCAATCTGTTTGGATCTGGTTGACTTAGCTTTGTCCATTTTTGCTCTAGTTGGCTCTCTCTTTCTCCATTTGGATCTATTTGGCTCTGTCCTGCTCTGTATGCCTCTGTTTGCCTCTGTTTTGCTCTGTCTGGCTCTGTCTGGCTCTGACCTGCTCTGTTTTTCTCTTTTTGGATCTGGTTGAATCTGTTTGGCTCTCTTTTGCTTTGTTTGGCTCTGGTTGGCTCTGTTACAATATGTTGTGCTCTGTCTGGTTCTGTCTGTCTCTGCTTTGCTCAGTTTGGCTCTGTTTTGCTCTCTGTTGCTGTGTTTGGCTCTGTTTTGTTCTGTTCTGCTCTGTTTGGCTTGCTTGGCTCCGTTTTGCTCTGTTTGGTACTGTTTGTCTCTCTTTGGATCTGTTTGGCTCTGTTTTGCTCTGTTTAGCTCTGTCCTGCTCAGTTTCCATTTGTTTGCCTCTGTTGCACTCTGTTTGGCTCTGTTTGGCTCTTTTGGGCTTTGTTTGGCTCTGTGCAGCACTGTGTGGCTCTGCTTTGCTCTGCCTTGTTCTCTTTCGATCAGTTTGGCTCTGTTTTTCTCCATCTGGAACTGTTCTGCTCTGTTCTGCTCTGCCTTGCTCAGTTTGGCTCTATTTGGTTCTGTTTTGCTCTGTTTGACTCTGTTCTGCTCTGTTTGGCTCTCCTTTTCACTGCTTGGCTCTCCTTGGCTCTGCTTTGCACTGTTCTGCACTGTTGCCCTCTGTTTGCCTCTGCTTTGCTCTGTTTGCCTCTGTTTGTTTCTGTTTTATTTTGTTTGGCTCTTTCTCAATCTGTTTGTATCTGGTGGAATCTGTTTCGTACAGTTCTGCTCTGGTTGGCTCTCGCTTGATCTGTTTTGATCTATTTAGATCTGTCCTGCTCTGTTTGCCTCTGTTTGCATCTGCTTTGTTCTGTTTGGCTCTGTCTGGCTCTGACTTGCTCTGCTTTTCTCCGTTTGGATCTGGTTGAATCTGTTTGGCTCTGTTTTGCTCTATTTGGCTCTGCTTGGCTCTGTTACACTATGTTGTACTCTGTCTGGTTCTGGCTGTCTCTGCTTTGCTCAGTTTGGCTCTGTTTTGCTCTCTGTTGCTGTGTTTGGCTCTGTTTGGTTCTGTTCTGCTCTGTTTGGCACTGTTTGGCACTGTTTGGCTCCGTTTGGTACTGTTTGTCTCTCTTTGGTTCTGTTTGGCTCGGTTTTGTTCTGTTTGGTTTGTCTGGTTCTCAGTGGTTCTATGGCTCTGTTTAGCACTGTTTTGCTCTGTTTGGATCTGTCCTGCTTTGTTTGCTTTTGTTTGCCTCTGCTTTGCTCTCTTTGGCTCTTCTTTGTTCCGTTGGGCTTTGTTTGGCTGTGTGCAACACTGTGTGGCTCTGTTGTGCTCTGCTTGGCTCTCTTTAGATCTGCTTGCCTTTGTTTTTCTCTACTTAGATCTGATCAGCTCTGTTCAGCTCTGTCTGGCTCGGTTTGGCTCTGTTTAGCTCTGTTTTGCTCTGTTTGGCTCTGTTTTACTCTGCTTATCTCTGCTTGGCTCTGCTTGGCGCTCTTCTGCTCTGTTTCCCCCTGTGTGCATCTGCCTTGCTCTGTTTGGCTCTGTTTGGCTCTCACTCTCAATCTGTTTGGATCTGGTTGACTTAGCTTTGTCCATTTTTGCTCTAGTTGGCTCTCTCTTTCTCCATTTGGATCTATTTGGCTCTGTCCTGCTCTGTATGCCTCTGTTTGCCTCTGTTTTGCTCTGTCTGGCTCTGTCTGGCTCTGACCTGCTCTGTTTTTCTCTTTTTGGATCTGGTTGAATCTGTTTGGCTCTCTTTTGCTTTGTTTGGCTCTGGTTGGCTCTGTTACAATATGTTGTGCTCTGTCTGGTTCTGTCTGTCTCTGCTTTGCTCAGTTTGACTCTGTTTTGCTCTCTGTTGCTGTGTTTGGCTCTGTTTTGTTCTGTTCTGCTCTGTTTGGCTTGCTTGGCTCCGTTTTGCTCTGTTTGGTACTGTTTGTCTCTCTTTGGATCTGTTTGGCTCTGTTTTGCTCTGTTTAGCTCTGTCCTGCTCAGTTTCCATTTGTTTGCCTCTGTTGCACTCTGTTTGGCTCTGTTTGGCTCTTTTGGGCTTTGTTTGGCTCTGTGCAGCACTGTGTGGCTCTGCTTTGCTCTGCCTTGTTCTCTTTCGATCAGTTTGGCTCTGTTTTTCTCCATCTGGAACTGTTCTGCTCTGTTCTGCTCTGCCTTGCTCAGTTTGGCTCTATTTGGTTCTGTTTTGCTCTGTTTGGCTCTGTTCTGCTCTGTTTGGCTCTCCTTTTCACTGCTTGGCTCTCCTTGGCTCTGCTTTGCACTGTTCTGCACTGTTGCCCTCTGTTTGCCTCTGCTTTGCTCTGTTTGCCTCTGTTTGTTTCTGTTTTATTTTGTATGGCTCTTTCTCAATCTGTTTGTATCTGGTGGAATCTGTTTCGTACAGTTCTGCTCTGGTTGGCTCTCGCTTGATCTGTTTTGATCTATTTAGATCTGTCCTGCTCTGTTTGCCTCTGTTTGCATCTGCTTTGTTCTGTTTGGCTCTGTCTGGCTCTGACTTGCTCTGCTTTTCTCCGTTTGGATCTGGTTGAATCTGTTTGGCTCTGTTTTGCTCTATTTGGCTCTGCTTGGCTCTGTTACACTATGTTGTACTCTGTCTGGTTCTGGCTGTCTCTGCTTTGCTCAGTTTGGCTCTGTTTTGCTCTCTGTTGCTGTGTTTGGCTCTGTTTGGTTCTGTTCTGCTCTGTTTGGCACTGTTTGGCACTGTTTGGCTCCGTTTGGTACTGTTTGTCTCTCTTTGGTTCTGTTTGGCTCGGTTTTGTTCTGTTTGGTTTGTCTGGTTCTCAGTGGTTCTATGGCTCTGTTTAGCACTGTTTTGCTCTGTTTGGATCTGTCCTGCTTTGTTTGCTTTTGTTTGCCTCTGCTTTGCTCTCTTTGGCTCTTCTTTGTTCCGTTGGGCTTTGTTTGGCTGTGTGCAACACTGTGTGGCTCTGTTGTGCTCTGCTTGGCTCTCTTTAGATCTGCTTGCCTTTGTTTTTCTCTACTTAGATCTGATCAGCTCTGTTCAGCTCTGTCTGGCTCGGTTTGGCTCTGTTTAGCTCTGTTTTGCTCTGTTTGGCTCTGTTTTACTCTGCTTATCTCTGCTTGGCTCTGCTTGGCGCTCTTCTGCTCTGTTTCCCCCTGTGTGCATCTGCCTTGCTCTGTTTGGCTCTGTTTGGCTCTCACTCTCAATCTGTTTGGATCTGGTTGACTTAGCTTTGTCCATTTTTGCTCTAGTTGGCTCTCTCTTTCTCCATTTGGATCTATTTGGCTCTGTCCTGCTCTGTATGCCTCTGTTTGCCTCTGTTTTGCTCTGTCTGGCTCTGTCTGGCTCTGACCTGCTCTGTTTTTCTCTTTTTGGATCTGGTTGAATCTGTTTGGCTCTCTTTTGCTTTGTTTGGCTCTGGTTGGCTCTGTTACAATATGTTGTGCTCTGTCTGGTTCTGTCTGTCTCTGCTTTGCTCAGTTTGACTCTGTTTTGCTCTCTGTTGCTGTGTTTGGCTCTGTTTTGTTCTGTTCTGCTCTGTTTGGCTTGCTTGGCTCCGTTTTGCTCTGTTTGGTACTGTTTGTCTCTCTTTGGATCTGTTTGGCTCTGTTTTGCTCTGTTTAGCTCTGTCCTGCTCAGTTTCCATTTGTTTGCCTCTGTTGCACTCTGTTTGGCTCTGTTTGGCTCTTTTGGGCTTTGTTTGGCTCTGTGCAGCACTGTGTGGCTCTGCTTTGCTCTGCCTTGTTCTCTTTCGATCAGTTTGGCTCTGTTTTTCTCCATCTGGAACTGTTCTGCTCTGTTCTGCTCTGCCTTGCTCAGTTTGGCTCTATTTGGTTCTGTTTTGCTCTGTTTGGCTCTGTTCTGCTCTGTTTGGCTCTCCTTTTCACTGCTTGGCTCTCCTTTTCACTGCTTGGCTCTCCTTGGCTCTGCTTTGCACTGTTCTGCACTGTTGCCCTCTGTTTGCCTCTGCTTTGCTCTGTTTGCCTCTGTTTGTTTCTGTTTTATTTTGTTTGGCTCTTTCTCAATCTGTTTGTATCTGGTGGAATCTGTTTCGTACAGTTCTGCTCTGGTTGGCTCTCGCTTGATCTGTTTTGATCTATTTAGATCTGTCCTGCTCTGTTTGCCTCTGTTTGCATCTGCTTTGTTCTGTTTGGCTCTGTCTGGCTCTGACTTGCTCTGCTTTTCTCCGTTTGGATCTGGTTGAATCTGTTTGGCTCTGTTTTGCTCTATTTGGCTCTGCTTGGCTCTGTTACACTATGTTGTACTCTGTCTGGTTCTGGCTGTCTCTGCTTTGCTCAGTTTGGCTCTGTTTTGCTCTCTGTTGCTGTGTTTGGCTCTGTTTGGTTCTGTTCTGCTCTGTTTGGCACTGTTTGGCACTGTTTGGCTCCGTTTGGTACTGTTTGTCTCTCTTTGGTTCTGTTTGGCTCGGTTTTGTTCTGTTTGGTTTGTCTGGTTCTCAGTGGTTCTATGGCTCTGTTTAGCACTGTTTTGCTCTGTTTGGATCTGTCCTGCTTTGTTTGCTTTTGTTTGCCTCTGCTTTGCTCTCTTTGGCTCTTCTTTGTTCCGTTGGGCTTTGTTTGGCTGTGTGCAACACTGTGTGGCTCTGTTGTGCTCTGCTTGGCTCTCTTTAGATCTGCTTGCCTTTGTTTTTCTCTACTTAGATCTGATCAGCTCTGTTCAGCTCTGTCTGGCTCGGTTTGGCTCTGTTTAGCTCTGTTTTGCTCTGTTTGGCTCTGTTTTACTCTGCTTATCTCTGCTTGGCTCTGCTTGGCGCTCTTCTGCTCTGTTTCCCCCTGTGTGCATCTGCCTTGCTCTGTTTGGCTCTGTTTGGCTCTCACTCTCAATCTGTTTGGATCTGGTTGACTTAGCTTTGTCCATTTTTGCTCTAGTTGGCTCTCTCTTTCTCCATTTGGATCTATTTGGCTCTGTCCTGCTCTGTATGCCTCTGTTTGCCTCTGTTTTGCTCTGTCTGGCTCTGTCTGGCTCTGACCTGCTCTGTTTTTCTCTTTTTGGATCTGGTTGAATCTGTTTGGCTCTCTTTTGCTTTGTTTGGCTCTGGTTGGCTCTGTTACAATATGTTGTGCTCTGTCTGGTTCTGTCTGTCTCTGCTTTGCTCAGTTTGACTCTGTTTTGCTCTCTGTTGCTGTGTTTGGCTCTGTTTTGTTCTGTTCTGCTCTGTTTGGCTTGCTTGGCTCCGTTTTGCTCTGTTTGGTACTGTTTGTCTCTCTTTGGATCTGTTTGGCTCTGTTTTGCTCTGTTTAGCTCTGTCCTGCTCAGTTTCCATTTGTTTGCCTCTGTTGCACTCTGTTTGGCTCTGTTTGGCTCTTTTGGGCTTTGTTTGGCTCTGTGCAGCACTGTGTGGCTCTGCTTTGCTCTGCCTTGTTCTCTTTCGATCAGTTTGGCTCTGTTTTTCTCCATCTGGAACTGTTCTGCTCTGTTCTGCTCTGCCTTGCTCAGTTTGGCTCTATTTGGTTCTGTTTTGCTCTGTTTGGCTCTGTTCTGCTCTGTTTGGCTCTCCTTTTCACTGCTTGGCTCTCCTTTTCACTGCTTGGCTCTCCTTGGCTCTGCTTTGCACTGTTCTGCACTGTTGCCCTCTGTTTGCCTCTGCTTTGCTCTGTTTGCCTCTGTTTGTTTCTGTTTTATTTTGTTTGGCTCTTTCTCAATCTGTTTGTATCTGGTGGAATCTGTTTCGTACAGTTCTGCTCTGGTTGGCTCTCGCTTGATCTGTTTTGATCTATTTAGATCTGTCCTGCTCTGTTTGCCTCTGTTTGCATCTGCTTTGTTCTGTTTGGCTCTGTCTGGCTCTGACTTGCTCTGCTTTTCTCCGTTTGGATCTGGTTGAATCTGTTTGGCTCTGTTTTGCTCTATTTGGCTCTGCTTGGCTCTGTTACACTATGTTGTACTCTGTCTGGTTCTGGCTGTCTCTGCTTTGCTCAGTTTGGCTCTGTTTTGCTCTCTGTTGCTGTGTTTGGCTCTGTTTGGTTCTGTTCTGCTCTGTTTGGCACTGTTTGGCACTGTTTGGCTCCGTTTGGTACTGTTTGTCTCTCTTTGGTTCTGTTTGGCTCGGTTTTGTTCTGTTTGGTTTGTCTGGTTCTCAGTGGTTCTATGGCTCTGTTTAGCACTGTTTTGCTCTGTTTGGATCTGTCCTGCTTTGTTTGCTTTTGTTTGCCTCTGCTTTGCTCTCTTTGGCTCTTCTTTGTTCCGTTGGGCTTTGTTTGGCTGTGTGCAACACTGTGTGGCTCTGTTGTGCTCTGCTTGGCTCTCTTTAGATCTGCTTGCCTTTGTTTTTCTCTACTTAGATCTGATCAGCTCTGTTCAGCTCTGTCTGGCTCGGTTTGGCTCTGTTTAGCTCTGTTTTGCTCTGTTTGGCTCTGTTTTACTCTGCTTATCTCTGCTTGGCTCTGCTTGGCGCTCTTCTGCTCTGTTTCCCCCTGTGTGCATCTGCCTTGCTCTGTTTGGCTCTGTTTGGCTCTCACTCTCAATCTGTTTGGATCTGGTTGACTTAGCTTTGTCCATTTTTGCTCTAGTTGGCTCTCTCTTTCTCCATTTGGATCTATTTGGCTCTGTCCTGCTCTGTATGCCTCTGTTTGCCTCTGTTTTGCTCTGTCTGGCTCTGTCTGGCTCTGACCTGCTCTGTTTTTCTCTTTTTGGATCTGGTTGAATCTGTTTGGCTCTCTTTTGCTTTGTTTGGCTCTGGTTGGCTCTGTTACAATATGTTGTGCTCTGTCTGGTTCTGACTGTCTCTGCTTTGCTCAGTTTGACTCTGTTTTGCTCTCTGTTGCTGTGTTTGGCTCTGTTTTGTTCTGTTCTGCTCTGTTTGGCTTGCTTGGCTCCGTTTTGCTCTGTTTGGTACTGTTTGTCTCTCTTTGGATCTGTTTGGCTCTGTTTTGCTCTGTTTAGCTCTGTCCTGCTCAGTTTCCATTTGTTTGCCTCTGTTGCACTCTGTTTGGCTCTGTTTGGCTCTTTTGGGCTTTGTTTGGCTCTGTGCAGCACTGTGTGGCTCTGCTTTGCTCTGCCTTGTTCTCTTTCGATCAGTTTGGCTCTGTTTTTCTCCATCTGGAACTGTTCTGCTCTGTTCTGCTCTGCCTTGCTCAGTTTGGCTCTATTTGGTTCTGTTTTGCTCTGTTTGGCTCTGTTCTGCTCTGTTTGGCTCTCCTTTTCACTGCTTGGCTCTCCTTTTCACTGCTTGGCTCTCCTTGGCTCTGCTTTGCACTGTTCTGCACTGTTGCCCTCTGTTTGCCTCTGCTTTGCTCTGTTTGCCTCTGTTTGTTTCTGTTTTATTTTGTTTGGCTCTTTCTCAATCTGTTTGTATCTGGTGGAATCTGTTTCGTACAGTTCTGCTCTGGTTGGCTCTCGCTTGATCTGTTTTGATCTATTTAGATCTGTCCTGCTCTGTTTGCCTCTGTTTGCATCTGCTTTGTTCTGTTTGGCTCTGTCTGGCTCTGACTTGCTCTGCTTTTCTCCGTTTGGATCTGGTTGAATCTGTTTGGCTCTGTTTTGCTCTATTTGGCTCTGCTTGGCTCTGTTACACTATGTTGTACTCTGTCTGGTTCTGGCTGTCTCTGCTTTGCTCAGTTTGGCTCTGTTTTGCTCTCTGTTGCTGTGTTTGGCTCTGTTTGGTTCTGTTCTGCTCTGTTTGGCACTGTTTGGCACTGTTTGGCTCCGTTTGGTACTGTTTGTCTCTCTTTGGTTCTGTTTGGCTCGGTTTTGTTCTGTTTGGTTTGTCTGGTTCTCAGTGGTTCTATGGCTCTGTTTAGCACTGTTTTGCTCTGTTTGGATCTGTCCTGCTTTGTTTGCTTTTGTTTGCCTCTGCTTTGCTCTCTTTGGCTCTTCTTTGTTCCGTTGGGCTTTGTTTGGCTGTGTGCAACACTGTGTGGCTCTGTTGTGCTCTGCTTGGCTCTCTTTAGATCTGCTTGCCTTTGTTTTTCTCTACTTAGATCTGATCAGCTCTGTTCAGCTCTGTCTGGCTCGGTTTGGCTCTGTTTAGCTCTGTTTTGCTCTGTTTGGCTCTGTTTTACTCTGCTTATCTCTGCTTGGCTCTGCTTGGCGCTCTTCTGCTCTGTTTCCCCCTGTGTGCATCTGCCTTGCTCTGTTTGGCTCTGTTTGGCTCTCACTCTCAATCTGTTTGGATCTGGTTGACTTAGCTTTGTCCATTTTTGCTCTAGTTGGCTCTCTCTTTCTCCATTTGGATCTATTTGGCTCTGTCCTGCTCTGTATGCCTCTGTTTGCCTCTGTTTTGCTCTGTCTGGCTCTGTCTGGCTCTGACCTGCTCTGTTTTTTCTCTTTTTGGATCTGGTTGAATCTGTTTGGCTCTCTTTTGCTTTGTTTGGCTCTGGTTGGCTCTGTTACAATATGTTGTGCTCTGTCTGGTTCTGTCTGTCTCTGCTTTGCTCAGTTTGACTCTGTTTTGCTCTCTGTTGCTGTGTTTGGCTCTGTTTTGTTCTGTTCTGCTCTGTTTGGCTTGCTTGGCTCCGTTTTGCTCTGTTTGGTACTGTTTGTCTCTCTTTGGATCTGTTTGGCTCTGTTTTGCTCTGTTTAGCTCTGTCCTGCTCAGTTTCCATTTGTTTGCCTCTGTTGCACTCTGTTTGGCTCTGTTTGGCTCTTTTGGGCTTTGTTTGGCTCTGTGCAGCACTGTGTGGCTCTGCTTTGCTCTGCCTTGTTCTCTTTCGATCAGTTTGGCTCTGTTTTTCTCCATCTGGAACTGTTCTGCTCTGTTCTGCTCTGCCTTGCTCAGTTTGGCTCTATTTGGTTCTGTTTTGCTCTGTTTGGCTCTGTTCTGCTCTGTTTGGCTCTCCTTTTCACTGCTTGGCTCTCCTTTTCACTGCTTGGCTCTCCTTGGCTCTGCTTTGCACTGTTCTGCACTGTTGCCCTCTGTTTGCCTCTGCTTTGCTCTGTTTGCCTCTGTTTGTTTCTGTTTTATTTTGTTTGGCTCTTTCTCAATCTGTTTGTATCTGGTGGAATCTGTTTCGTACAGTTCTGCTCTGGTTGGCTCTCGCTTGATCTGTTTTGATCTATTTAGATCTGTCCTGCTCTGTTTGCCTCTGTTTGCATCTGCTTTGTTCTGTTTGGCTCTGTCTGGCTCTGACTTGCTCTGCTTTTCTCCGTTTGGATCTGGTTGAATCTGTTTGGCTCTGTTTTGCTCTATTTGGCTCTGCTTGGCTCTGTTACACTATGTTGTACTCTGTCTGGTTCTGGCTGTCTCTGCTTTGCTCAGTTTGGCTCTGTTTTGCTCTCTGTTGCTGTGTTTGGCTCTGTTTGGTTCTGTTCTGCTCTGTTTGGCACTGTTTGGCACTGTTTGGCTCCGTTTGGTACTGTTTGTCTCTCTTTGGTTCTGTTTGGCTCGGTTTTGTTCTGTTTGGTTTGTCTGGTTCTCAGTGGTTCTATGGCTCTGTTTAGCACTGTTTTGCTCTGTTTGGATCTGTCCTGCTTTGTTTGCTTTTGTTTGCCTCTGCTTTGCTCTCTTTGGCTCTTCTTTGTTCCGTTGGGCTTTGTTTGGCTGTGTGCAACACTGTGTGGCTCTGTTGTGCTCTGCTTGGCTCTCTTTAGATCTGCTTGCCTTTGTTTTTCTCTACTTAGATCTGATCAGCTCTGTTCAGCTCTGTCTGGCTCGGTTTGGCTCTGTTTAGCTCTGTTTTGCTCTGTTTGGCTCTGTTTTACTCTGCTTATCTCTGCTTGGCTCTGCTTGGCGCTCTTCTGCTCTGTTTCCCCCTGTGTGCATCTGCCTTGCTCTGTTTGGCTCTCACTCTCAATCTGTTTGGATCTGGTTGACTTAGCTTTGTCCATTTTTGCTCTAGTTGGCTCTCTCTTTCTCCATTTGGATCTATTTGGCTCTGTCCTGCTCTGTATGCCTCTGTTTGCCTCTGTTTTGCTCTGTCTGGCTCTGTCTGGCTCTGACCTGCTCTGTTTTTCTCTTTTTGGATCTGGTTGAATCTGTTTGGCTCTCTTTTGCTTTGTTTGGCTCTGGTTGGCTCTGTTACAATATGTTGTGCTCTGTCTGGTTCTGTCTGTCTCTGCTTTGCTCAGTTTGGCTCTGTTTTGCTCTCTGTTGCTGTGTTTGGCTCTGTTTTGTTCTGTTCTGCTCTGTTTGGCTTGCTTGGCTCCGTTTTGCTCTGTTTGGTACTGTTTGTCTCTCTTTGGATCTGTTTGGCTCTGTTTTGCTCTGTTTAGCTCTGTCCTGCTCAGTTTCCATTTGTTTGCCTCTGTTGCACTCTGTTTGGCTCTGTTTGGCTCTTTTGGGCTTTGTTTGGCTCTGTGCAGCACTGTGTGGCTCTGCTTTGCTCTGCCTTGTTCTCTTTCGATCAGTTTGGCTCTGTTTTTCTCCATCTGGAACTGTTCTGCTCTGTTCTGCTCTGCCTTGCTCAGTTTGGCTCTATTTGGTTCTGTTTTGCTCTGTTTGGCTCTGTTCTGCTCTGTTTGGCTCTCCTTTTCACTGCTTGGCTCTCCTTGGCTCTGCTTTGCACTGTTCTGCACTGTTGCCCTCTGTTTGCCTCTGCTTTGCTCTGTTTGCCTCTGTTTGTTTCTGTTTTATTTTGTTTGGCTCTTTCTCAATCTGTTTGTATCTGGTGGAATCTGTTTCGTACAGTTCTGCTCTGGTTGGCTCTCGCTTGATCTGTTTTGATCTATTTAGATCTGTCCTGCTCTGTTTGCCTCTGTTTGCATCTGCTTTGTTCTGTTTGGCTCTGTCTGGCTCTGACTTGCTCTGCTTTTCTCCGTTTGGATCTGGTTGAATCTGTTTGGCTCTGTTTGCTCTATTTGGCTCTGCTTGGCTCTGTTACACTATGTTGTACTCTGTCTGGTTCTGGCTGTCTCTGCTTTGCTCAGTTTGGCTCTGTTTTGCTCTCTGTTGCTGTGTTTGGCTCTGTTTGGTTCTGTTCTGCTCTGTTTGGCACTGTTTGGCTCTGTTTGGCTCCGTTTGGTACTGTTTGTCTCTCTTTGGTTCTGTTTGGCTCGGTTTTGTTCTGTTTGGTTTGTCTGGTTCTCAGTGGTTCTATGGCTCTGTTTAGCACTGTTTTGCTCTGTTTGGATCTGTCCTGCTTTGTTTGCTTTTGTTTGCCTCTGCTTTGCTCTCTTTGGCTCTTCTTTGTTCCGTTGGGCTTTGTTTGGCTGTGTGCAACACTGTGTGGCTCTGTTGTGCTCTGCTTGGCTCTCTTTAGATCTGCTTGCCTTTGTTTTTCTCTACTTGGATCTGATCAGCTCTGTTCAGCTCTGTCTGGCTCGGTTTGGCTCTGTTTAGCTCTGTTTTGCTCTCTTTGGCTCTGTTTTACTCTGCTTATCTCTGCTTGGCTCTGCTTGGCGCTGTTCTGCTCTGTTTCCCCCTGTGTGCATCTACCTTGCTCTGTTTGGCTCTGTTTGGCTCTCTCTCTCAATCTGTTTGGATCTGGTTGACTTAGCTTCGTCCATTTTTGCTCTGGTTTGCTCTCTCTTTCTCCATTTGGATCTATTTGGCTCTGTCCTGCTCTGTATGCCTCTGTTTTGCTCTGTCTGGCTCTGTCTGGCTCTGACCTGCTCTGTTTTTCTCTTTTTGGATCTGGTTGAATCTGTTTGGCTCTGTTTTGCTCTATTTGGCTCTGGTTGGCTCTGTTACACTATGTTGTGCTCTGTCTGGTTCTGTCTGTCTCTGCTTTGCTCGGTTTGGCTCTGTTTTGCTCTCTGTTGCTGTGTTTGGCTCTGTTTTGTTCTGTTTGGTACTGTTTGTCTCTCTTTGGAACTGTTTGGCTCTGTTTTGCTCTGTTTAGCTCTGTCCTGCTCAGTTTCCATTTGTTTGCCTCTGTTTCACTCTGTTTGGCTCTGTTTGTCTCTTTTGGGCTTTGTCTGGCTCTGTGCAGCACTGTGTGGCTCTGCTTTGCTCTGCCTTGTTCTCTTTCGATCAGTTTGGCTCTGTTTTTCTCCATCTCGAAACTGTTCTGCTTTGTTCTGCTCTGCCTGGCTCAGTTTGGCTCTATTTGGTTCTGTTTTGCTCTGTTTAGCTCTGTTCTGCTCTGTTTGTCTCAGTTTTTCACTGCTTGGCTCTGTTTGGCTCTGCTTGGCTCTGTTCTGCTCTGTTTGGCTCTGTTTTTCACTGCTTCGCTCTCTTTGCCTCTGCTTTGCTCTTGTTGCCTCTGTCTGCACTTTTGCGCTCTGTTTGGATCTGTTTTGCTCTCTTTGGCTCTGCTTGGTTCTGTTGAGCTTTGTTTGGCTGTGTGCAGCACTGTGTGGCTCTGTTTTGCCCTGCTTGGCTCTCTTTACATCTGCTTGCCTTTGTTTTTCTCTATTTGGTTCTGATCAGCTCGATCCAGCTCTGTCTGGCTCGGTTTGGCTCTCTTTAGTTCTGTTTTGCTTTGTTTGTCTCTGTTTATCTCTGTTGTTCTTTGTTTGCCTCTGTTTGTCTGGTTTGGATCTGTTTTGCTCTTTTTGTCTCTGTTTGTCTCTCTTTGGCCTGTTTGGCTCTGTTTAGCTCTGTTGTGCTTTATTTGTCTCTGTTCAGCACTGTGTGCTCTGTTTTGCTCTGCTTGGAGCTCTTTGGATCTGTTTGTCTCTGTTTTTCTCTATTTGGATCTGTTCTGCTCTGTTTGGCTCTGTTTATCACTGCTAGGTTCTGTTTGGCTCTGTTTGGCTCTGATTGGTTCTGTTTGGTTCTGCTTTGCTCTGTTTGGCTCTGTTCTGCTCTGTTTGGCTCTGTTTTCCAGTGCTTGTCTCTCTTTGCCTCTGCTTTGTTCTTGTTGCCTCTGTTTGCACTTTCTCACTCTGTTTGGATCTGTTTGACACTGTCTGATACAGTTTTGCTCTGGTTGGCTCTCTCCTGCTCCGTTTTGCTCTATTTGTCTCTGTCCTGCTCTGTTTGCCTCTGTTTGCATCTGTTTTGCTCTGTTTGGCTCGGTCTGGCTCTGACCTGCTCAGTTTTTTCTCCATTTGGATCTGATTGAATCGTTTGGCTCTGTTTTACTCTGCCTGGCTCTGTTTGGCTCTGCTTGTCTCTGCTCTGCTCTGTTTGCTTTTGTTTGCCTCTGTTTTGATCTCATTGACTCTGTTTGTCTCTGTTGGGCTTTGTTTGGCTCTGTTCAGCACTGTATGGCTCTGTTTTGTTCTGCTTGGTTCTCTTTCGATCTGTGTGGCTCTTGTTTTCTCTATTTGGATCTGTTCTGCTCTGCCTGGCTCTGTTTGGCTCTGTTTGGCTCTGTTTTGCTCTGTTTGTCTCCGTTTTACTCTGCTTGTCTCTGTTTGGCTCTGCTTTGCACTGTTCTGCTCTGTTGCCCTCTGTTTGCCTCTGCTTTGCTCTGTTTGCTTCTGTTTGTTTCTGTTTTATTTTGTTTGGCTCTTTCTCACTCTGTTTGGATCTGGTGGAATCTGTTTGGTGCAGTTCTGCTCTGGTTGGCTCTCTCGTGCTCCGTTTTGCTCCATATAGATCTGACCAGCTCTGTTTGCCTTTTTTTGCATCTGCTTTGCTCTGTTTGGCTTTGTCTGGCTCTGACTTGCTCTGCTTTTCTCCGTTTGGATCTGGTTGAATCTGTTTGGCTCTGTTTCGCTCTGTTTGGCTCTGTTTGTCTCTGTTGGGCTTTGTTTGGCTCTGTTCAGCACTGTGTGGCTCTGTTTCGATCTGCCTTGTTCTCTTTCGATCTGTTTGGCTCTTGTTTTCTCTATTTGGATCTTTTCTGCTCTGTTCTGCTCTGCCTGGCTCTGTTTGGCTCTGTTTGGTTCTGCTTTGCTCTGTTTGGCTCTGTTTTGCCTCTGTGTTGCTGTGTTTGGTTCTATTTGGTTCTGTTTTTCTCTGTTTGGCTTGTTTGGCTCTGTTTTGCTCTGTTGGTACTGTTTGTTTCTCTTTGGATCTGTTTGGCTCTGTTTTGCTCTGTTTGGCTCTTTCCTGTTCTGTTTGCCTCTGTTTGCGTCTGTTTGGCTCTCTTTGGCTCTGCCTGTCTCTGACCTGCTCTTGGTTTTCTCTTTTTGGATCTGATCAGCTCTGTTCAGCTCAGTCTGGCTCGGTTTGGCTCTTTTTGATCTGTTTTGCTCTGTTTGGCTCTGTTTTACTCTGCTTATCTCTGCTTGGCTCTGCTTGGCTCTGTTCTGCTCTGTTTCCCTCTGTGTGCCTCTGCCTTGCTCTGTTTGGCTCAGTTTGGCTCTCTCTCACTCTGTTTGGTTCTGGTGACTCAGTTTGGTCCAGTTTTGCTCTGGTTGGCTCTTTCGTGCTCCATTTTGATCTATTTGGCTCTGTCCTGCTCTGTATGCCTCTGTTTGCCTCTGTTTTGCTCTGTCTGACTCTGTCTGGCTCTGACCTGCTCTGTTTTTCTCCGTTTGGATCTGGTTGAATCTGTTTGGCTCTGTTTTGCTCTATTTGGCTCTGGTTGGCTCTGTTACACTATGTTGTGCTCTGTCTGGTTCTGTCTGTCGCTGCTTTGCTCATTTTGGCTCTGTTTTGCTCTGTTCTGATCTGTTTGGCTCTATTTGGTACTGTTCTGCTCTGTTTGGCTTGGTTGGCTCTGTTTTGCCCTGTTTAGTGCTGTTTCTTTCTCTTTGGATCTGTTTGGATCTGTTTGGCTCTGTTTGGCTCTTTCCTGCTCTGTTTCCTTTTGTTTCCCTCTGTTTGGCTCTGTTTGTCTCTGTTGGGCTTTGTTTGGCTCTGTTCAGCACTGTGTGGCTCTGTTTTGATCTGCCTTGTTCTCTTTCGATCTGTTTGGCTCTGTTTTTCTCTATCTGGATCTGTTCTGCTCTGTTCTGCTCTGCCTGGCTCTGTTTGGCTCTGTTTGGTTCTGTATGGCTCTGTTTGTCTCTCTTTGGTTCTGTTTGGCTCGGTTTTGTTCTGTTTGGTTTGTCTGGTTCTCAGTGGTTCTATGGCTCTGTTTAGCACTGTTTTGCTCTGTTTGGATCTGTCCTGCTTTGTTTGCTTTTGTTTGCCTCTGCTTTGCTCTCTTTGGCTCTCCTTTGTTCCGTTGGGCTTTGTTTGGCTGTGTGCAACACTGTGTGGCTCTGTTGTGCTCTGCTTGGCTCTCTTTAGATCTGCTTGCCTTTGTTTTTCTCTACTTGGATCTGATCAGCTCTGTTCAGCTCTGTCTGGCTCGGTTTGGCTCTGTTTAGCTCTGTTTTGCTCTCTTTGGCTCTGTTTTACTCTGCTTATCTCTGCTTGGCTCTGCTTGGCGCTGTTCTGCTCTGTTTCCCCCTGTGTGCATCTACCTTGCTCTGTTTGGCTCTGTTTGGCTCTCTCTCTCAATCTGTTTGGATCTGGTTGACTTAGCTTCGTCCATTTTTGCTCTGGTTTGCTCTCTCTTTCTCCATTTGGATCTATTTGGCTCTGTCCTGCTCTGTATGCCTCTGTTTTGCTCTGTCTGGCTCTGTCTGGCTCTGACCTGCTCTGTTTTTCTCTTTTTGGATCTGGTTGAATCTGTTTGGCTCTGTTTTGCTCTATTTGGCTCTGGTTGGCTCTGTTACACTATGTTGTGCTCTGTCTGGTTCTGTCTGTCTCTGCTTTGCTCGGTTTGGCTCTGTTTTGCTCTCTGTTGCTGTGTTTGGCTCTGTTTTGTTCTGTTTGGTACTGTTTGTCTCTCTTTGGAACTGTTTGGCTCTGTTTTGCTCTGTTTAGCTCTGTCCTGCTCAGTTTCCATTTGTTTGCCTCTGTTTCACTCTGTTTGGCTCTGTTTGTCTCTTTTGGGCTTTGTCTGGCTCTGTGCAGCACTGTGTGGCTCTGCTTTGCTCTGCCTTGTTCTCTTTCGATCAGTTTGGCTCTGTTTTTCTCCATCTCGAACTGTTCTGCTTTGTTCTGCTCTGCCTGGCTCAGTTTGGCTCTATTTGGTTCTGTTTTGCTCTGTTTAGCTCTGTTCTGCTCTGTTTGTCTCAGTTTTTCACTGCTTGGCTCTGTTTGGCTCTGCTTGGCTCTGTTCTGCTCTGTTTGGCTCTGTTTTTCACTGCTTCGCTCTCTTTGCCTCTGCTTTGCTCTTGTTGCCTCTGTCTGCACTTTTGCGCTCTGTTTGGATCTGTTTTGCTCTCTTTGGCTCTGCTTGGTTCTGTTGAGCTTTGTTTGGCTGTGTGCAGCACTGTGTGGCTCTGTTTTGCCCTGCTTGGCTCTCTTTACATCTGCTTGCCTTTGTTTTTCTCTATTTGGTTCTGATCAGCTCGATCCAGCTCTGTCTGGCTCGGTTTGGCTCTCTTTAGTTCTGTTTTGCTTTGTTTGTCTCTGTTTATCTCTGTTGTTCTTTGTTTGCCTCTGTTTGTCTGGTTTGGATCTGTTTTGCTCTTTTTGTCTCTGTTTGTCTCTCTTTGGCCTGTTTGGCTCTGTTTAGCTCTGTTGTGCTTTATTTGTCTCTGTTCAGCACTGTGTGGCTCTGTTTTGCTCTGCTTGGAGCTCTTTGGATCTGTTTGTCTCTGTTTTTCTCTATTTGGATCTGTTCTGCTCTGTTTGGCTCTGTTTATCACTGCTAGGTTCTGTTTGGCTCTGTTTGGCTCTGATTGGTTCTGTTTGGTTCTGCTTTGCTCTGTTTGGCTCTGTTCTGCTCTGTTTGGCTCTGTTTTCCAGTGCTTGTCTCTCTTTGCCTCTGCTTTGTTCTTGTTGCCTCTGTTTGCACTTTCTCACTCTGTTTGGATCTGTTTGACACTGTCTGATACAGTTTTGCTCTGGTTGGCTCTCTCCTGCTCCGTTTTGCTCTATTTGTCTCTGTCCTGCTCTGTTTGCCTCTGTTTGCATCTGTTTTGCTCTGTTTGGCTCGGTCTGGCTCTGACCTGCTCAGTTTTTCTCCATTTGGATCTGATTGAATCGTTTGGCTCTGTTTTACTCTGCTGGCTCTGTTTGGCTCTGCTTGTCTCTGCTCTGCTCTGTTTGCTTTTGTTTGCCTCTGTTTTGATCTCATTGACTCTGTTTGTCTCTGTTGGGCTTTGTTTGGCTCTGTTCAGCACTGTATGGCTCTGTTTTGTTCTGCTTGGTTCTCTTTCGATCTGTTTGGCTCTTGTTTTCTCTATTTGGATCTGTTCTGCTCTGCCTGGCTCTGTTTGGCTCTGTTTGGCTCTGTTTTGCTCTGTTTGTCTCCGTTTTACTCTGCTTGTCTCTGTTTGGCTCTGCTTTGCACTGTTCTGCTCTGTTGCCTCTGTTTGCCTCTGCTTTGCTCTGTTTGCTTCTGTTTGTTTCTGTTTTATTTTGTTTGGCTCTTTCTCACTCTGTTTGGATCTGGTGGAATCTGTTTGGTGCAGTTCTGCTCTGGTTGGCTCTCTCGTGCTCCGTTTTGCTCCATATAGATCTGACCAGCTCTGTTTGCCTTTTTTTGCATCTGCTTTGCTCTGTTTGGCTTTGTCTGGCTCTGACTTGCTCTGCTTTTCTCCGTTTGGATCTGGTTGAATCTGTTTGGCTCTGTTTCGCTCTGTTTGGCTCTGTTTGTCTCTGTTGGGCTTTGTTTGGCTCTGTTCAGCACTGTGTGGCTCTGTTTCGATCTGCCTTGTTCTCTTTCGATCTGTTTGGCTCTTGTTTTCTCTATTTGGATCTTTTCTGCTCTGTTCTGCTCTGCCTGGCTCTGTTTGGCTCTGTTTGGTTCTGCTTTGCTCTGTTTGGCTCTGTTTTGCTCTGTGTTGCTGTGTTTGGTTCTATTTGGTTCTGTTTTTCTCTGTTTGGCTTGTTTGGCTCTGTTTTGCTCTGTTTGGTACTGTTTGTTTCTCTTTGGATCTGTTTGGCTCTGTTTTGCTCTGTTTGGCTCTTTCCTGTTCTGTTTGCCTCTGTTTGCGTCTGTTTGGCTCTCTTTGGCTCTGCCTGTCTCTGACCTGCTCTTGGTTTTCTCTTTTTGGATCTGATCAGCTCTGTTCAGCTCAGTCTGGCTCGGTTTGGCTCTTTTTGATCTGTTTTGCTCTGTTTGGCTCTGTTTTACTCTGCTTATCTCTGCTTGGCTCTGCTTGGCTCTGTTCTGCTCTGTTTCCCCTCTGTGTGCCTCTGCCTTGCTCTGTTTGGCTCAGTTTGGCTCTCTCTCACTCTGTTTGGTTCTGGTGACTCAGTTTGGTCCAGTTTTGCTCTGGTTGGCTCTTTCGTGCTCCATTTTGATCTATTTGGCTCTGTCCTGCTCTGTATGCCTCTGTTTGCCTCTGTTTTGCTCTGTCTGACTCTGTCTGGCTCTGACCTGCTCTGTTTTTCTCCGTTTGGATCTGGTTGAATCTGTTTGGCTCTGTTTTGCTCTATTTGGCTCTGGTTGGCTCTGTTACACTATGTTGTGCTCTGTCTGGTTCTGTCTGTCGCTGCTTTGCTCATTTTGGCTCTGTTTTGCTCTGTTCTGATCTGTTTGGCTCTATTTGGTACTGTTCTGCTCTGTTTGGCTTGGTTGGCTCTGTTTTGCCCTGTTTAGTGCTGTTTCTTTCTCTTTGGATCTGTTTGGATCTGTTTGGCTCTGTTTGGCTCTTTCCTGCTCTGTTTCCTTTTGTTTCCCTCTGTTTGGCTCTGTTTGTCTCTGTTGGGCTTTGTTTGGCTCTGTTCAGCACTGTGTGGCTCTGTTTTGATCTGCCTTGTTCTCTTTCGATCTGTTTGGCTCTGTTTTTCTCTATCTGGATCTGTTCTGCTCTGTTCTGCTCTGCCTGGCTCTGTTTGGCTCTGTTTGGTTCTGTATGGCTCTGTTTGGTTCTGTATGCTCTGTTTAGATCTGTTCTGCTCTGTTTGGCTCTGTTTTTCACTGCTTGTCTCTGTTTGGCTCCGTTGGGCTCTGTTCTGCTCTGTTTGGCTATGTTTTTCACTGCTTGGCTCTCTTGGCCTCTGCTTTGCTCTTCTTGCCTCTGTTTCACTCTGTTTTGCTCTGTTTGGCTCCGTTTGGTACTGTTTGTCTCTCTTTGGTTCTGTTTGGCTTGGTTTTGCTCTGTTTGGATTGTCTGGTCCTCAGTGGTTCTATGGGTCTGTTTAGCACTGTTTTGCTCTGTTTGAATCTGTCCTGCTCTGTTT